>CAMQGK010000308.1:17530000-17859738 GCA_947000775.1 Pterois miles
AAACTTTCTCTGGTAAGTCAGACTAGTGTATACCTACAGTGTAAACAGATGGATGGAAACATAGCTTCTATTAGCTGATCAGATTTCCCAGCAGGCCGATAAGCCAAAAAAAAAAAAAAAAAAAACCCTACCGTCTCAGCAAATATTTCATCTGGAAAAAAAAACGCAGAGGCGACACGTTCACTACATAAACTGCATGCAAACTCAAAGACAGAGGAACACAACACAGACGAGGGGGGAGGGGAGTGCAGGTTCAGGTGTAGGGTAAAGGGGGTGAAGTTGAATGTTGTTTCTTACCATCCAATTAACAAACTACGTGCTATCTGGAGATCTGACAGCGAGAACACAGACAGCCCAGGGAAGTTGTGTATCTTTAATTTTTATCAGAGACCCCTCCACCGTTCGGTTTACAGTAACATCAACAAAAACACCAAGTTGTGGGAGACTGGCCAAGGAATCAACTTTGACTGGTGCTCAACACACTCACTGCACTGACTAGTGGGAGTGATGATATCCTGCTGGTACGCAGGGATTTCATGATGAGGAGGTAAATGCTAACACTTCAGCATCCATACTCTGCTGAGGTGTAACATGGAAGAGCTGCTAGTTCAGGAAATATTTGTCCCCACTGTAATTATCCATTTCTGGTTTATAGTATTTTCCTCCTGTAGAATCTATGGATAGATGAAGCTTATAGTAGCGCTCAATCAGGGATCATGAGGAGGTGGCTTGCAGCAATTTCATCTGCAAGCAGTGTTGTCATCTACCTTAATGCTATTTTTTTTTTTTATCTTTCATGCTGCACATACAGCAGATAAACATCACTGACCACCAGATAACTAGTCCGCACAGTGTACGTAGGTAAACCTGGCTGCATCAGCTCATGCAGCCCTTTGGATGGAGATAATGGACTATCATCACTCACAACAGTGCATGCCAGTGTTTTAGCATGTCCAGTATAGCTCTGCTCGACAGCTAAGTTGACCAACTGACTAATGTCCCACAAAAACGAAGCCATTGTTTTAACATTCCAACCCAGAGTGGTGTTAAACAGTGATATAGTCCATTGACAAAAGAAACATCGGTTTGGATACTTCTGTCAAGTCCATTTATCCTCTTCAGAGTTAGACATTAACATTTAGCAGCAAGAGGCAAAAAGGAATGAAGGAATTGTCCTGGGGTTTTTTGGCTGAGTAGAGCACTGTCTTTCTTAGCAGTACAGGAAGGGTGGGAAGGAGGAGAGAGAGGTTTTGATTTCCTGTTCAGATCCAAAGAGTCCCGTTCTAGGACGAATATCCATGCGGCCACAGAGGACCTTAGCTTTACCATTACACTGAAAAGAGTAAAGACACAAAGAGTTAGAGAAACGGGAAGAAGAAATCTAGCTCTTTAAAAAGCCAATTCAATTTACACAGCAATATCATTGTCAAGCTAAAAATGAACCACAGAAGCTATGCATGAATTAAATGGGTATGAGCTGCTACCAAGATGCACTAACGATGGTGATGGTGAACTCACTATGAGAAGAAGCCTTAGTCATTAGCAAACTATCACCACTTTGTCTTCACTTGGAGCAGAGATGTCTTCAAATTTTAAAGCAAGACTTTTTTAAAAATCTGAAGCCTCTTCTAACACGAGGTGTGAGGAACACAATGAAGAGAGATGGAAAGGAGGGATTAAGTGGTGTCAAAGGAGGAGACTGATTGGTGACTTATGCCTTATTTATACTCCTGCGGCATGCACCTGTGCAGGCTGGTGTGGGTACCAGGTATATACTGTGTAGTACTGTGGCGGATTCTGTGTAGCATGTAATCTGGACCAGTGTATCTCAAATCCTTTGTCAGGAGGTCTTTAATTTATTTAATAGTTCCATATAAGTTTACGGTCTAACACAGCTCTGTGGTTTTAAGAAAAAAAAAAAAAAAAAGGGTTGGATGATGAGGAGGAGCTCCTGTGCCTGAAATTAATAAGGAAGTGTTGCATACGGCCTCTTAATACAACCCGACTCTGATGTCCTATCAGTCTTCTGCGGTGCCTGGTACGTAGTCACATTTATCAGGTGTGAGATGTGTCTCTGAGCACCGCAAACCATCTCTGCAGAGGCTTTTCCATAGAAATATAAATCAGGCATAAGCCTTTATGCCAGTGGGATAAACTTCAGGAGGTGAGACTGAGGTCACATGGGAGGACAGGAGTGGGCGGCTCCAGATATTTTTTATAGGTGGCCAAAACCACAAGTGTAATAATTTCAGGTATTCTATTATGCTTTTAAAGCTATTTTCCAGGTTTCTACTGGGGCATTGCTGCCAATGCTGCAGTGTCTGATGCAATGCATCAAAATTGATTTGTTATCACATACTGTTATCACAGACGAGTAACGAGGGATACACAAGGGTTAACACCATCTTCATTTGGTTGAATTCCTCCCACTGTCGATGGTCTAATCTTGGACAAACAGTATACGAGTGGTAAAAACACAGTGATTAGGGTGATCATGAGCTTTCATTGCAACTAATGTTGGAATCAGGAGAGTGAAAGTGTTTGAAGCACAATCAAAAGCCCATACCAACATTTCCTGGATCTCAGGACAACATCTCAGTGAGCATTCAGGCAGTGTTAATAAATGAAAGCTAAATATCTGTGATAAAAAAAACTTACCCTCTTCTTCATCCCTGCCTGCAAGAAAACAGAGACACCAGTGTAGGTTAGAAACAAGCCATAACAGTAGTCGGCTAAGCTGATGAGCAGTAAATGCAAAGAAAGGAACTTTGTTTTTTTGGGATCTTAACGTAAAAACAATTTTTATACATATTTCAACCAACTGGTTTCCATTTCACATGCTACTCATACCATTTGACTTTGTAGATGTGCTTTTCCTCAAATAACATTGACAGTAAAACAATTTTAATTTGAAAATCCAGTGACATTTGCAATTTCTCAGTATTTATCCTATGAAAGTTAATTTTGGCCTGTTCTAGTTTCAAGTCACATGCAAAAATGGGAAATTTGGTTTGATGGTGGACAAAATATTCCTCAAAATAATTAGGATCCATCTTCTTGGGTCCAAAAAAAGTTCTCAAGTCCTAAAACTTTAGTCCTGTAGAACTAACCTGATTCCTCATTACTCTAGATGTGATTGGTTCTTATTGTATGTGATATAAACAACTTGAAATGGGTCATCCTGATATCAGCAGCGAGCCTGAGAAACAGTTTACACAGTGGATTTATCTCCTTGTCTGCATCAGAGCCTGTACAGTGATGGTGTTGCTGCTGCGCTGGCTTCAGTACACTTTCAGTCAATTAGTTTATTTGCTCTATTCATACTTGTCAAATGGATCAAGTAAACTAATCTCATCCATCTACAACAAAACATGAACATTTAGAGTCGGCAGGCCAGAACAAATAAATACCAGCTATCAGTGATCATTTTCACACAAAATACACAACGCGGCGTGTGCTGGACCAGAGGATGTTTGTGTTCAGAGGAAATGAGTTTGTGTTGGGGGGGGGGGGGGGGGGGGCTAGAACAGGGAAGACCAGAGGTACTGAACACTGAAGACTGACTAAAGGGTTTTTTTTGGCAGAACCAGTCCATTTACTGGTTTGGATCCAAGACGCATTCATGTTTTCTTTTGTCAAATTGACATTTTGACAGAACGGGCAAATGGTTTTATTCTAGCCAGGGCGGGAAAGCTTGTCAGTAGGAAGAGTACACCAGGGAAACTTCGTACACTAGAAACCAAGTGTATGTGTGTGGTTAAAAGCATGTCATTCAGGCCACATTGCAGTCAGTGGTGTCACTAGAGATGCCCTGAGCCGATCCACAGGATCAGTATCAGGGCCAAGCTGGGCATATTTTAATCAATCAGTATTGGCTAATATAAAGCTGATTAAAACCAATGCATTCTTTCTTCAACTCGACCGCGTTCCATGTGAATACAGTGAACTCCATCTGCTGACGGAGACGTGGTTGAAAAAGTAGTAAGAGGACCTTGATGCGTTTTTTTGTCAAACTATTACGAAAAGTTCAAGAATAAACTTTCATGATCAACGCAGCAGCGAATTTCTTCCCTATGCAACTCCCTATTTAATTATCCTTCACATTGGGGCTGCAATTTACTATTCTAACTGTGGATTTATCTGTTAAATATTTTTTCAATTATCAGTTATTTGGTACATAAAATTTCACAAAAATATCCATCACAATTATCCAGAAGCCAATCTGATACATTCAAACTGCTTGTATTGGCTGACCAACCCAAAATATTCAGTTTATTATCAAAGGAGACTAAAAAAAACAAACATTTGCAGTTGGATAATATGATTGGTTGACCAGCTTGAACACTTGAGCAGCACTGTGGGTAGACTGTGGTAAGTACAGGAAAGCAGGCACTATGGCTGTGTGCGTGTCTAACAGGGTAGCCTCTCTACCAACACTCTACCAATGCTGGCCAGCGACGCTCAGTCGCTGGCCAGCAGTGTGTTGTGTCAGTGACATTCCCTCATGGCTGAAATAAGCAGGAGATAATCTGGGACTGTCCAACAATCCTTTGCTTGGACTGAACTCAATCCGTTTGCTCACAGAGAGGCAGAGAAGCCCAAGACCTGAACAAGGGCTATGTGTGAATTTAAGGTGCAATATGGAAGATATGGCCAGACTTTTGGATTAAATCTTAAAACATCAACCAACATTATCAAAAGACTGTTTCAACATTTATGCCCATCATGTCTTTTAACACCACTTTAAGAGGTGATAGCGAGTCTTTGTTGTGTCCAGTCTGTCCTCAGTCCAACATGAGGACGAAGAAGTAGAGCAGCCCCAAGGGCTCGTAAATAATACATCCACGGTCCATTTTGATGGTTCTGAAAGTGGAAGAAACAAGACAATGATCGTACCCACACCTCGTCCTCCCTGCCACCGGGAGTAGCACATGCAGCAGGTCTGAGAGACGAAGCTACCCAAGTTAAGTGTTAACTCAAGTTCAGGAAGTGCAAACACCAGCTCCGGGATCTGATCCCGGGTACTCCCCCAGCTCCTCGCCGGAGCAGCAAACTTTCCATCGCTACCATTCACAGGTTAAATCCAGCGCTCCTGAATTTGAGTTGCTGCTGCTGCTGACGTGGCGTCTGTCTCCCAGTGACGACCGTTCTCCTCACGGTGGGATGGTCAAGACGAAGGTGCAGGTTGTTGTCTTGTTTCTGCCACTTTAGATTTAATGTTATGTTAAAAATAGGTGAAAGGCCTGGAATCGCTAGAAGAGACACAGCTGACATATCAAAGACTTGATCAGGTATCAGTGAGCCTTGGGGCTTTAAATCAAAAAATTTACCAAACTACAATCAGAAGGTTGAACCGAACCCTGGACTGGACCTGGATTAACCCTGGACTGGAGGGGATCTGGTCTCTGAGCACCCCTAGCGTGGTCTGGTAAAGTGGGTTAAAAGTGGCAGCAGGTGAGGAATACTTACTCTTAGGTGGCCATGGTTTAGGTACCCACTCTGACTTGGGTCTGGCGTTGATTTCTGCGATGCGGTCATTGAACCTGGCGTTGTCTGTGGACACCGTGTTGTATGCCTGTGGCCACAGAAAAAGAAAATATTAAAATCCCAGATACTATGCAAATTATGTCACTTCACAAGACTAGCTCCTTTGTTGGACCCCAGTAGTTTAACTCTTAGTTGCAGACATGATGCATTTGTCTACTTTAAGTGTAGGTTGTTGTAATATTGAACTAATAGAAACAATACAACTTACGTAAGACAAAGCACCAACAAAGGCTCCACCACACAGCAGGGTGTAGACTATGTTCTCCCCAGACCCTCCAGGAACTGATGACATTGGTCGCCGCTGCACAACTGGAAAGGGGTAAAGGTCACGTGTTAGAGCTTTCTTCATTAGACTTTCCTTAAAATTGCAGTGAGGAACTTTTAACTGGTTATGAAAAAGTCTCTCTTGCTTTAGTTATCATATAGTTATTCTTCGGGTGTTTTCACATATAGTCCTAAGTCCTGCTTAAAGTGGACCAACAGAAAAGGGGCTCGTTTCTTTTTGTGTTCACACTGTCAGTTCATTTGAAAGAGGACACAGTTCTGTTTCTGGTCCACTTCAGTTCTGATGAGGCCTCAGTCCTCTTTCTGTTTAAACTGTAGTTCCTGCCTTCATCACACTGCTACATAGCTTCCCTCCTCAATGACATTGTTGGATGAGTAAACATCACAAGATTCTCCTCTTCTTCTCATTTATTCCCTCTCTATTATCTATTTTCAGAGAAAACATCACTAATAACTGTATTTATTAAAGTTTCTTGCAAAAACTACAGTTTACAAGATGTATTGTTGGGCAGCAAACATTAACTAGCTCTCCTCTTGGTGGCTGACCAAGTGTGGCATCGCTGACGGCAAAACTCCAGGGCTAAAATACAATGGCAAAGTGAACCTGGAGCACTTTGTGTTCACACTGCACAGCTTAAGCAAACTGCCAGACAGACTTGAAACTAAAATAGGGGTCTGAGTTGGTCACATTTGTGCAAAAAAATGCTAACTAATCACTCTGAGATTGAGTTTGAGGGCTGAAAGGGACAGAGTGTGAAAGCACACTTAATGCTCGTCATCTCAGCTCAGACTCCAGCAGGGCCCACGGGGAGCCAACCCCTATGCCACCAAACTGGAGGCCTGGACCGCTCTGCTGGGCTCGCTACAGGGAAGGGAGGCACAGGAGAACCTGGAGTGTGTGGGGCAGGCTGTTACAACCTGCTGTGGTAAAATCAGCGCTTTTCTAAAGGGACAGCAAGGCAAGATTAAAGCTCCTTGTAGTAGATTTCATAGAACCTTTATTACGTGATCTCACTTTGACCTCCACATGCATTAGAGGAGGTTCAAACAAAGACAGATTTTCTGAAAGGAACACAGTGACAACATGGGTTTCAGGGCAGGATCAACATCGACCGCTTTGCCTCCTTGTGTCCCACTGTCGATGACTCTGGTGGTATGAAAAGGTCCCATAGGTCAGGATAGGAATAATGTGCTGCACAAGCCCATAAGCTTCAGCTCTCTCGATGTAAAAGGGATTGGTGAGAAAGCACCCTAAGGCGCTCTACTGGCTCATGATGCCTCCCATCTGATTGGATTTAGCACAATAGATTTACATTGCCAAAAATATGCCTGTCAGTGCTTGTTTCACACCTGCAAGGTGATGCACTCCTTGCACTGCTACTCCACACCCCCAGAAAGAAAAGACAGCTAGGTTTTGGACTGCTATCCGTTTTAAACAGGTACAGAGTGGTGTAGGAATGAAGCCTAAAACCTGGAAATGACCAGCTCATTTCCAGGTTTCAGCCCTCCTGGTTTCCTCGGCTGGAAGTCAAGAGTTTTTGAATGGCTTCTTAGTTAAATGCCTGGAATAAGATCTGTGGTTAACACAAGCTGATGTGATTTTATCATTTTGTGCTAGCCAGTATGGTAAAATAATGTGTTTTTTAAAGATTAAAGCATATGAGCATAAAGTAGTGTAAAACTGCAATTAATAGCACAGGCTTCTGCACTGCTCAAAAAATGAAGGGAACCCTTAAATCACACACCAGATGAACAAATTATTCAAGTTCAAAGTCTTTACTGATGTATATTTTATAATTTGTTGACATCAAAATGATGTAACCATGGTCAGTGAAACCAGAATCACCAACCCACTGAGGGCTGGATTCAAAGTCAAAGTAAAACACTGAAATCACAGGTTGATCAAACTAGTGTGAATTTCATCACAGCAACTCATAATGTGACTCAGTAGCCTGTTTGGCCCCCACATGCCTGTATGAACTCCTAACATCGTCTGGGATCCTGATGAGTCAGCAGATGGTGTCCTGGGGGATCTCCTCCCAGACCTGGATCAGGGCACAAGTGACCACCTGGACAGTCTGTGGTGGTACTTGGTGGTGTTGGATGCACCGATACATAAAGGTCAGGTTAGGTTAGGTCAGGGGAACATGGGGGCCAGTCAATGATCTCAATGGCTTCATCATTCAGGAACTGTCTACACACTCTGACCACATGAGGCCGGCCATTATTCTGCACCAGGAGGAACCAGGACCCACGGCACCAGCGTCAGGTGTGACAGTCGCTCTGAGGATTTCATCCCAGTCCCTAACAGCAGTCAGGGTATAGTTGGCTATGACATGGAGGTCTGGGTGACCCTCCAAGGATCTGCCTCTCCAGACCATCACTGAACCACCACCAAACCGGTCCTGCTGGATGATGTTACGGGCAGCGTAACGTTCACCACGGTGTCTCCAGACTCTTTCACGCCCGTCATATGTGCTGAGTGTAAAGCTGCTCTCATCTGTGAAGAGAATGGGGCGAGTATGGTGGACCTGCCCATTCTGGTGTTCTCTGCTGAATACCAATCAAGCTGGACAGTGATGGACTGTGAGCACAGGTCCCACTAGAGGACGTCAGGCCCTAAAGCCTCACTCTTGGAGTCTGTTTCTGACAGTTTGGTCAGAAACATGCACGCCAGTAGCCTGCTGGAGGTCATATTGTAGGACTCTGGCAGTGCTCCTCCTGGTCTTCCTCACACAAAGGAGCAGATATGGGTCCTGCTGCTGTGTTGATGCCCTTCTACATCCCTGTCCAGCCCTCCTTGGGGCTCCTGGACTCTCCTCCAGGCTCTTGAGACTACACCTTCTTGCGACCACGATTTGCTGCTATCACTGAACTCAAACCGAGTATATTTGGGACAGGCTACACAGGAAAGGCCTTTAAGTCCTTTTGCACAAAACTCTTGCTCAGCAAAGATGAGAATTTGTTTAATTAAACCAGTATGAATATTACATGTATAAATATTAGGCTATGGGATGAGATATCAATCACAAATCATTCATTTGATCCAGCTTCAAGACCGTTATCATGCTTGCCTCACGACATCAGCCATTCCAACAAAACGCCTCTCTTTATCCTGTCCCGTCAGTGACGAGCCGGCCTGCCGAGAGATTAATCACGATTAAATATTTTAATGGACTGGCAGTCCCAATTATTATGAATGACCAAGACAAACATTGCATAGCTCCTCTCTTTCACACACGAGCTCAGCGTCTCTGACTGTAACTGTCTCGGTCAAAAATTAATGTAATCATTAGCAACATTCACAACATGCTTCCATCCAACAACACACTCTGCTTCGGTCCATACTTGTTGCTATTTATTCTTCAAAAACAACAGTGTGACAGTGATGAACACTGCAGAGGCACGCACCTATGGAGCTTTGTCATGTCCAGAGTTGAGCGTATTAAACTCTTCATATTCTCAGGAACTAATCCAGTGTCCAGAGCTCTGACACAACTCCCTGCCACCTTGTTATTTATACCAGCTAATCCGCTCAAGTCTAAGAAAGGTATGAGCTAGGGACATAAGGTGGTGAAAATTCATGACCAGTGGAGGAGAGGCAGGTCAAGAGGTCACAGGATTAGACCATGATACCATCCTGTGGTTAAGTGGGACCACTGGAGTGGAAAGTCTCATTACTGACAGGATTCTGGGGATACAGTGGACATGACTTTGATGTAAGCTCTTTAGAGTCCCCAGTCCGGCCTGGCAGCAAGACAACAGGCACGGCCTTATGGGATAGCTGGTCATGCTACCATCTTTTCTTAGGCATGAGCTTTTTGTTGGGATATAAGAGCCAAGAGGTGTTGGCTGAAGCAGACAGGACATAAGTCAGATGAAGAAGGGTCAGCCTGGACATCAGGAATAGAGGACAACATGGAGACAACTGATGTTTAGACATGTACCATAGGAGTGTAATTGCTGTTACACCTGATCATTCAGAGGCTGACCAACACTCCTTCAGCCAAACATGACCTACTCAATGCAAAACTCGAAATACACTTTTTTCATACTTATTAATATTATAATCCATTTCTGCAAATATATCTCCCTAAATGTTACACACTGCTCCTTAAAGATCTGCTCTTAAATAAGCCAACCAGAGAAACAGCCACCATTGTGGTTTGCTGAAATAACTTGGACAGTCTATGAGTTCATTAAGGTGCAAGTATCACAAACCAAATGCCAATACAGCAGCACTAGATGATGATGGTGCATACTTCCACCCCTGTCAATTTTCCCGGGAGACTCCTGTTTTTCCATCGCCCTCCCAGAGTCACAATTTATCAGTGAAAATTTAGGACAAATTTCCAGACTTTTTTCCTTTCCGGTATCACAGCGGTTTCCACCTGGACAACAATAGAGATACACCAAGCGTTTCCCAGAGGAGATCAGTCTGTGCTGGCGACACACTGCAGTTTGAGCTCATGGTTAAGCTGCGCTGCACATGAAGAGTCATCAAGGCACACGCCACTGAAAATAACCGGCTTCAGAGACATAGGGGCTGTGGTCAACGTCGTGTAAGAAAAGGACCTTCGGTGAGACAACTGACAGAAAGAAATACTCAAACAGGAAAATAAAATAGAGACAGATGAATATTAGTTTATGCCAGAGATTCACACCAAGTTTACACCTGACGGGAGAATTATTCAGTTTCGATTTCCTGGGGGTTAAAGGTCAAATCAAAAGTTCAACATAACATATGTTGCAATGAAGTTATTATTTTATTATTTTCACTCTTAAAGTGAGCAGAATGCAGCAAAAAAAGTCTCTGAAACTGTTTTTTCTGGAGGAGGACTCCTCCGGTTTTGAAATCCTCTCTTTTTAAGATTGACAAGTATGTCCATATGCTCCCATGTGCTCCCACACCATCAGTTGTCATTGTTGGTTATGATTATGATTATGATTATGATTATGATGATGATGATGATGATGGTGGTGATGATGGGGTGAAGAAGCTGCAGCCACCGGCCGGTTAGTGGCGCGCCTCCACCAGCTGTGAAGTGAGGGTATAGCTCGTGCCTCTCCTCTTTACATTAGACCGTCGTCACACAAGCACACCACGTGACTCACAGCAGCAACCATGTTTCCACGCTACACAGCATGGTGAAGGTCACACGCACACGTACACATAGTGTACTTTCATGTTTAAATGTACATGAGCTTCCAGCATCCTTCACCTCACGCAGGACTGGACCGGTCCTGTTAACGGTTCGGCCCAGATCACCCTGGTCTCAACCCTAACACCACATTTATCAGGTATGGACGCCAGCTGGGAAACAGGATTACCGTCTCAGGTTGAGTCTGGAGGTCCGCTGCTCTGTTTAGAGAGACAGAGGAGGCATTATGAGGACCTCCAGCAGGGCCCAGCCTCGTCTGTGCCCCCATGTCAACGAGACACCCACATACAGTCCAACAAATCACTGTTTAAATACAGATGAAAAATGCACCACAGAAACCTTTCAGCCCGGTTTAAGCCAGCTGGCCGTGTTGACCTTCACGTGTCGTGGGCAGCCATTGTCACTGTCCAGCTTGGGGATGCAGCCATGCCGAGATATTCACACGAGGACAAAGTGTCCTCATCCACCGACTGCAGCCGAGAGGCCACGGTGACGGAGAGAAAGCGGCCCATTGAAGCGCAGATTGTGGCAGCGGGAGTGAATATTAATGCTTCGATGTCAGATGTGCGTTTTGTTGTAATGCCAGGCTGCAGAGACTCACCATCCCGGGGTAACCTGTAGGCTGCTCTCCGCGCCAAAGGCCCACACCTTAACCAGGCCGCTCTGCAGGAAAACATCGCTGCTCTCCGGGACACGGTGGATATGCTGCCGCTTCAGCAACCGCTGGATGAATGGCTGGTCTGGTCTGGTCTGGGTAGAGAGACGAGCGGGGAGGCGGAGGCCACACTTGGTCTCTGTTGCGCAATCCTGCCCCTGTCGAGCGATGTCGTGTATGAAGGGTGGTTAATGCCACTGAGAACGAGGCCGATGACGTGTATGAGGAGTCGTTAACACCCGGAAGAGCAGCAGGTTGAAGGCGTGTGAGAGAGAGTGTGATCGGAACGCGGTTAAAGGGCTCCTACAGATTCAGGATCAGTTCCTGTGACAGGGGACATGTGACGTGTCAGCTGGACTTTAACCGACACGCTGCTTTGAGATTATATGGGGATATTAAAGCTAATGAAACAATATGAATAAAAGCAACAGGGGCAAATACCTTCACAGATACTCTATGTGATCAATAAAGGTTCATCTAAAAAACAATGATGTGAGCCAAAAACATTTTAAAATACAGTTATTTAACCCCTAAACTACGATACCAACTATGTCATGCTAGCTTGTCGTGAAGACTGCTAAGTAATGCTACAAAGTTACGCTAAATTTTCAAAGGGGTCCGTTGACCTCTGACCTCCAGATGTGTGGATGTAAATGGGTTCTATGGGTACCCACCAGTCTCCCCTAATAATTACAGTCAGTTTGGGGCAAAAACAATGCAGTTTTTTGAATGCAGTATTAATGTTACTGTTATTTTAGCCAATACTATATTTCTTTCTCCTAAACAGTCCTGAATTACATAAACTGGGTCTTACTGTAAAGCTGTTTCCAGGTTTCCAGTTTCCAGGACAAACGTGCATGTGGGGTTACCACGTGCAAATATCTTTCCCTCATGGCTTCCACTATGCTCCTCTACACCACAAGCAATCCATATACTGAAAACCTGGTTGAAATTAGTGAGTAATATGATATTGGGATAAGAAATACCATCTTACAACATATAGACTTTTACAACTGTACTTCATACTTCTTATTACAATATACCCGAAGGCATGGCTATTTATGACACTTCTCTTGCCGCCCCTCTTTGACGGCATGGATCACCTTCCATACCTCACAGAGGGTCACTTTAAACTAAGCGCAGAAGGTCATAGATGACACATGGATGAAATGACATTGTTTTTTTCATGCCTGTTCATCTCTGTATTTATCTCTGCTTTTACAGGCACAAAGTGATGTTGCTGATGTGAATTATTCATATTTGACTTACTGCGATAACTGATGTCCACCATGTTAGCGACTGTATAACCCAGGGCCTCGTTCTTCGTAGGCCTACATGCATAACTGAGATATCCAGATTAGAATGGCGACAATTTGACACAATTTCTTGTGTTTTTCAAAGCTGGTTTAAAATTCACCTGAACTGCTGTCAGGGCAACATTATAAACATTTAAAGGTGAACTATTCCCATTTTCAAAATTCATACGTTATTCTTATGATCTTAGAGTCCAAAAATATTCGTAAACATGAACAACTCCCTAAAAAATCCAAAAACTAGAGTATTGAAACTCAAATTTCTGATGTGGTAGGGTATCAAGTGTGACACTGGTCCATAGAAAATGAATAGGGGAAGATGTTATGGACACTGAGAGCACCCAGGGGAATGTTGGCCATATATGGCTATAATTTCTGATTCACAACAGAGAACACTATAATAGAATAAAGTTCATTTGGGTATAAAATAGAAAACAAACACTGAAGGTCCACAAGATCCATCTCCCATTCACTGTCTATAGAGCAGCTCCACACTTTAAACCCTTTGACATCACAAGATTGAGACTTCCCTCTCCGGATTCTGGCTTTGAGAGAGAGACAGCTCATATTCACAAGCATTGATTGAATTTTCCCAGGCCATGGACATAACATATGGGAATTCTTAATTTAGGTGGTATTCCCCTTTAATTGTGGTAATTACATCAACTGCTCATGTAAATTTTTCAGTGTCCTGCATGTTTCCATCTAAAATCAAAATTATATCAACACTGTGTCATTATAAATCTAAGAAAGTGAGTCATTTGAATCTGAAAATGACTCTGTACGTGGGCTCTCCCTAAAACGCCGTAGTCCTGCTCCGGCTAACTGTAAATAAGTCTGCACTTTTGAAGGTTTGGGCTTAAGAACTGGTGGTTCAGAGAACAGTTCCAAATGAATTTTAAACCAACGTCGAAGAACCAAACAAATCCAGACTTCCAAGGTTTACAATAACACAATAAGTACAGTAAATACTAATGTTGGATAGTGCTAGTAAACTGTAACCAGTACCAGAGGACCAGTGATATTGATGTTGGCTTTACACTACATACACAAGAAGTGATCCTCCTGCTCCGTCATATTTCAGAGGATACGTGATCTAACCCACATTTTTATACAGATTTTTTTGGAAACCAGTTTGGAACAAAAAACATACATGATCTATCTCAACCATCCGGTCCACAAATAAAGTACAAATCAAACATGTATAATATACCGATCAATACCAACACCACAGCAACTATAAATGTATGAATAAAATGATCATGACTCCTGTATATTTCACATGATACATTTTTATTTTACACAGAATTCAGAGTGAGGAATCGGGAACAGTGGAAACAGAAAGAAACAGACAAATAGGTGCTTCCTATAGACAGGACCTGGCCATCTCCTACACAGGACAAGAAATGAGTATTTTATTATGATGACAGAATATATGATATATAGGTATCAAATCCTAAAATACTGATGTACTGTGCCTTGATTCTAGTATCATCTAAACAAACAAACACTTACATACCAGCGTGGTGGGTTATTCTAGGCCATTCCTCACTTTGTACTCATGTACATCTGTGCGGTGCTGCTTGAAGAGCTGCAGGTTGAAGACAGACACCACAGGTCATTTAAATGTACCAGCTAGTTCTATCAAAAGTTCCTCATATTCAACTGCATCAAATTCTCTGAAATACTTTCCTGTCTGACAGATCTGTAAGAAATCCGTGTTTGTATTCAATGAAGCTTTAGATTAAAAAAAAAATTCAGAAATTAAATCAAAGGACTTAGTGAGCTATTTTTACTGCCATCTGTAATTAAATAAAAAACATTTTCACAACAAAATAACAAAAATGGCAACAAAAGACTTCTCTTTACAATAAATTTATCAAATCTGATGACAATATCACACAAAAATCAGGCCTTTTAACCTGGCTTTGCCTCACAAAGATTATTATCTAAGATCATTTAATACATATTTCATTGAAATTCAGCATACACTTAATATTCCTGATCTTCCAAGCTTCACTGAAAATCAAACATCAAAAATGTGATATGCATTTTTAAAATCAAAATTGCTTGCTGCTTGTTGCTGCCCTCCCCTGGGTAACATAACGGTAAACACTGACATACAGTAAATGCTGAATGGTGGACCAGGCGTCAGGTGCTCAGTCTAAACCTGATTGCTACATGATTCTGGAAAATCATCATCTTGCTGGAAGACATGCAGGCCTATACATTTCTGGATGGGTTAATGACATAAGTTGCATGCTTGATGAATGAACTGAGTCACAGACAGATGGAGATAAACCCTGTATGAATTAACCATTGCACCCTGACAAAATGATCCGTTTTATGTATTATATGAAATTTTCTGTGTGAAAGGATGTGGTCATTTACCAGGCCCCAAAGGAAAACAGATGTTCCAAAGGCAACGCTCACTCTAAACCAGTTGGGGTTAGCGGTGTCAGGCTTGGAGCTTGTGAATACAGACCTGGATCCAACTGCAAAAAAAAATACCAAAATACTGTGAAGACCCACATTGTTTTCAATTTAAAAAATTAACATTGATTGGTATTGACAGTCACCACTTAAAACAGCCATGGAGGGAAATATCACTATCTGTGTGAGAAGAATAAGACCTGGTAAACCTAGTGGAGATGACTTGACACTAGTGTGAACCCTGAACCCCCAACGGCTATATTCAATTACAATAATACTATGTTCATTTAGCAGAACCGGCTGAGAGACTGTCTTCTGCAGACCACAGTATGTTAGGTTGAAGAAACGGTAACTGTGGACTGTCCTGTTATTGGAAGACAGCCGAACTGAAGAACTGAACCTACTCACACTAACAAGTGCAATCATTTTTTCTTTCAGTGGTGGGGTTTCCCAAAAAGCAGGGAAACACTAAAATGCACAAGTCCTATAAGGAATCTGGCGTGAACACGGTATCCCTTCACACATGAGCGAAGGGTGTGAAACGGATTACAGTACAACCCTTAACTTCACTACATAAACAGTATGGGAACATAATAGCAAACAGTCGTGTAAACACTCTGAAAAGCACTAAATTAAGAAGCAGTGTCACACAGTGACTAACTTAAGGGGCTACAGCTCTGTGCTACGTGATGCTAAGCTAAGGTCAGGCTTCCAAATAAATACGGCGTTCACGTTGTAAGTGGCAAGACAAAAAACAGATATTTCAAAATCATAACCATGAATTCATGACGATCGTGGCTCAATCTTACCTTTGCTGACGAGAGCAGCTCTAGATAATAATCGGTTGAAAGTCATTTTAGCTTTAACCGCTTCCTTCGGCCGTCATCCGATGCGCGATCCTGACACTCTGCGGTCGATTAAAGCTCCTGGAAGGTCAGAGTAGACGATCCCAGGATCACCGATAAGTCGCTCCAACACTCACGGAGAGCTCACCTGCTTGCTGCGTTTCCTTTATACATCCATGCTTTGTTTTGTTATTAAATGATATTTGCAATTTTAAACTTTAGAAATATATGAATTTACTCGTTTTAAGGGAATATATCTAAATAACCAAGTTTAGCATAATATGGGGGTTTATATGGGGGTAATCTAATAATGGGTTTGGTAGTTGCACCAAATTACTTTTGAAAAGTAATCATATTTTTGTACTGACCGTGTCCCCGCACTAAACACGTGACTTTAGTGAAAGAAAATACTGTTTGTGCCAACTCCTACTGAACCTGTGTGCCCACAACCCACCAACCTGTGTTTATAACTCATCCAATAATTAGTAAACTATTGCATATTATTCCCACCAAGTGTGATCTTAAGCAAGGCAGCATTTAATTCATAGAAATTTCAGTGGACTTTGGTAATCACCTTTGGCGATTACCAGTGCCTTGGATACAAGAGCGCACTGCTGACGCGTTCTCCATCCAACCTAAGAAAGGCTGTGATTTGTAACATATGCCGATGAATTTTATTAAATTAATTATGAAATAAAATATTGTGTCACATTATTCTTGTGAAACTACAGTTTCGTCAGACATACATGTCGCCCCTGCTTGCCCGTGTCTGACACGCAGACTCAGAGAGCAGTCTGACCCGGAGGAGAAGCGCATCGGCCATTTTGCTCGGAAGGGGGCCTCGGCTTCAACACGTGAGAGACAGGAGCCTGAAGAGACTGCAACAGTCCAGGATCTCTGACTCCAAGAGGATATCATTCATGTGTGAACCGGCAGAGGCATAGGAAGCCAACAACATGCCAACAATCACTCTACCGCCGAAGGAGAATGCCCTCTTCAAGAGAATATTGGTAGGCTGGATGCCTGCGATAACGTTAGCTTGCTAGCTAATGCTAGTTTGCCAAGTAGCCGTCAGTAGTAGCAGTCTGAGCAAGTAGCTAGGGAGTCACCAGAGAAATAACCAGAAACCAAACGGATTGTAATTACCGCGTCCGTGTTATTAACGCGTTATAACTGTGCAGTAGAGGAAACACCAGCTGGTTGGGGGGCAGCTCACCGTGTGGTGTCCTGACTGCGCGTTGGCCTCACTTACAACCGAACTACCTGACCAGCTCCTGGCACATGACAGCTGCCCACAGTGAGGTGGACGGTCGAGGTCAGCTTTCACTCACTTAGTTCGGTAGTTTTAACAGGAGCTGCAGCTGTAGGAAACGTATTCGTCTGCGCTGTCAGTTAAGTTTGTCAACACTGTTGTACATGCGCCAAAATAGTTCAAAGTAACCGACCAAACTCCATTCAGTAATCTGGAAATTCATTTACTGCTACGCCCGCTTCTTTACGATATAACATGAACGTGGGGGGTCAAGTCTTTTACTAAACCGTGTGATGCCACATTTAAATTCGGCGTATATTAAACACAGGAAACAGTTGTTTAGTCCAGTGTAATGCCAATAATATGCCCAGCTAATAACACTACTTCAGGGTTTGGGATTGTGTCCCTCCCTTCTGGGAGTCAAGGACCAGAGTGCATGTATTGTTGTGGGAGCTGGGGAGGGAGGGGGGCTCCGAGCCAGCCATCCTTCTGGCTGATTGCATTTCATCTGCAGCCCTCCACCATCAAGTTGTTGTCTGAAGCTGTTTCTTCAGTGCTACAATCTCATGCTGACTGGACTGCCAAGAAAGCATTGTTTGGAGTGCGTGTGATGCTCTGCTCGCTGGTAGCAGGAAGGACCAGTTGTTTCCGCCAGTCACTGGAACACAGAGTTTACATTCAGCACTTTACATGTATTGCACTTTA
Source organism: Pterois miles (assembly GCA_947000775.1). Lineage (NCBI taxonomy): Eukaryota > Metazoa > Chordata > Actinopteri > Perciformes > Scorpaenidae > Pterois > Pterois miles. Next base: position 17,548,198 of record CAMQGK010000308.1, read on the forward strand.
ACTGGACTCTCTGAGGATTAGTGCAGCAGAGGATGGCAGGCCGTTGGCCTCAGATGCTTGACGTAAAGTCTGCTCCGTCTTTTGTTGCAGAGATGCTACGAACACAAGCAGTACAGAAACGGCCTGAAGTTCTGCAAACAGATCTTGGGCAACCCAAAGTTTGCTGAACATGGAGGTAAGACACAAGCCACACCCACACCAGACTAGGTGGAAACCATCGTCATGATTCCCTCTCACCTTGTTCCTGCTGTTTTGAGCATCAGATTTACTAGATGTTACACCAGATGTGTAAGTGAAGGGAATGATCACGGTAATTTCTTTTTCTGTGGGTTTACTTTAAAAAAGACAACCACCCTTCCTTCTGGACAGTTACGCACCCATTTGAATAAAGAGGTTGAAGTGGTGAACCATAGGTGTAAATTTCCAAGAAGAAAAAAGAACGTATGATGGTAACTAATAATGGCTGCCGTAATGGCAGATAAATTTGAACAATATTTTAATTCCCCCTAAGCACAGGCAGACACAAGTGACTTTCTTGCCGCTGGTTTATTTGAAGCTTTCTCTCCAAATCCACCGCGAAAGCCAAACACACATTATCAAGAAAATAAAGGTTAGACCGTGTTAACCTTGTAACATGCATAGTATGTGAAGTAACATTTTATAAAGTAAAATACAGACAAACCACACAAAATACCTCGTTGGCTGCATGCTGCAAAAGAGAATCATCTTCAGTCTTCAGAGGTTCAAAGTTCATTATGACAAGCAATTAAGTCCTAACCGTGTACGTACAACTGTCCATGCTTACTGCGCACTGCTTGCTTGCCGGAGCTGTTGCTTAAGAGTCCAGGTCACAGAAGAGCAGCCTAAGGAGGTTCTCAGGTAACTTTGCTGAGCCTTCAAAATAAAAGCACTATTACATTTACCGAATGAAATTTTTTTTTTTCTCCTTAAAGTGATGAGCCGCTCCTCTGCGTTTTCTCAGCTTTTTAATTAATTATTAATATTTATTTTAACTATTTAACCGATAGCGTTGATCAGTTAAAATGCTTAATGACGGTTATTGGTTAAACGCTTAATTATTAACATTCCTGCTCCAAACATACTCAATGTTGGTGAGGAAAAACTGTTATGTCCATTTTCAAAGGCGTCCCTTGACCTCTGACCTCCAGATGTGTGAATGTAAATGGGTTCTGTGGGTACCCACCAGTCTCCCCTTTACAGACATGCCCACTTTATGATAATCACAGTCAGTTTGGATCAAGTCATAGTCAAGTCAGCACACTGACACACTGACAGCTGTTGTTACCTGTTGGGCTGCAGTTTGCCATGTTATGATTGGAGTAGATTTTTGATGCTAAATGCAGTACAATACAAAAATATAGTACAATATTTCTCATGGTTTTAATTTCCAATAATATATATAGGTATGTGTTTGCATAAAGCAAAAATCTGTCGACTCCCATGTTGATAAGAGGATTAAATACTTGACAAATCTGCCTTTAAGGTTCATTTTGATCACTTAAATAATGTGAGATAAATTTGCAATTAGTCACAGTTCATATAAATCATTCGATTAATCGCGATTAAATATTTTAATCAGTTGACAACCTTATTTAAAATATTTGATTAGAAGAAACTGACAGGTAACAAATAGAAAAGTGGCATCCCTTAAGAAATGTACTGAGTGGAACATTTTTCAGTTTGTTTAGCTGGAAAGCAAACTTATTAAATACTGAGTAGTAAACTGCAGTGTTCTGCACTCATATTTTCATGCTCATGTTGCGGTATCACATTGGAAAAGCAATGAAATTCCTCAGTTGTGAAAAAAATGTTTTTACGCTCACTTGAGGTGTTTTTTGCCTTTAGTAAAAAAATAATTAATGTGCGAAGTGGATTATGGAAACACACTTGCTGAATAAATTCACAATAACTCACGACTGATCAACTGTTTCTGCTATCAGCGTCTTCCTGGATATTTCCATAACGTAAAAATGCTTGTCTTCATCTCCAGACAACAGTAACCATGGCCAGTATGAGCTGACATGAAAGAACAATTTCCCAGTTCAGCCACATTCCTGAAGACTTCTTTCCATTTTTTCCTGGTAGATGGTTAGATGGCAAGGCAACTTGTTTTGTTTGCGGTTCACTATCTCCACTTCCTCTACTTTGTTTACTGGCAGATTTCAGCCATGTTTAGCCTATAACGCCAACGTCTGACCAAACTATGCTGCAGCCAGATTAATTTGCCTCAAACCAGTTGATTGAGAAACGCCTGATTTGCATTTTTTTTTTGCAACATTTCAAAAGTATGCTTAAAATTTGCTTGCGCTGAATGGAAATATAGCTTGTGTCATCCTTGACAATTCATGTCCCTGAATGACTCACTGCTCCCCTGTTTTGTGCCCCAGAGACGCTGGCCATGAAAGGGTTAACCCTCAACTGCCTGGGCAAGAAGGAAGAAGCCTACGAGCTTGTGAGACGAGGCCTACGCAACGACCTCAAGAGCCACGTCTGTATCCTTCTATCATCCCCTGGGGGCACTCAGATTTCATCAGTTTGACATGTCCAGTTCACCCTGGACAGGTCACCAGTCCATCACAGGGCCGACGCAGAGAGACACACAAACATTCACACTCGCATTTAAACCTACAGGCAACTTAGAGCCAACAATTAACCTGCATGTCGTTAGACTGTGGGAGGAAACTGGAGAACCCAGAGAAAACCCACGCTAACATGGCAGAACATGCAGACCCCACACAGAAGGACCCCAACCCGAGTTTGAACCTGCAACCAAGTTTGTCTTTCAAATTCAGTTAAACAGAACAGCTGCTGAATTCACTCTTAAACACCTTGAAATTGCACTTTAACTTCATTTGTGCTTCTGTAAACCAGCTTTTAAATCCTTCCAGTCTTTTAATGGATGTGTGTTTATTACATTCATAAGTACATATAAACACCTAGGTAGTGCATCTGTGTGTTTGCTGCCTAAACTAGCTCGTCCTCCAGGCTGGCACGTGTACGGCCTCCTACAGCGCTCAGATAAAAAGTATGACGAGGCCATCAAGTGTTACCGCAATGCTCTGAAGTGGGACAAGGACAACCTGCAGATCCTGCGAGACCTCTCCCTGCTGCAGATCCAGATGAGAGACCTGGAGGGTTACAGGGTGAGTGTTGCTAGAGTAGAGCCGGTCGTGAGGAAGGAAGCAGGACGGGTCTGAATGAAAAGGTTGTGGACAAAAGATCGTGCAGGGTCAGTTAGTTACCCATCCTCCTACGCAAGGTGGAAAGTTTTATGTTGAAGATAGACAGAGGAGAGGTTGCCAGACCAGGACAAGTCAATGGTGGACAGGATAAGCAAACATGAATATCATGGCTGACAGTTTGGTGTGCTATGATGGCCTTCTCCCTCTGCAGGAGACTCGGTACCAGCTGCTGCAGCTCCGTCCAGCTCAGCGGGCCTCGTGGATCGGATATGCTGTAGCCTATCACCTGTTGGAGGACTTTGAGATGGCTGCCAAGATTGTTGAGGAGTTCCGCAAAACGCAACAGGTAGGCCAAATCTATAGATGACTCAACAGTAGTTAGTAATTAACAGATAACCGACATTAAGAGTTTTTGCCGACTGATGCTATCCGGTAAACGGTTAAAAGAAATATTAAAAATTAAATAAAAAGCTGAGAAAAAGTCAGAGGGGCACCTTTTCCCATAAAAAGAGAAGGGTGGCCCCCCTAAAACACCCCAAATAAAAAATTTTGGGTTTTGTGGGGGGGAAAGGGGGGGGGGGTTTGGGTTTTTGCCGACTGATTCTTCTATCAATTAAGTACACACACTGCACTGCTAGATTCACAGCTATAACCCCACTGACAACCCCACTGCTTAACTAAATGATGCCATGGAGACTTACTGGGAAAGTAGCTGCATGTGTCCATGACAATGCATGCAGCATCGTGGCTGTTAACTGTCCCGGACAGGTGAACTGTGGACTGTTGTACTAATCCACTGCAGCTGGTTATAACTGATGGATTTAACCTGTTTGTGCATCGGCACGTGGCAGCCAGGCAGCTTATTAGGCACTAAAACCACAGCACCGCCGCATGCAAAGCTTTAATCTTGTCAGTTAACAGTTAATAATCAGTTAACAAGGGCCAATTATAGGTTAGAAAAAAAAATCAAAATTAGCATCCCTAATGTACAGGTTTCTTTACAAATGTATTAATATATCTAAAGGCAGACATAAGATCAGCTCTAACAAGACTGGAATGATATTACAGGGGGAGGTGGTCCTCAGTGATTTAAGAAACAGAAACAGGATTAAGGTCTGTAATAAACACTGACATGTACAGGACAACCAAAAGAGGAAGCCAAAAGCCTTCCCGGGGGGATGGGGGATCGTTGAAGGGGAGGTGAGGAGGGAGAGATGCTGTGTAATGTATTAAAGTAAAAAATCAGTCAAATGTGACCAAACGGACATGAAACACATATTCATATGATTCAGTGCGACCTACGTTTTCTGTCATTTGTGATGGACATTGGAAAGATTGGAGTAAACATCCAGACATCTGCTTAGAAATCAGAGAAGAAATATACGGTTCAGACTTTGCCTGAGAGTGATCAGGTTTTTAAGGAAGAGAATTAAGGACCGATCTGTCCACACAGAGAGCTAACGTTTTCTACATTTGGCCCCTCGTTTGAGATTGTTTTTTGAAAACCCCTTCTTGGATGCAGATATTTGGCATTTCTGTGCATCAGTGTGGACATGTAAAATGGTGCGTTTCGTAAATGACAATATCATCACTTCTATTCGCGTGCTTATTCTTCAAAGGTGTGTCTTTGTGTGTGTGTGTGTGTGTGTGTGTGTGTGTGTGTGTGTGTGTGTGTGTGTGTTTATTCAAACACATCATCTTACAATTTTTTGCTGCTTGATACAAAGATGAAGCTTTATTTGTCAGTCAACAGAAGGGAACACAACATGCATACATGCATTCACAGCAACAGTTTTAGCATTTCATCTGTGGCTCTAGGTAGACTTGAAGAGCCCCACTCCTGGCATTGGTAATTAGCAAGTAGTAGTCCACCCAAACATGCTCCACTTACATATTCATCCCTTTCTCGTGTGTGTTTATCCAGACATCGCCAGACAAGGTGGACTACGAGTACAGTGAACTGCTACTGTATCAGAACCAGGTTCTGAGGGAGGCCGGCTTGCACAAGGAAGCCCTCGATCACCTCAATAACTACGAGAAACAGATCTGTGACAAACTGGCTGTGGAGGAGACAAGAGGTGGGTTGACGCTGACACCGAGTTTGTGTGTTCATGTAGACGTCCTGAAAAGGTCCAGTCACTTCTCCAGCTTAGTCTGGACAGAATCTGTGATCCAGCTCACAACAGAATTCAAGTCGGCTAACAGGCACTCTTCATATTTCAGTGCCTCTTCATAATTTAGACTGATAAACATATGACACAAATATTGTGCTTGTGTGTGTGTGTAGGAGAGCTGCTATTGAAGCTGGAGAGGCCTGAGGAAGCTTCTGAGGTCTACAGGAGACTCCAGGAGAGGAACCCTGAGAACTGGGCCTACTACCAGGGCCTGGAAAAGGCCTTGAAACCAGGTGAACACTCTCCTCAGATCCATGCGATCCAATGGATTGATGCAGTTCTACTGCAGCTATTCATTAGGGCTGTACAGGAAATGTCACCAGTTTAGGTTGTGTGCATTAAGAGAAGCCGTCCTAATGTCCTTTCAGTAGAAGCAATGGGCACAAAATCCATTAAAGTGCATAAAATGTATTTCAGCGTTTGTTTTAAGTTAAGATGGGCCTTCAACATGTATTTAATAATCTGAAATATGCTGCTTTATGCAAATGTATGTATATATTTATTATCGTAAATCAATGAACAACACTAATCAATGACAGATATTGTCCAGAAACCCTCACAGGTTCTGACTTTAGCATAAAACATATGCTCAAATATGGAAATGGCCATAACAAGTTTTCCTCACCAAGATGTACCATACGTTTGGAGCATTATTTAACCTGTGGATCGGTGGATTTTAAGTTTTCTAGTTTCATATGATACCAGTAATCTTCACTCAAGCCACGAAACAGAGCTGGCTACAATCTCTAAAAGATTGATTGTGTCTAATCTGTGTTTTCACATTAACGTTGACAGTCCCAGATGATAACTCAGACTGCTGAAGCCTCATAGTAGTTTCAGCTGCAGTTTGGGGTGTATTCTCCACAAAAAGAGGACTGTGTGGATTTTGTTTCCATCTCTTTCTTTAGAATCCTAATTAAAACGGGATCTTGTAACGCTCGGATCAACAGGAGCAATTTTTCTGTTAAAGGAAATATTTGTTCTGTGTTTAATCTGCATTAATTCTACCAAGATCTGACACACACACACACACACACACACACACACACACACACACACACACACACACACACACACTGAATATACCGTACTTGTAACTACAGCTGTCACTCTTTCATAGTCTATGTTGTTTTGTTCCCTACATGTCAGTGCTTCCAGAAATTAGTTTGAAAAGGCTTTTGGCTCAGGAGTTGACTTCATCTTTTTCTTTTATAAACCATTACTGGGCAACAGAAACACCTAAAAGACAAAGTTGTCCATCAAACTGTTCCACATTGTTCCCTCACACACTTCCTAATTATTCAGTGTGGTACTGAGAGGCCAAAGGGTCGTGGTGGGTGATGATGTGTGTACTCTCGATCACTTTTCACCTTACACTGTGTGTATGTCCATCCATCCAGGAAGTGTAGAGGATCGCCAGAAGATTTATGAGGAGTCCTGGGTGAAGTATCCTAAAGGCCTGGTTCCCCGAAGACTGCCTCTGAATTTCCTCCCAGGTAAACACAGTACAGCCTGCAGCACCACCATGCAGTCAGCGTGAGGCAGCAGTTCATCTGTGGTGAAATCAGAATATACTGCATGTCTTCATCAGCAGATGTCGTTGGTTCAGTGAGTAACTGTCATTGTAGACTATGTACTGGACTGCTCCCTTGTTAGAATGTACAGGGCTGGAAATAACGTGCGCACTCAGCTAATGTACAGACAGACTTCCCACTAGTCAGACATACATCAGACTGGCATATATGGGAGCTTCACAAAAAGTCAAGGCTGCTGACATTTTTTTAGCAACTTCCCATATATACATTCAGTATAGATTATAGATTATTTTTATTAGATCAGAATTGAATATTTAAATCCAACTAGGACACATGTTTGTAGAGCAGCAACAGTAATGTTTACAACAGCAAAGTCACCAGAGAAACTCATTAATATCTTACTGGAAACAATCTGAAACTGAGTTTATAAAGACTGAAGAACACAAACATCAGTCAGTTTCAGTCCCTCCTCCTGTCCTCTGTCCTCCTGTCCTCTGTCCTCCTGTCCTCTGTCCTCCTGTCCTCCTCCCTCTGCTGATGTGAACCACTACAGGTCCTGCTGGTAGAGGAGGAGCTGCTTTGTCTCAGCCAGCTGATCAGTTTACTACTAAGATACATGACAAACTAACCTAAACAGTCAGACTACTGAGCCTACTGCTAGCTTTAGTTCCAGCTTGTGTAGTCAAGGGTTACGTTGCTCCTAAACGTTATGAGGATAATATATTAATAACATGGAGGCTCTGTAGTTCAGACCCTTGTCAATAACAGATCATCACCGCTTCACTGCTACTGTTCCACCCTTGACAATAAATGCCCCGAACACAACCACTGATCACTAGAAGAAACTTAAGTCATTTACTTACATGTTTACCATTCGCTGTTAGCCAATAAGCTAACGTGAGGTGGCGTGACATAATGGTGTTCCCATCCCTTGTAGGATCAAACCCAATGTATTATTGCCATCTTTCTCACTTCAAATCTCACTTTACTGTACCTTTACTGTGTGTTGTGCTGGCCAGGGGAGAAGTTTCGTGAATGTCTGGACAGCTACCTGAGGATGAACTTCAGTAAAGGCTGTCCACCTGTCTTCACTACTCTCAAATCCCTCTACACCGACAAAGAAAAGGTAAGCAGGGTGACATTTAAAATGGGGCCGTCAGAGTCAACACAATCATTACGCATTAATACTGCTATCATATGAAACTAGAAAACCTAAGGGATCCATTTTTACCATATTAACACCAGCTGCAGTAAATTAGCACAACAGACAACTGAGTCAACAGTTCACCATCAGGAGAGTTACTGTAGCAGCCATGGTGCTGCGTTCGTGTCCCCAGTTCACCATCAGGAGAGTTACTGTAGTGGCCATGGTGCTGCATTCACTGTCGTGGACATGCAGCCCCTTTCCCAGCAAAGTCTCCACCACATTTAGTTTAGTTTAGCAGGTTGTCGGCTGTATGTCTGCCCAGATTAACGACAGCGATTGTCTAAAAAACAGTGTGTGTTTGTGCTACGTTACCAGCTGCTAGCTGCTAACGTTGCCGGTGGCTTCCTGCCCGCTGTAGCGTAACTTCAGCTAGTTTCCGACAGACCGTGTGTGTGTGGCGGTGGTGAGTGTGGGTTTGTTGGTGGAGTTATAGCTGTGAACGTAGCTGTAACACAGTGTGTGTACAGTTTATTTGTCGGTGAATAAATCCTATTAATCTACAAGCTACAGCTCCTCAGCTGGAAGTCCAGAACAGACTTCCTGTATCTGCACCGGCTCTCTCTTAAGGTGGACTCTTAAGGTGGACCAGCTTTTCTCCTTAAAATGATGAGCCGCTCCTCTGAGTTTTCTCAGCTTTTTAATTAATTATTTATATTTATTTTAACTTTAAGGTTTTGAACAGATAAATATGTGATTAACAACGATTAACTACATTAATTGATTGACAGCTCTAATTTAAGATATTGAAATTCTTGTCATTCCTGATCTGAAATAAAACAACAATTTATCTTGTGTTCTCCTCACACAGGTTACAATCATTGAAGAATTAGTAGTTGGCTATGAAACCTGTTTGAAAAGCTGTCGAATGTTTAGTGAAAAGGGTGAGTGTTGCTTGGTCTTGAATTTACTTCTTTTTCCTTGTCATTGGCCTCAATGTTTTTGTTTTTTTTTTATTATTTAAATTTATATTTATAACTCTAACCCATGTGAAACACATGTTAGGTCAGAACTGCATAATATGACTTGTGTAAAAACATGTGCAGATGATGGGAAGGAGGAGCCCCCTACCACCCTGCTGTGGGTACAGTATTTCCTGGCCCAGCACTTTGACTTCATAGACCAGCCCAGCCTCGCTCTGGAGTACATCAACACCGCCATAGACAGCACGCCCACGCTCATCGAGCTCTTCCTCATCAAGGCCAAGATCTACAAGGTGTGGTGTAAACTCTGTAACTCTGAGTTTAGAGGATTAAACTTGCTTTGCCTCATGAGTCTTATCTCTCTCCCTGTCTTACTGCCTGCAGCACGCAGGCAACATAAAGGAAGCAGCTCGGTGGATGGATGAAGCTCAGGCTCTGGACACTGCTGACCGCTTCATCAACTCCAAGTGTGCCAAGTACATGCTGAAGGCTGGCCTCGTTAAAGAAGCTGAAGAAATGTGCTCCAAGTTCACACGCGTAAGAGACAGAAAATGTGTCTGTCAGATTTGATTTTTTTTAAATGAAACTCAGTTTTGTATCCACGCATTAGACCAACGAGTAGTTTTGTTGCAGTGTCAGTGCTGTAGACTGTATATCAAGATGACAGCTCCACAAAAAGCCTGTCTCCTCCATGTTAGCAGATGGGACATGGGCCAAGCTAAAAGTCAAACTACATGTCAGATTTATTTTTCCCCAGGATGCTTTCTGTCATTTTAGCTAGTTCTTATCGTATTGACAAGCTAGCATGACACACTAGCGCAAGTTTAAGTGTTCATTTTTCTGACACATGAGGTTTTTAACCCCCTGAGGCCCACAGGATTGCGGGCAATCCTGACCGACTGTACTGTCTTTCAGAGTCTGTATCAGGTTCAGTTTCAGAACTAGAGTCCATCCATCCATCTTCTTCTACTTATCCGGGGCCGGGTTGCAGGGGTCAGCAAGCTTAGCAGGGAATTCAGACGTCCCATTCCTAGCAACGTTTTACAGCTCTTCCTGGGGGACCCCGAGGCGTTCCCAGGCCAGCCAAGATATATAGTTTCTCCAGCGTGTTCTGGGTCTACCCTGGGGCCTCTTACCAGTTGGTCATGCCCAGAAAACCTCCAAAGGGAGGCGTCCAGGAGGCATCCTGATAAGATGCCCGAATCAGCTCAGCTGGCTGCTTTCAACGTGAGGAGCAGCAGCTCTACTCCAATCTCCCACAGGATGTCAGAGGTCCTCAGCCCATCTCTAAGGCTGAGCCCAGCCACCGTATGAAGGAAACTCATTTTGACCGCTTGTATTCAGAATCTCATTCTTTCTGTCACAAGCTACCTTGAAGATACATATCATATGAAACTAGAAAACCTAAGCATGTCATGCAAGCTTGTCTGGAAGGAGGCTAAGTAATACTCAACAAAGTTTATTCTAACAAAGTTAGAATAAATTTTGGTGAGGAAAAACTCTCATGGCCGTTTCAAAGGGGTCCCCTCAAACTCTGACCTTGAGATATATGAATGAAAACGGGTTCTATGGGTACCCACGAGTCAGTGGGGGCCAGAGGCATGAGCACTGCAGTCAAAAGAAATCGGTGGTCCCCACAGAGTTTATTCTCACTGCTCTGGTTGTGCCCCAGTGATGGTAGATAGTATTACAGTGCATAAATTTGCACTGGTGGGGTCATTTTCCTGACAAAGTGTGTGTGTATGTGTGTGTGTTTTCAGGAGGGGACGTCTGCTGTAGAGAACCTGAATGAGATGCAGTGCATGTGGTTCCAGACAGAGTGTGCCTTGGCCTACAAGGCCATGAACAAGTTTGGGGAGGCCCTGAAGAAGTGCCACGAGATTGAGAGGGTAAGATTCTACAGCTATCATCATCACTACCATAACCCCCTCCCTCACCCCCTCCAGCTTCCTCCACCTTTTAGACTGGCCAGTATTGGCTAAAGGTGCCGCCGCAGTCGGTGTTACCAGTGGTACTCTGTGGTCAAGCATACACCAATTACCAGCCCACTTTTTACAGAAATAAACACAGACACACACAGTAGCAGGAGTCAGATTTCACACATGGACCAGAGAGTAGACAGACAGGATGATGGCAGCGGATTTGGTGTTCGGCAAGAAGCGAAAGCACCTATTTGGCAATATTTCAGATTTAAGCCCAATGCTATAAGCCGGTGTGCATGTGGAAACACACAGCTACCCAATGGTAAAGATCAAAGTAAGCACGCTGCATATATTGACTGTCATCTTTTCTTATAAAATGTCCAGTGTAAACGGTAACACCGGTGTTTATTAACCGGTGGTAAAATGTCCTCAGCGTCACATCCCTGGTGTTGACTCCACTTACACTTAATCTCAAGTGTCTCGTATCTGGATAAAATCCAAATTAGAGTCAAGACTCTAACTGTTTTAGAGAGGTGATTCATCTGTATGCTTTCCCTTCATTCATAGAAGTCAGTTGGACAAAATAATAACTACGCCTCTTTGTATAGGGCAACACAGTTCAACAGCAACACAAACCACATCCTCCAGAGTGATCATACATTTGAATCAACACCGCTCTGAAACACTGTAACCTTCGTGACGGACTGCTGTATGCTGCCTGATCAGACAGAGTGTGGTTTATTAGCCTTGAGCAGCTTTTTGCAATTGTTTTCAATGAGTGAAGAATTTTGCTTGCTGCTTTTGTGTTGCAAGAGCGCCTCACATTTTCCCGCTCTGTGCGCTTTGTGTTTATGTAGGAGCACCCTGAACGCCTCAAGTTGAAAATAATTAAATTATAGAAAAGCAGGACTTCTGTCGATACCTTCAGATGCAGCATTATGCTAATAAAAAGGTGAAAAATATAACACAGCCAAGGTCGGGTTTGATAGAAATGTAAAAGCATGTAATTCAAATAGTGTTAGAATCATTTCATGTATATATAATATATAAAGGGCTATTAAATCTTAAAATACACTCAATGTTGCATATTAAAACAAAATGGGAGAAGCAAACAGAGAAGATCATATCTGAGGAAAATTCAACAATATGGTTTTATCAGTGTAAATATACCAGCTCACAAAATTGTAGGGAATTTAGTTGGAAAAGTTTGATAAGGTATTTTTCAGAAATCCCACTATGACAGTATCTCAGCTTGTTGGAGAGATTGTGGAAATCTAAATGCATTAATGTTAGCATGTTTTCCGGGATTGTCCTGTTATCATAGATTTCTGGAGAGGGATTCATAATGCCTTACAAGGTGTTTTCAGATGTCATGGACCCCTGGAGAGTAAGACTTTACGTTTTGGACTTAGTCCTCAAGAGTGGTTGAAAAGAGACGCGTATTCATAATAATTATAATCTTCTAAAGATCCAGGGTTCACCATCACTATGGTCATATTTAAAGAGGGCTGAGGCTGCCTGCTCCATTCACAATAAATCCATAAATTCTTTTAACCAACTTTCTATAATAAACCAATTTGGTTTATGTATTTTCCAATCCATCATTATAATTTAACTGACAAAAAAGCCAATGCTATGATGCTGTAGATGCATGTCGACTATATATTTTCTACTCTTGTGCCAAGGTGTTGGAGTGGTGGACGTTAGTGGCGTATTTTCACACAGTAGAAGATAATCCTGAAATGGCAGCAGGTGTCCAAGTGTTGCTAGCTCTCCACAGCCATCATCAGATGAGTTTGGCATTCATTCGTCTAGCATCAGCAGATGTTAACTCATTCCTCACTCTTCCATCTCTCCTCCTCCCCTCCGTCAGCATTTTGTGGAGATCACAGATGACCAGTTTGACTTCCACACCTACTGCATGAGGAAGATGACGTTGCGCTCCTACGTGGACCTGCTGAAGCTGGAGGACGTACTGCGACAGCATCCGTTCTACTACAAAGCTGCTCGAAGCGCCATCCAGATCTACCTGCTCCTGCATGACAAACCTCTGACTGACGACAACAAGGAGAGCCAGGCCGACACCGGTCAGTGCTGTGTGCTACAGATAGCGCCACATCACGTCAGATAATACCTCTCAAATTCAGTTCTACAATTTTCTGTACAATTTGGCTTTTTCCTTTTTAAATATTCCCAGTTATTGATTATCAAGGCAATTAACTCATGATTTATATAACGTTTTGCCATTTATTTGGGAACTGCAAGTGTAATACCACATATTAGGTAGTATGTAGTTGTTTTTGATTTAGTATAAACTGAATGCAACCCAAGGACATTATTGTTGCAGTCACAGCTGTCGTCGACGCGAAGGCAAAATGTTTTCAGGTTCTTCTTCAAATTTGACACAAACTTCCACTTGAACTCAAAGATGAATTGATTTGGATGTGGTGGTCAAAGGTCAAGGTCACTGTGACCTTACAAAACATGTTTTTGGCCATAACTCAAGAATAATAACTCAGCTAATTATGACAATTTCACACAGATGTCTAATAGGATAGAATGATGACGTGATGACATGTTGGACAAACATGCATGTAAACTATAACTTGACGGGTTAGCGGTTGTGTTGTACAGTAAGTGACTGCAAATACAATGAAAAGCATGATTCTGTGTTCTTTCCACATGTATGAAAATTGTGTCTCAGACTTCACCATCTTTTAAAAAATGTATTTCAGCCTGAGAGAGATGACAGGAAAAAGGGAGGAGGAATGACATGCAACAAACAGCAGCACTCAGACCCACATCACCAGTAGTTAATGTGTCATCAGTCAAATGTACCTCGTCGTCACGGTTCTTATGATACAGTGATGAGTCTTTAGTTCCTGTGGTTCTATAGGTCCTTGGACAGCTCGGCCCAAATGGAGCTAGAGTTTGGGGACAGCACTCTCCTCAAAGTAGCAACAGCATCAAAAAACATCCCATTTACAGTTTTTTGTCTCTGTAGAAAATTTGACAGACAAGGAGCTGAAGAAACTGCGCAACAAACAGCGACGAGCCCAGAAGAAGGCCCAGTTAGAGGAGGAGAAGAAGAACGCAGAGAAGGAGAAACAGCTAAAGAACCAGAAGAAGAAGAAGGAGGATGATGATGAGGAGATAGGAGGACCTAAAGAGGAGCTGATACCAGACAAACTGGCCAAGGTGGGCTCATACTTACCAGTGTGTGTACAGTATGTGTTCACAGATTGTATTAGAGGCAGTGACTGGTTGCCAGATGGAATCATGGGAACCTTTCTTCATTGAAATGTTATCCAAAAGAAAGTTGTTCCACCGTGTAATGTGAACAGTATTCTTCTTTGAACAGACGGAGAACCCTCTGGAGGAGGCAGTGAAGTTCCTGATCCCTCTGAAGAACCTGGTGCGCAACAAGATCGAGACTCACCTCCTGGCCTTCGAGATCTACTTCAGGAAAGGTCAGGCCGATACTGCTAGCCTGCATTTGACCACATTCAAGATTGTTTTTAGCAGGGCTGGGACGGGACACCTATCTCCTTATTCGATGATACCACAATACTTGGGTGCCAAATCAGTGTGTATAATGATTTATAAGTACTGCGATTTGGTATTTTGATTTTTTGCAAGTTGCTTATTTAGCACTAGACCATGGGAAAAAGTTGAATCACACATCGAGGGACTTTAAATTTGGTAAATCTCTAAATTAATCCAGTAAACACATTGGAGTAAAAACGATGATTTTCAGCATATAAATAGTCAGAGATGTCCTGAAGTCAAATATATCAGGATCATTGTCAGATATTATTTATTTAATTTCCCAGAAATCAAAGAATTAAGATATTTTCCTCACAAATTAGTGATATTTTCTTTTTAATTTATAAGGGACATGTAATGTTTTATACTTGTGCTGAATATAATCCATCAGTCTGATTCCCACAGATGTATTTTGTAGATCCACTTCCCTTTGTTAACACCTTATTTTGAAAAGTGAACATAGTCACACATGTCTACTAACCTCCCCTGGTCCATCGCTAGCTTTCCCTGTTAGCTTTGTGCTCTTTCTACATCCATGGTGCTGGTAATGTTTCCTCTCCGTGACAGAGTTAGCGTGCATCTTTAGCCGCGATGTCTAGCACTGCTTTTCCTGCAATATGTGAAACCCAAAGTGTTTCCATCCTTTACTGGATGTGTAGTGTTTACCACGCTGGATTTAACATGGGAGGGTGCAGGTCGGATCTGCGCTGACCCTCCAATAGTTTCTGAGGTTTGTTTTGGTGACGGATATGATGTCCTGTTATTCAGACTACCACAATAAAAGTGTTACCTTCCTTCTACCTCCACATAGACTCAGATGAAGCAAATCTATCAATTCTAGTATTTTATTAATTTTATTTATTTAGGATATTGTTTTAAGAGTAAGTGCATCATTATTTCCTTGAACTCACATGTTTTTCTTCATTCCTCCAGAGAAGTACCTGTTGATGCTTCAGTCAATAAAGAGGGCTGTAACCATAGAGCCTTCCAACCCGTGGTTGCACCAGTGTCTAGTGCGCTTCTTCAAAGGAGGCGAGTATACCCCACACTGAGCTGATATTTCTGATATAGCACATTACAGGGGGAGAAGCTCCAGAGTTGCATGAAGGGCAGGTGTTCTGCATGTACAGTGCTGTGAAAAAATATTTGCCCCCTTCCTGAGTTCTTATATTTCTGCAGATTTGTCACACTTAAATGTTTCAGATCACCAGACAAATTTTAACACTAGCCAAAGGTAAAGTTATTAGGTTGGGATCATAGATCCAGGTAGGTTTGGATAGTTTTTTTTTTTACCTTTAATAAATGAAATCATCATTTAAAAACTGCATTTTCTATTTACTCAGATTATATTTGTCTAATATTAAAATTTGATTGATGATCTGAAACATTTAAGTGTGACAAATATGGAAAATATAGGAAATCAGGAAGGGGGTAAATACTTTTTCACAGCACTGTAACTGTGAAACATTGTGTGATCGAAGTGTGAAACCACATATTGGAGTTACTGAGTCTGTAGGTGTTTCTCAGTAGATTGACATATTTGAGCGAAGGTTTTTAAAGCTACTTTAATCTGTGTGTGTGCAGTTCGTGAGAGCGCTGACTTGGCGGAGGCAGTGAGGACGGTGTTGAAGCAGGAGATCTCCAGGCTGTTTGGGGAGAGCAACCCTCAGAGCTTCAACAAGAACTACCTGAGCCAACACTCCAACTCCATCCCACACCGACTGGCTGGTACGTAGAGCACGCTCATACTGACTGACTCCCCAGGACTGTCTGTTAAAGCCCCCCTCCGTGGTGTGGCGGCGTCATCAGTCGTTTCTGAAAAGGCCTTCAGTGAGTGAGAGATGGAGAGAGACCTAAGAGAAAGAAACTCAAGCAGAGCTAGAAATGAATGATTGACTGTAAACTGATAAGTACTAGTTTAGATTCACACCAGTTCAGCCAGAGGGGTGGATTTTGTTTTCTTTCCTGAGAATTAAAAGTTAAATTAAAAGTAGGCCTGTTTAACATAAAAAATGCTGTTGCAGTGTACTTATATACTTACATTACTACTACTACATATATTAATTATATTTTAATATTTTCATTCTTTAAAAGTCACAAGAATGAAGGAAACAAAGGCTCTGAAACTTTTGTGGTTGTGAAATTATCCCTATTTTTGAGGCGTTTCAGACATGCACCTTGATGCCTGAGTGTCTCTGTCTTGTTCCCAGCTGCTAAGATGATGGTCTACTTGGAGCCTTCTTCGGATAAGATGGCCTGTGAGATAGCGACGGCCCTGGATGAGTCGCTGTCTGGAAGGAGCATCCAGGTCTGAGAATTTACCAGCGGCTACAGTAGCAGACGTCACACACCTGCTGTCTTTGGCTGAGAACGTCTAAACTAACTGTGTTTTTGTGAACTGCAGATCTGCACTGAGGTGCTGGAGGCTCTGCGTGACGGGCAGCTGGGCGAGGGCCAGCAGAAGGCTGCCGAGGCTTACCGACTCGCCTGCCATAAGATCTACCCCTACAGCCTGGCCTTCATGCCTCCTGGTTACCAAGACAACAACACCACGATCAGTGCCAACGGCGACCTGTCGGCAGGAGAGCACGACGACATGGGAAATGAAATGTGAGCTCGGACTCAAAGATACGAGGAGGAGGAGGAGGAGGAGGTGCGAACACGCCGCCAGACGCCTTAGTCCGCCAACACACCCATTTCCCCAACACCCCCCCTTCCCTGGGCTATGGCTGCTGTGAGTCGCACACATTGCACTGATCTGGATGGACTGAGCGCCACAGGAGAGACGGGGAAGGGAGCTGGCACATGGAGGAAAGCGATGCCCATAGAACTTTTTTAAACATTAAAAAAGGCCCTGTCCACCGTTGTTCTGTAAATGAACCCCCTACCCACCCCCAGATAAATACAGCATGGGGAGGCAGAAAAGGATTCTGGGAGACGTGGACATGGATGGCTAAGATGGCTCCTGTAAACACAGTCTAGGTTTTCTATAACTCCTGTGTTTTCACGCCATGTCCCTCTTGTAGGTGCATCTGCTTCTCACATTTTTAAAAGTAATTTATATATTACAAGCTGACAAATGGATTAATAAAACAATGTTTGCAAAACCAAATGGTACCATTGTGATAGTGATGGTGATGTTGGGGGAGTGTTGTTCAGCTGCTGGAAGGGTAGCAACACAGAAAAACCCAGATGGAAAAGGGGTAATGCAGTTTATTTGTAATAAGATTAATGGATAAACAAAGGACATCAGAACAAACCAAAGGGGAGAGCGGTGGATGCTGGTTTAGAACAAAAACTCAATAGAACAGAAGGAGGACTCACTATGAGTTATTCAGTTATCACTGGTTAAATCAGAGTAAAAGAAAAACAAAAGCTGACTCCTTGCTCTATTAACCAGATAACAGTAAAACAGCACCCCAGCGTTTAATATTGCTTAACAGCTCATTTATGCTGTGGTGTACAGCCAAAAACCAGTCACTGTCTTTAACATTAAGTCACTCTGCAAAGATCTTTAACAACACAAGCAAAGTCAAGTTATCAAAAGTCCAACAGGCCGAGAGGCAAGCTGCCACCAACATACAACCGGGAGTGAAGAGCTTGCAGGGGTTTTGAATCATTCAGTTCTTATTGAACGGTGGGGATTGGCCTGATGTACAAAGTGCCGCACCAATCAGGAGGGCAGACCGCTGAAGAGGGCGTGGCCAGCAGTCCTAGACGCCGCACCAATCGTGGCAGAGGGGAGGCGGAGCCCACAGAGTCAGAGGCAGCGCGCAGGGAGGGAAAGATGAGGAGGTGAAACAATATAGAAACACTCTGACAAGAACTGCGGCCGTAACAACAAGACAGAATAGCTGCAAAACTCATGTTTACTGAGGTAATAAATGTAATGAGAAAAGAGGAGTCGCCCCCTGCTGGCTGGTAGCGAGAATGACAGTTTAAGGCACTTCTTTACTTTTATCAGGGCTGTCAACCAGTTAAAATAGTTAGTCACAAATGAATCACATTTTTTTATCAGTTCAGAATGAAAGGAGAATAGTCTAGTATTTAATCCTCTTATCAACATATTAGTGGACAAATATGCTGCTTTATTTAAATAAAGGGAGTGGAGGGGGTGGGGGGGGTGGGGGGGTGGCTTCCTAAAAGAAAGGGGGGGTGGTTTAATTCAGTTTGGGTTTTTTTTGGATTTTTTTTTTCCGTAAGGGGGGTTTTTTCGGGATCCTTCTCCCAAATAAAAAAAAATTTTGTAATTATTATTTTAAAAAGGGATTTTTATTTTTTCCCAAGGGGGTATGTATATACTTATTAGTGGAAATCAATAACAACACAAATCAATGACAGATATTGTCCAGAAACCCTCATAGGCTCTGACTTTAGCATCAAAAATCTGCTCAAATTATAACATAGCAAACTGCTGCCCAACAGTCAACAACAGCTGTCAGTGTGTCAGTGTGCTGACTTGACTATGACTTGATCCAAACTGACTGTGATTATCATAAAGTGGACATGTCTGTAAAGGGGAGACTGGTGGGTACCCAGAGAACCCATTTACATTCACACATCTGGAGGTCAGAGGTCAAGGGACCCCTTTGGACATGGACATAACAGTTTTTCCTTGCCAACATTTAGCCTCAGTTTGGAGCATTATTTATCCTCCTGTGACTACCACACTAACTTGGAAACTGAGCCCTCAGGGTAAAAATCACAAGTTGCGTTAATGCGTTAATTAAATTAGTGGGGTTAAGACAATTAATGCGTTATTATCCCGTTGACTTTTACAGCCCTATTCATATACAATTAACTGCCTGCAGACAGTGATTTGGACCTGATCATCTATGGATATCTTTCCTTATAACAACACACAGTTGTGAGGGTGGAAATAAAACATACAACAGACAGCATTCTTCTTCATGATTTATTGGAACATGTGCAGTATTGACAAATGAAATGCAGCATGACATATTTTTTAATCAGTGTTAGGATTCATTCAGGGTTAGGGCTAGGGGGATTAGCCAGTAATAAATACCTGAATCAATCCTGTGGGCCTGAATTGACAAGACTAGAGGGAGAGGGTGCATCACTTACATTTTACAGATAATCCTCCACAGTGACTTAGTGCTTTAAAACAAATAAAAGTTATGTGTTAACTTCGGTTCCCTTAAAGGAATACACCACTGAGCCCCTCCTGAGTATCAAACAAGTCCAGTTGAATTACGGTGCTTTCCTCCGCAAAGATGCAGTCTACCACCTCTACAGTACCTAGCCACTTCTCCAGCCAACAATGGCGACGACTTGATGGTAGGGCTGTCCCCAATACCAGTTTTTGGGCTTTGGAGCTTCAATGAGAATTATTATGTAACGTACTGCCATATTTAACTGAGACCTTAAAAAAACGGAGGATCTCAAAACCAAAGTGGGAGTCTGGGGGTCCAAGAGTTTCAGAGACTTTGTTTTCCTGCATTCTGGTGACTTTCAGAGTGAAAACAACCAAATTAGTTCACTGCAACAGTATTTTTATGTTAAATCTTTTGACCTTTAACTCCCAGAAAATCAAAACTGAATAATTTGCCCCTCTGGTGTGACCTTGGTGTGAATTGCTGGCATAAACTACTGTTCTTCTTTCTCTAAGTTCTCTCCATTTCCCTCTCCTCTCACTCGCCAAAGATCTTTTCAGACATAACGTGACAACAGCACCACTGCACTCAGAAACATCACTTCCAGCGGCTTGCGCTGCACCATGGTGACTTTTCGCTGCTTTGATCAACACGCTGTGGGAAGTAAAGTTAAATATGAGCTCAAACTGCGCTGTGTCACAAGCATAGACTGCTCTCTTCTGCTGGGAGACAGCAGTTGGTGTAACTATTGTCGTCCGGGTAGAAACAGTAGGGACTATACACACTTCAGTTCCAGAAACAGGCTAAGATAAGGAAAAGGAAAAAAAAGTGTGAACATTTGCCATAAATAGGGGAGAAGTGACGAAGAATTGTGACCCCGGGAGGAAACAGGGAGAGGTCAATGAAAAATGTGAATCTCCTGAGAAAACTGGGAGGGTAATGTTGAATATGACTAATATGGGATTATTCCTTATTTCATGGGCTTTTTGGAATTTCTATAATAAACGAAGCATTCGTATACCGACGTAATGGTCGATTACCATGGCAGCGGTTGAAACTTGCGAGCATTTGGGTCAACTTTACTTGATACTCAAAAGAGAGACTTTCACTGGATTGTTCCTTTAAGGGCTGCCAGGTTAAACAGGCGTGGCAGCCTACGGAGCCTGGGTGGTTCCTAACCCGACAGCATTTGCATAAGCGGACAGCAAACTGACGACCTGCCTAGTTTCCAGTGTGAGTCTGGCTTCGGTCAGCCAGTCCTCCACCACTCTCCTGGCCTCTCCTCTCAACTGGTTCACCAGCTTAGCTGCTAACTCCAGATCCCCGTGCTCTAAGCAGTAGCTAGCATATGACAGAAGCCTGAATGGGTCTAAATCCTCACTGCTCAGCTGGGTGGGCGGGGCTTCCTGTTTATCCTCAAACAGTAGTGCGGCTTGAAGGTAGGACAAGAAATACTGGTACAAGGAGTTGTGAGTTTCGTCAACGAGGGCGACCCGGCGAACCAGCGATCGCAGGGAGTTAAAGCGGGCGCGGAGAGAGGCCTCGCTGTACACGCCGCGCTGCAGGGATTCTTCTGGAAGGGCCGATGCCAGAGCCAAGGCGAAGTCGTTGTCGTGGCAGCTGTCTCGCACAGCCTGAGCAGCGCCTTCTAGAGGCACGGTGGGGGTTTCGGCATTAGCAGTCTTTAAGGTGTAGTTGAGAGCCTCCACAGAGAGCCAGAGCTGGTGAGCTTTACGAGCCTCCTCCTCTGCTACCACATGGCCTGAATTCAAAAGACAGTTTACATCAGCATGACATGTCATCCTTGAGAACGGGAAAAATCAACATGCACTTTTCAAAGGTCCTATTCTGCCCCAAGTCCATACATCCTTTACATGCTTCAATAAATCCAAACGACTCAGTCCACCACTAAGCAGTGTGTACTGTATATACGGTCTGTAGCTGTGTTGAGCAAACATTTATTCATTTATGTCCAGGTTACGTCCCCCTGCACCCAGGCAAATACCCATTACTGAGGTGCCAGTTAGCGGTAGTTACAGGCTTGGTGACCTTGGCACCATTTTGACCGTTACCTCTTTTGGCACGTGTGGAAGCAAGATTTTTTTGTGGTCTTGTTTGAGTAAACCAAATATGAACTGCAGGGTAGTGGTAGGCTAATTTCTAGTATTATGTTACTATCTAAAAATAAAAACTAGAACCATAGGTTATGTTTTAAACGGCTTGTCTCATTGATCACCATGATCTGCCTTCTGTTAACCCTCTGAAAATGATGGTGGATCATTGGACTGGCATTAACTTTACTGTAATTTGAGCACCTCTGGTTCCATTGTCTGGAAGTCAATGGGTTTTAGTTTGATGACTGAAATAACGTCAGTGGTTAACACAATCTCCTAATCCAATGAGAGGACCCTATCCTCTGTATCCTATACAGAAAGTAAAGCTCCGTGAGGAAAGACTGAGATTTATGATTTTGGGCTATACAAATAAAATTGATGAAATAAAAGAAAATTTGATGTTTTGTTCTACGATACCATATATCTGTAAACATCCCACTCATGAAATTTGAAGCTTTTATGCGTCTTAAAAGGCAGCTGTTAACAAGTGGATAAATGAAGCCACACAATGTCAACAGACCAACTCGTCTGCTGTCACAGCCTCATTGAGTATACTTGCGTTCATACGCCTGTGGTGGAAACCAGATTAAAATATAACTATCAAAAATAAATCTGAATTTATCATCGTTATCATTGCAGTTTTAGAGATGTTTTATCGCCCAGTCCTACTGTAGTTACTCTTAAAATGAAAGCATTTTGAATACAGTATGGGTCAAACTATTCCAGTGGGAATTTTCCAGAAAGTGTATGTATCTTACTGTCGATGGCCTCCTCCATCCCCTTCAGTCTTGCATAGGCAGTGTTCATATCCAGAGTGAAGTTATCCAGCTGCTCCTGGCTCAGTTGACGGTTGCGGGTCTCCTGTTCCAGCAGCTTACTGTTGAGGACCTGAAGACGACCCACAGCAGAGCGTTGAAGGAATGACGCAGTTAGACGGTCTGTCAGAGACATGCATTGTGACGAACCTGTCCTGGCACTCACAGTGTATGTGAGCATTCTTGCTTTAATGATTTAACAAGGTAGCATGTGATCACAGAATTACTATATTACTAATGGTAGTTCTGCCTCAACTGGGCCTCAAACCCTCAACCTTAGACACCAAAGGCACTATCTTAGTGGGCTTTTTGCCCAGAGAAACTTCCACTTCACACCATGACTGAGGCAATCACCAGGGTTGCATGTAAAGGCAAATTTTAAACTAGTGTCAAAAATTAGAGAGAAAAAGACAAATCCTGAGAATCTGTGTACTTGATCTAAACAACTTAATTTATTTTTAGAAAGATTGATTCCTTCAGAAGAAACCTGATGTTTAAAAATGATTTTTTTTTTTTTTTTTTTTTTTTTTTTTTTTTAGATAAACGTCTGACATCTGCCACCCTACAGCTACTATGACCTCAAAATGTTTATTTCCATGAACATCAGAGCTTTATGTAGTGAGACTGCAGTAGCTGTATACAGCTGAGTTTACACTAAAACATTTTGATGACAGTCTGAAGATGCAGCAAGTTCTGTGTCAACTGAGCAAAAATGTGGGACAGTTTTGACAAGTTTTACAGGATTTGAGAAAAAAAAGTGATGGACTATATTTCAGTTTGGTGGAAGTTGCAAAGCCGGAGCATGTACGGCTGGTTATGATTTTCGAATTGCAATGTTTGTTTTATTTTCACTGATAAAACCCAGTAGGACTGGCAGCAGAGCTGCTGATAAAGGACTGACGTTCAATAGACAAATCATTTACTCATCTGTGAGATCGAATATTTGAATTGAATGTGTGTGTAGTGTGGAGACCTGCTCAGCATCAGCTCTCAGCTCCTGCTCCTGGACTTTGAGGACATCTTGGACGTGGTCTGTGTGAGCTGCTGCCTGACGCCGGAGCTGAGTCCTCATCTCTGCCTCCATCACTTCCCTTAATTCAGACAGCTACACACACACACACACACACACACACAGAGAGAGATTTCACTATTAGTACAGTTTAGTTTCATTGTTAAGAGTTATCACACATCTTTGGTGAATACTTGATTCTGATTGGTCAATCACGTCGTTCTATGGTCTGTTATTTCTTTATAACAGACCGTTGCTATGGCCGCCGTTCTGATGTTGGATTCTTGTGGACGGTTTTTGTGTCAAATCATTGATTTCTTAAGTAAGTAGCTGTGTAATAAGCAGGATACTGTGCAGCTAGCAGGTCACTGTTGTGAGGAGGGGTCTTGCCCATTATGACTTACATAAAGCCCTCGTCACCTCCTGGCCTCAGCAGCCAATGCATGTCTGTCTGTGAGGAAGCAGGTCGTATGTATGTGACATGGCACCGTTTGAATCTTTGTGGCTTCAGATTTCTAACACTGTCAGAAAACCCTGAACCCGGTTGTTTCACCTCCCTACCTTCCTCTCCTGCTCCAGCCGGGCCTCCTCCT
The DNA here is from genome assembly GCA_947000775.1 of Pterois miles. Classification (NCBI taxonomy): domain Eukaryota; kingdom Metazoa; phylum Chordata; class Actinopteri; order Perciformes; family Scorpaenidae; genus Pterois; species Pterois miles. The sequence continues at coordinate 17,572,350 of CAMQGK010000308.1, forward strand.
TGACATGCTGCAGGGCGGTGTTAACAGCTTTCTCCAGGGCTTTCTGGTCCTCCAGCTTCTGCTGCTCCAGTGATGCATCAATGTGAATCTGCTCTCTGACTCTCTGCTCCGCCAGCTCTCGATTCAGCTGGTCAATGCGACGGTGTGCATGGGCAATCAGGGCGTTCAGGTCATCTGGTGACAGTTTACCAGCTAACACACAAAGACACCAAGTTATTTGGCAAATATGACTATTTTATCTAAAGAACTGCTGTTTATCTTGTTCAGAGAGAACAAGTGAGTGAAATCCCATCCCATACTGTATATACAGAGGATACACTATGTACTAATAGACAGTTGGGATGAGGGTGGGATGCAGGATCTTTGCATTTTGTAAATATATGTAAATACTTTAAAAACACTGACAGGATGTGTTACTAGGCGTGGGAACGGTTCGGGTGAAAAACCAAACTGTTCGGTTCGATAGTCACGGTTTGGGTCATGTATGTATCATTCAGTTCATCTGAAATAGGTTGTGAGGCCCATTGTGTATTTTTTTCATCCCATTTATTGTCTATACTATGGAAAGAGGCTGGGACACGGTGGACAGGAATATGAGGTATAACATGAGCAGTGTAACTGAAGCTGAGGTCGTGCGTTGTGATTGGCTCAATTTCTCCGAGGGCGGACCAGATTTTACTGCGCATGTCTCTCAGCTACACCACTATGTTCACACTACCACAGCTATTAACTCGCCACCGCACGTTCCGGCTAACAGCGCATGGTAAACGTGTAAGTAAATGACTTTAGTTCCTTCAAGTAAGCAGTGATCAGTTTTTATAAACTTCACTCAGGAATATGATTTATTTTATTAATAGGTCAGACCGTTTCCAGTGAGATATTAATGAGTTTCTATGGTGACTTTGCTGCTGTAATCATTACTGTTGCTGCTCTGGAAACAACATGTGTCCTAGTTGTATTTAAATATTCAATTCTAATCTGGTTCTGACTTTATAAACAACCAGGCTGACATCAGTATGGCTAATATGCACACTTCAATATTAATTTATCACAAGTCATATCATCATTACAATATAGAGCAGTGTTATTGCACATGGCAGATTTTCCTCATATGATGCTGGTCTAGTAGATGTTACTGTTGTTTAAAAAGCTCTAGTGCTGGCTGGCCTGATGCTGACCTTTTTGTTGATGATTAGTTTTTATTTATTAATTCTTTTTAAATAACTCAGTGTCACTTTTCTTTTAGACCAGAAGTCCAGCCATAAGATGTGACAAAGTGTTTTGTTCCTGATGTTAGTCTGCTATTGTGAAAACAAACAGCTGTTGACTTGTTTTGCCAAATAAATGAAAATCATGATCACATTGAAGCTGGAAATTGGCCTCCTGCTGGACCATAAATGTACCGAATGGAACCAAAAACCGTGGCCCCAAACCGTGATATGAACCCAACCTAATCGTAAATTTTATGGACCGTCCCACCCCTATGTGTATCAATCAAATATTTCATTAACATACAAAAGCACTTATATTCCTGCTGTGTGCCGGTAGTACTGTTTATGCTGTTTCATGCTGAAATGAGAAAACCTTCATTCTGGACTGGGACGTTTTATCGAATATAATGTGTTTCATGTCACTATTATCATGCTGAATCACTGTACCAGTACTGCTTGTGAGTGTGTGAACATGTGTGGTCTTACTGAGCCCCTTCCAGTTGGCCTGGATCTCTGGAGTAAGGCTGCTAACTTCCCTCTGGAACTGTAGCTTGGCTTCATTAACCAGTTCACTGTACTGGGAGACAATCTTAGATTCTGACTCTGCAGACTGCACCTACAGACACAGACACAAAATGTTTAGCAGCTTTATACTCTGACAAGCAATTCTGCCAAAGTCCTTACAAACAATAAAAGAGCATGCACTGCATTTCTGTTGGGTAATGAAAAATCAAAAGGAGCTGAGCCTGAAGGCAGCCAGTAGGTCTCCGCTCCAACCCTCACCTATGGTCATGAGCTTTAGTGACCTTTAGAAGAATGACCCGCCAACAGACTACCAGCCATTTTCAACTGACACTTGTCGCTGCGTGACACGTTACAAATAAAGTTGAGCTGGTCTCAACTTTTTTCAGCACTCCAATGATGTGGTGAAGTGTCCACTAATCATATGTTTTTGTTTCAGCCTGTTCTGTCTAAAAATGCTGTTAGGCAGTTTCTAGTACTAGTTACCAACATATCCATGTCACTGAGGAACACTAAGACTGCAACGCTGTGTGGTGCTGAACATCATTATCTCAGTAAGAATGTGAAAAAGCATATTTTCCAAAATGTCGAATTATCCCTTTAAAAGGATTTTCATCTGCTTGTAGCTAAAGTACAAAATACCTTAGTGACCACTTTGTCCAAGTCCACCACCATGTTATGGAGATTCTCCTCTGCTGCTAAAACCAGTGGGCGAACAGCAGTAATCTTCAGTCCTTTAGACTTGTCAATCACTGACTTGAGACTGTCCAAGGCTTCACTATAGTGAGAGAAAGAGATGTGAAAGATGTGAAAGTGAATCAGGGTAACGGTGGTGATAGAAATACAGGCCTAGCAACCCTTCCCTGGATGGATACATGTTCATATAACACGACTGATCACTTAACAATAAACTTCACTTGGGCTTTTTCTATATAAAATGCTCTTTCACCCATAGACCGTATACGAAGTAGACACAGTCACTGTGACGTCACCCGTTGGTTTGTGGACTGACATTTTGAGGCCTCGAGTTCGTTTTTGTTTTTGGCCATTGCCACCTTGCTTTTTTGCAGCCAGAAGTGACTCGAGGAGGAGCGAAGTACAACTGACTGATGAATACGACAATTTTACATGATCAACATATTACAGTTAACTTCCATGGTCTGACAACACACTGTGAAAGGGTTAAAGTTCTCAGACAAAAACATGGGCAACTACCAGACCAGACGACACAGTGGCAGAGATCTGTCAATCACAAGGTAGCCCCACCCTAAAGCATCCCGTTTATGGTCTATCTGACTCTAAATATGACCATAATTTACTAAATGAACATCATGCTGTATTAAAGAAGACTTGAAACCACTGATCGAGACCATAAACTCATGTTTATGATGTTTACTGAGGTCATTTTCTCATAGACTAATATACAATCTGATTTATTTTTGCAACAGGAAGAGTGACCCATTAATGACTTTTAGAAAGAACGGTTCTTACACAATGGCTTCACTGTTCAGACCCCAAGGTTACCCGCCACTATCACATTAATGTATTTGTTAGGGCTGTTAATCTGTCAATCACTGACTGTGATTATTATAAAGTGGGCATGTTTGTAAAGGGGAGACTGGTGGGTACCCATAGAACCCATTTACATTCACACATCTGGAGATCAGAGGTCAACGGACCCCTTTGTATACTGCCATGCCGGTTTTTCTAAAGCAACTAAAACAATTGAGAAAGTGTTAATGGATAGATAGATAGATAGATAGATAGATAGATAGATAGATAGATAACACATTAATTATATTTGGCTAATCATAAACTCATATACATGACAAATGGAAGTACTTTATCTCACTGATGTAAAAATCCAATACTGCCACAAAGTCGTGGTGCTTACTGATTGTAAGAGCAACAGTGGTTTAATAAACCTGGAGATGTATATGTGGGTATATATATATATATATATGTATGTGTATATATATATATATATATATATGTATATATATATATATATATATATGTATGTGTATATATATACATATATATATTGATCTGAAATAAAGAGTACCACTTATTTTTATGATATATCATATTAGGCTTATCATGCTATGGGGAAATGTGCTGTTGTGCATCATCACAGAGCCAAGACCACATATGAATGTGTGTGTGTGTGTGTGTGTGTGTGTGTGTGTGTGTGTGTGTGTGTGTGTGTAGAGATATATCTTACTTGGCATTCAGCAGGGCAGTCTGAGCATCATTCACAGCGCCGGTTCGATCAGCTAGAGCAGCTTCTAGTTCCTTCCACTGGGCTGATTTCTCCTGAGGCGGGACCTGGATTTGACAAGATCTGTAATCACTCTACTGAATTATGTTGCCTATTAAAAGTGTCACAGCACAGGAAATACCGATAAAATGTTTTGTTATTAGGTCTAGATTTAATTACCACTAACCCCTGCGGTAATACGTAGGCATGAAAAAAATGACTCAGCTACAGTTAAGCCTATTTCTCCCTTAAAATGTTTTCAGGAGTGGATTTTAACGGATCTTTTAGATGGAGTAACAGAAAGTTCATGAGCAGGCCACCATGTTGTTTCCTGTTTGAAACGGCAAGCAGGGAAACCCAGGAACCAATCAGGTGCATTCAACGAGATGGTAAGTCAGAGCCTGAATGGCCAGCTGAGTGGAGTTCTGTGTCCTGTAGTGTCCTTGCTGGATTTAACACTAGTATAGACATCACCACTGACTGCTTGTGTGACAATTTATCCAGAAATTCACAGTTCTGACCACACAGGGTCACACACAGGTGGAACCTCTTCTAGTATACTGACATGAAGTGTAGCCTACTGTCCAACATCACTGGCTCAATGTGTCTTAAGCTGGTCTGTGTGTTCTGGAGCGCAAAAGGATATAAAAGTGGAGTTCTCCAGCACAGTGGAGTCAACTCTCTGCAGAGAAATCCATCAGTTATCCACAACTCTGAACAAGTGCAGGGCTTTGGAACCAAAAGATGAGAAATTTTCTTCACCCGTCTGGCTGAAAGTGTAGCTGCTGTATGTGTTCGTTGGTCGGCTCGCTTGACAGTGCAGGGGTTCTACCCGGGATGGCGCTTCACTACAAAATAACTTGAATGTGTGCATTTGGTACACTGTCCAGGTGCTGTGCTGTGCTCTCGCACTTTATTTCCATCTATTTAGCTTCATCAACTTATCATTATTATTGTTATTATTATTGTTATTGTTATTATTATTATTATTATAATAATGAACAGGGCAGGAAGTTCACCAACAGCCACGGCGACCTCTGTCTGGCCCCGCCCCCAAACTCTCCCAGCTGATTTTGCCGTTCCCTGCTTAGCCTATCCTGTCAACACGGTTTTGAGTTTTTAGACAGCAGTGTCTTTTGTTGAGACTGTGAATTCTTAATGGGGTGACAACAAGTGAAACGCTGCACAGATGGAAAACCGTCCATTTGTGAGGATAGTTTGACTCAAATTACCCCTGGATTCCAGCGGGCACAGTTACGCCGTGTTCTGTGATGCAATGCGGACGCCGGAGCTGATCGCGGCCACTCTAGTCTGCTTGTAATTCCGCCACAGCACATTTCCAGAATTAACCCTTAACCCGAGTGAGCTAGAATAGTTTCCACTATATTTGCATGGTTGGGCCAGCCCACTCCAGGGAAGAGGGTCATCAATCATCGTCCATCAGGGTCTGAATCGAGCCACTCTCATGCTTGCAGCTCTCCACCGGTACCAGGGGGACAGACGGGCTGCGGCTATGACGGACGTCAAAGCACAAACCCCAGTTCAGAGAGGCTACAGAGATGGGCTTTCTGTTGGCCTCAAAGAAGTTCTGGCAAAGCGTTAGACAACAGGAAGAGAAAGCAGGCCTTGGATCAGTCTGTGCTCTGCACCAGGACTCAACACTGAACCATCTCAGCCCTGGTTAATATGTAATCGGAGCTACTAAACACTAAAAGAATTCACATAAATCTTATCACACTTTTCACACCTACAGCAGTCTTAAAGTAATCACACCACATCCTGTGGTCAGTGGCACTGTGTATCTGTACCTCGGCTTCCATAGCCTCCTTCAATTTGAGTGTGTGCCGAGTGATAGCCTGCAGGGCTGCCTCCTGAGCTCCAATGGCCTGCAGAGTAGCTTTAGCCGAACTGGCCAGTGAGTCTTCAAGACTGGTTGACACAGCTGCAAAGTCAGAAAGACAGACAGACAGTCAGGTAGACAGATGACAGGAAACATGCGAGGTTGACAGAGTGTGGAGTAGAGGAGGAGCTGAAAGACAGTTCAGGTGATCCAGTGAAAAGGTCATACCTCCTTCCTCTGAAAGCTAAGACAGAAGTACAACAATCAGCTTAAACTCAGCAGTTTCTGATTTTCTAACATGTTTGTTTTCCATTTCCTTTGCCAGTAAAATAAATGTAATGCTGCCATCAAGACAGTGACATCAGCCAATACACACGACTTGCAGATTAATGGAGAAAACGGTGAGTTACTAAGATGTGCAGGTAGAAATTGTGAAAAAAAATAAATGAATTAAAAAGATAAATATGGATGTCTATACTCTGTACAAGTGGTATTAATCCCAATTTTTATGAAAATCATGTCATCAAGATGTGAGTACCATTATTTCACCTAAAAGTCCAGTCTATAAAATGTAGAGATGGGTATATTAGGATTTTATTGTTGCTAATACTCTTCAATACTCCTTATCGGTTTGGTTCTTTATCCATACTCTTATTGGTTCGTTTTCATTATTAAATAATTGCTTTGGAAAAGAATAAATTCAGCAGTAAAATTTATTTACATATTAAATACTACTAAATGTTTCTAAAGCAGCAGCAGTAATGTTCACAACAGCAAAGCTTATCAATACTATGGTCTTTATTAATTTAGCCCTGCTGCCCATATAAAACCGGGTTTCGGTCGCCATCCCTAATAAAATGACAGTATTTCACATACAGGATGTCCACATTCAGATGGCTGACCTGTAACTGTTTTATTCTGAGTGTGTGAGTGTGCGTTGTTGCCAGCCTACATGCCACGGTGTCCTGTTCCTCCTGGTCTTGTTGAGCCAGTCTGGCGGTCACCTCTTCTACCGGTCGTTCTTTCAGCGGTGACTCAGTGTCAAGGTGAACTGCTGCCGACTCTGCCGTATCCTCATGGCACTCTTTGCACTCCTCTGGAGAAAACATGCACACACAGACACAGTGCAACCTAAACATCTTACAGTGTGATGTGATGTGATGAGGTGAGTAATGTGATGCAGATACAGTGTGCAACAATTTCCTTCAGAACCGGTTGTCTTTATTCAATTATCAAGCATACAGTGAAATACAGTGAACCACATGGAGGCTGTGTGTTTGGCTTTTGTTCAGTGTAATATAACAATTAGCCTTTTAAAGTTTGGGGACTTTTAGACCTTCATAGTGGCATTTGGAAGCAATATCTAAAGCCCAAAGTCAGTGTAAAACTACTGTCAACTAGTGATATAAAAAGTATGTTGATACGCTGACAACCAGCTCACATTTATCTACGTTGATTAAAATGTTGTAAGTTTGAATTTGTGCTTTTACTTAACGATCTCAAAGTGTAGAGTGATGGAGAGGTGCAGCTTGATGGGGTTACCTTTGACTGGCACTGCCTCGGTGTCACATGGAGCAGGGACTGATGAGACCTCACTGATGGCTGAGATGATATGAGTGGCCTCAGCTGACGCCTCTGGGTGGGACACATTCAGAAAGGCACAGTCAGGCAGGATGTGTTTGTGCATGTATCTGAGCATGTCATGACGACACCCACAAATACACTTTTCATGGATGCTGTGCACCAACCGTACAAAGTGAAAGTGAATCACTTTAAATGCTGAACGCCTAAAATTACAGTAACATTATTTGACTTAAAATACCTCTTTGTGCCCACACTGACACAGACATGGTGGATTAATGTAAACAACAGCAGAGAAATACAGGAATTTACTCAGCGACTGATGATCCATACACTGGTTTCATCAGAAAAATATGATAAAAATATGAAATTAAATTACATCAATTTTATGCACAAACAGCTTCAATTGTATAGCAGTATTTATCAGCTAGATGTACTAGACTGCATTACTGGGTGCCCTAAAAGCTGTAAAAGGACGTATTCTAGGCTGTAAACTACACTGTGACACAGTGGAAGTCTAACAGGAGTGTACTAATGGTTTTTATCATCAGCAAATATTCCATGCACATGGTAGCTTAACCAATGGCATACTACGTAAGTGAGTTGTGCCCTCTCATCCACATGCCAAATTAGGCCTTCACAGCACTGTGCAGCCTGTTGCTCTCCACCCTACTCTGCCTCTGGTTGGCTCATACTTGTTGTGTCTGCAGAATTTATTAAGTTAATTGCAGATGAACAAGACTGGTGGAAGGTTGGGTTAATAATTTCAAGTCAGATCTACGTGGACGTTTTCATCAGGACCTCATTTTAATCACTGTCTTGATTTAAAAATATTGCTATGCACATTGCCATCATGGATGTAATAAATTACAGATCCATTGGAGATTTATATATTGATGTGGTGTCGTAATTTAACTAAAGATTAACCTTAATGTTGATATGACACACTGATTAACAAGAAACTTTAAAAATGGACCTTTACATGAAAAGGCTGCTGACCCTGGGTCTAGAGGCATTTTGATTTGATTTATGTATGTATTTCACTTTGTAACTCTGTTTTTTTAAAAAGTGCTATATAAATAAAATTATTATTAAAATTGTTTACCAAAATGGTTGCCAATTAATTTCCTGTCAACTGACTTATCAGTTAAAGGTCTAAAGGGTAACACATGTCGGTGGCGGATGATACACGTCAACCCGCTATGATGGTTTTACATTGAATACAATGGGTGTTTTCTCTGTAAGAGAGAGAAGAGTGCACTTTGGGTAGATCTTGGCTGACAGAGATATCTCTGGTATTAAAATATGTCTTCAGATTGTCGTTGGCTTCTTGCTCAGGAATAAAATCTAGTAAAAATCAGGAATTGTGAAATAAAACCAAATGGGTATATTAATCAATCAATAAAAAAAATTCAAATTTATAATACTCATAAAAAAACACATAAAACAGTCAATACATAAAGTAATTTAAATAAAGATTAACTATTACCTACATAAATAACAGAGTTTCAAAATCAGTTGCCACCATGTTGCTTTGTGACGCCGCCTGTGTGTGTTGTCCTTCGTAGTTTCAGCTCTAAAGAAAGCATGAGGAGGGCTAAAGACAGAAGACAGCTTACCCTCAGAGACCTCTGTGGGTGCATGAAAACAGTGCACATACAATTTTTATTATGATTTTAACTAGACGAAGATAAAATTAACTTGTACAATAATAACTCATTGTATCCAGTCTGTAGGCTGCTGCTGTAGTTTTGTAGTGTGAAAAGAAATCTACCTAAGATGAGTAAAACTACAGGAAGCAGCTAACAAATCACACTGGTCCCCAACTCCTGGTCAGAGGCAATAACTGAAGTAAAGAGTTGGATGAATGTCACTGGCATGGAGCAGAGGTAAACACCACAGCAGTGTTTCGGGGAACACTGGGGGCTGCAACAATAGTTACCCAGTCTGTCTCTGGCCATGCTTACTGCATGTGGTGTTACAGTAGATCGATTTTTCTGGGATCCATTTTTGACAACCAAATATAGCTGAATAGATACTAAATCACAAGCAAATTAAATCGTGAGTGATATATAATTCATTTATTTTAATCCATTGATTACTTTTATTTTATTTATTTACTTCATTGTATTTTCATTATAAATATATATCCTTTTAACTACAGGTTTAGCTATTTACTTTCAATTAAGATTGTGTGTAATAATTTTTATATTATTTTTATTATTATTATTTTATACGCTGCCATATGTTCAATTTGGGGGAAGGTTCTGTGCTGTGCGTATAATGTGTTAAATGTAGAAAATCATCATCATCATCATGAATCACATCATACTTTTATCAGGGTTGTGAGCGTACTGCTGCCCTCTAGTGTCCCTACCTCCCATACACGTGGTACAAAGTGTCTGCCGCAAAGTGGCAGAATGAAATGAGCGTCAGTAACTTACAAACCTGTCAGTAGGGTGCATTATGCAGGAGTGCGAACCAAATGAGAGGCTTACCCTCTATGCTCTGTGCAGGCTGTGTTGGGACAGGACTTGGCTCTTTGGCTGGACTTTCTACTGCCTCCTTCACTTTCTTCTCAGGCTTTGCTTTGGACGCCTTCAGCGGTTTCTCCATCATAGAGGGAGGCTGGGCCACTTCCATCTAAACAGCAGGAACAGCAACCATTTCAACTGAGGCCTGAGAGTCTCAAAACGGTTTGGTCTAGAGCCACATATCGCAATCAGTTCTGTATTAAATCATATCCACCAACGATGAATATTAATTAAATATGTATCTGACACGCTGAAATAATAGAGGAAGCCTTCCATATTTCCCACCTTATTTCTCACGAGCTACATGATCCAAATACTGAAGGTCCTGATTCAAAACTATTAAACTGATAAAAACAAATTACTAAGGCTGTCAAAGTTAACATAACACGTTAATGCACATTTGTTTTAATGCCACTAATTTCTTTAACGCACTAATGTATCTTGTGATTTTTTTTTGGTTTTGGGCTCAGTTTTAAAGTAATAGTGAAGATACTGGTATCGTATGAAACTACAAAACTTAATGAATCCACTGGTACCAACCAGGCCATACTAGTTTGCAGCAAAGGAGGCTAAATAATGCTCCAAACTTCTGCTAAGTTTTGGTGAGGAAAAACTGTCATGTCCATGTTCAAAGGGCTCTCTTGACCTCTGACCTCCAGATGTGTGAATATAAATGGGTTCTATGGGTACCCACCAGTCAACCCTTTACAGACATGCTCACTTTATGTAAATCTTTAAATCTGCCTTTAAGGTTAATGTTGAAAAGATACAAAATGTGTGATTAGTCACGGACAATCGTGTGATTAATCGTGAATAAACATTTTAATCAACTGACAGTCCCACAAATTACTGATCTAATATTAAGGAAAGTTTAAGTGGAGGAATGCATCTCCTGAAACTGATGTGAGGCCAATCAGCTAGAATGGAGCAGTGGAGTTGTTGGGACTACAAAAACACTTACAATTGTACAGCAGCGTTACAGAGTGATTCTTTTACCTCATATACAATCTTTGGCTGAGTGCAAACACCTGCTGCAGAGAGCACACACACCAGACAACACGTTTCGTTTTGTTCTGTCATCATGTTGTGAATTTCCCCACTGTTGTGAATTTCCCCACTGTGGGACCAATAAAGGAACATCTTATCTTATCTTACTGACAGAATGAATAATAATTAGTGACATCTGATAGGACCTGCCACCTGAGACGTTATTCCTTTAACCAGTGAAGGTGTTGGTCAGTGTGGGTGCTCCGATCGATCGGCCATTATCATACTAAATAGTTTGATCGGTGGTCTCTGTAACGGTTGACCAGAAAAAACGATCAGATGAGAACGCTCTCTGGCTGGCTCGTCATCCGCAGCCGTAGGTTTTCTGCCTGTCTGATCATTTTTTTTTCCACATATGAATCTCACAAGAAAACACACTGATATCTATTAAAAATCACATACGCCTAAAGGAGATCTCATAGAGGATCATAGATATGATTCTGATAAATTAATATTTAATAGTATAATATAAAATAATAATCAACCCTTTTGCTTTCTTGAAAGCGTGAAAGAGACAATCAGAAAACTTCCACATAACCTTTTATAAAGTCATCCTCATATTTTGTTTTATGATTGTGCAGGCCTATGTCCAGGCCTGAATCCATCCTGACCTGCTTCTTGATGCCATCTTGAGAAGCGGGTCCCAAAGCCAGACCCAGCAGCCAGTCTGAGTATGGAACGTTTTTCTCCACAGCTGCTCTGAACTTGTGGTCCCATTTGGCGTAGATTATTGTACCTCCGACGCCTCCGCCTACCGTCAGCAAGCCAGCAGCAACCACTTTAGCAGCACCACTGTGGTGGAAGAGGACAGCAGAGGACAGACATGAATCCCATGTCGATATGTGGTGTGACAAGGTCTTGCTATCATCAGGAGGGTTTTCTGTAATATGCAAGCTCTCCATTTGATTCACTTGAATTTATGCTCAACTGTGTGTGTTACCTGGTCTCTCCTGCTGTGTAGTGCCGGCAGTGCTGCAGATTGGTTAGAGGGGTTCTCCTGCAGTTCTTCTAGAGAGAGGGAGGGAGAGAGAAAATTACTACCAGACAGACAGTTCATGCAGTGCTGTTGCTTGACCTTCAGTGTCTGAAATGTACAGTCAGTAACAGTTTCACATCTCATCATCATATGGATATCTGTGTATTGTTCTTCTGCTGTTTCCATTCAGCAGAATTTATGCCAACAACTTATACACAGCCTGGCTTCCCGTCTTACACACACCTGATCCTCATCACCTAAGAGTTTACCTGATGCTCTTTCATATCAACTTCAAATGAAAATAACCACATGGCAAAACCATTGCTACCAGGTGTTTCTAAGCAGTAAAGTACACTTAAAAGTATGGTTTGACTACTTTATAAACACAGGTTTGTTATGCATGTGCAAATGCTTGTAAAACAGTTCATTTCTAGGGAACTCAAGAAAGGCTAATATTTTCTCAGACTGAAAAAACAGCACAAGCTGTAGTCCATTTTTGCCATTTGGAAAACATCCATTTATGCAAAAACTCCCAAGATAACAAAAGATGCTGCAGAGCTGATCTACCTAACTATCTAGCTTCACAGAGAAGGGTGATGTTTCCTCACATCATCTTTCCCTGACCTCCTCCTGGAAGGTACCACAGCAGTGAGGGACAGTTTAATGTCCTGATAGTTTCCTTTTACTGCACCATATTTGATTCATATGTTACATCTTCTGGTGCTCTTTCTGCTTTCATGTTTTGGTGGATTAAAGTTAATTTCACTTTGGTGGACGATAAAGCCCTGATTTGTTATGTTCTATTATTTCAGCCAATATTAAGTAAATGGTGTACAAACCCCATTACCACATATAGACCAAACACAATATGCTTATTCATTTATAATACTTTGATATTAATATGTCATGCTACCACAATAAAATAATATAGTCTGTACGTGCTGTACTTTGGAGCAGCCAACGACAAAATAATCTTACCTTCACGGCCTTAACATTATTAGTTACATGGGCCACATACACTTAGATATTTTCTAATTTTTTCCCGTTTCTCTTTCACTGACACTAACGTTAAATAACAGTGAACTATAACATTAAGAGATATGAAATAGGTCCCCTCAGTAAAACCTAGCTAGCTAAACGTGTTAGCTTACCTGAGGCTGACATATGGCTAGCTATATGTCACCAGAAGCTAACCAGCTAGCACTGACACTGTGCAATGTTCTCACCGGCTATTTCTGACGATACATGATATAAAGAGACACGTTCACTCTGATATCTACCGTCAGGCAGCATGTTAGTGTTAACTATCCAACCTTGTTTCCAGTAAAATCCACTACGGCACCTTGAGCCGTCTGTGGGTCACTGAATGACAACATGCTAATGCCAACATGCTAACGTTAGCTGTCGGCAGTAAAGGAGTGCGTAGTTGCTGGAACCGGTCTTACCCTGGCTGTAGCATTAGCTCCTCTGAGACAAGCCCTCAGCATGGTCCACAATCACGTTTTATTCCCAAAAGCTTGTCAATTTAACCTGCACAGTAGCAGTCACTGTTCGCTGCTCTCGTCCTTCTTGTCGTTTTCTTCTTTCCCCACCCTTCTTCTCCGTGTCCGGGGTAGTTCAAACGGCGGCGTGCGCAACACTGCCTCCTTCAGTCAAAAGTAGGAACTGACGCAGCCCTCTCGCAGGCTCCATGTAGTCTGCAGGGCACAAATGTAAAAAGAAACGTATAAAAAATACAGACATGAATAAGTGAAAAAGGTAAATATGCTGTAGAAATACAAAGGGAAAATCGCGCATAACTAAAAATACAGTTAAAAATGAATATAAAATTATTTAAAATTAAGTGCAAAAACAATAAATAAATTAACAAACAAATAAATACACGAATAAATAGAAGATTAAATAAATAAGCAAATTAAAGTGGCAGTATATTGTTGGCATCACTGGGAAAAATTCATTAATAACTTTTCAGCATGGTGTAATTTAAATGTTTTGAGAGAAAACTATAGGTGCTCCTCATGTTTTCAGTTTTTAGCCTGTGACAAAAAACTGGCCAATCACAGGTCAATTCAGAGAGAGAGAGAGAGTGTTCCCATTGACTGTGTTCCAGCTGGTGGGTGGTGCTTGGTATTTATTGGCTGTGCTCAAGCTGGTGGGCGGTGCTTGGTATTTTCTCAACAGATCTCATCATAAACTTCCTCATTTTACAGCTAAACAGAAAGCAGTACCAAACATTGAGAGAAACAGTCACTACAGTAATACAAGACAGCAGAATCCAGATCAGCTCTGACTGTTTGTTTTCCTCTGCTCTTTGAACCCTTCACATGAAGTTTTTCTCAGTTTTTTTACTGTCAGGATATAGAGACTGTTTTACAAAAGTCACCTTTTTAATCATATTTGCTCTATTTTTACCCACTGGAGCTTTAATACATAGATAATTAAAGAAGCAAATTTAAACAGAAATATCAATTTATGTCACATTTTATCAATTAAGTTGGCTATATTTTTTTTTTAATGTTTTTGCTACATGTATTTATCCATCTATCCAGTCATGTATTTATTCATTTGACTTTAGCAGGTTCATCCACCATAGAAACGATGATAGCCAAACAAAACTAACTTCTATCACAGCCCAGCTCTGGAACGCACAGGTAAAAGAAATGAAGTGATTTATTAATCAAAAGTATGTCAAAAGAAAATCAAAAGAACATATAGGAGGAATCTATAGAATCAGTAGTATGGGGAGAGGATGTGTGAAAATGTGCTGCATGGATGTTGCGCTGTAAAAGCAAGAAGCTAGGTGAGGAGGTGTGCAAGGAGGCCTGCCAGTCTACAGACTGCTGCCTGCTCTGCCTTTTAAGCAGGGAGCACACCTGGACCAGGTGTGTCCAATACTGCTGATTAGCCTTCTCAGGTCTGCAAACCTGAAGAGAGAATGAAAACAGCCGAGGATCCAAATACAGAGGGACCGTCACACTTCACTGTTAGAGATCAGAAGTCAGAATTATGCATAAATAAGCTCATAATAACTGTCAGGTTATTGGCCAGCTGAAAACATGTTCAGTCACTTAGAGCATGGCACCTTACACTTCCTCACTTTAATAAAACCGATCTGACAGATGCAATTGAAAAACTGCTGTTCTGATATGCTTGCTGCAAAATCCACAGGGCAGGTTATCATAAACTGAATACAATAGTGTATATATATATATGGCAATGACAGGCTGGGTGTTTCCATTGCATATAGTGTAGCTATGCTTAAACACATGAACGCAGCAGATCTGTTTCTAGATCAAACGAGCTTTAAACTCATCGGTCCCACCAGGACAACAGAATGAGTAACAACCCTTCGAAGTTCTGGTCATAAAAGACAGAGTCCACACATTTAAGTTTTTTTTTATTATTTGAAAGTCTTCACCAGCAATAAACACAGCAACATTTTCATTAAAAAAAAAACAACCAATATAAAAACAAATCACCGCCCGGCATGACTGAAGCAATGCTCTTCAGTATTTAAAATTGTACGAGGGAAAAAAAAAACTTGTCAACATGAATCATTAAAAGGAAAATACTTTGCCCATTTCCTTTGAACGATTGAAAGAACCCTTTGAGTTCAGTCAGTTTCTATGTATTCCTGCTTTCTATTTAGCCAGTATAAGCTGGATGAGATTTAACATTTGCACATATTAGACATTAACAAACCTGGATGTCTGCTCTACCAGGCTTCTGATCAGTGCTACAAGTCTTTCTGCAAACACTAAATCCAAACCATTGAAACTGACCAAAGCTTGACTCGGCATGCAACTGTAAAATCTTGCCATAAAAGAAGACTCCCTGAGCAGATTAGTAATCTGTAAAAGGTCCCAACCGATATATTAAGAAGCACTAGTATGAATGAAAAGAGAATATGAAATGATACAGTATTGAACTAATAACTACAAGCTGAGACAGACAACATTGTGAAGCTGAAGTAGCTGGAACCTGGAACAGAGTCATTCTTTGAGAGGTGAAAAGGAAGTGTTAAACGTGTTGTATTTTATGCCATGTCAGGCTCCACTGTGGGCTCTGTCTTCTGTACTTTAACTGGAGTACCCAAACAGTCTTCACCCTGAGCAAGAGAGCAAAAACAAGCATTAAAAAAAGCTGGTTCAGAAAGTGTTGTTTTTTTTCCCTACAGTATAAGACAGCTACAGTATAAGTACTGATTATTTTAACACCACAGATTTACTACAACATATAAATATACAATTTATCAAAAAACTGTACATTGATGTCTATAATTTCCTGGTTATGTATTGCACTTGGAAACACTGATTTTAAAAACCTGGAAAATGGCGTATACTGGCATTGAGAAACCCAGATATGCTACCTGAGGCCTGTGCTGTGAAGTAGGATTTGGGGTTAGTTAGGTAACTTCAGCTTCAACTGTAGCTTTTAAGTTCTATGACGGTGGTTCACTTCTTATCACGGTAGATCGCCATGGTAATGTCTGCTGCTAACTAACCCGCGGAGCTCCCAAGGCTTTCAAACCAAAGGATAAAAGTGTCAAACATGCAACAATTTCCCTAAAAGGAATAAGTATTTATTCTTTTTTCTTTTCAATAAGCAACTTGAAAAAATTTAGTTTAGAATACGCAGCAATTACAGATGGATCTACTCATGCTCTACATGGGCCTGTGATATTATAAGTCAGTTAATTTACATTCACAAATTGGCAATATTTTCTTTTGCCATCTGTCCTTCCTGCATTTAGCAGCTTCCACTATGTTGCTTTGAGTCTGGATTATGTGTTTAACATCTTCATATTTGTCTAATATTATGGTTTACTGTTCATTTGTAAAATGTGCTTCTCTGCTGACTGCAGACTTGTCCATGTTTGTCACTGGTCAGATGGTGCAAACACCATCCCTGTTATGTTAACGCACACATGCCCAGATTGAGAAAGCATGGGTTGTTTTACAGAGTTGATAATCACTGTCCTAGGACTGCTTAGCATGATTGTGGTTAACAGGGCTAGTAAAGCCAGATAACTAGAAGATACACGGTATGTTGAACTTGCTTTGTAGGAGTACTCCAATAGAAACTAGGATACTGTGCCATGTAAACACCTTCAAGATTACTGAACATTCTTTGTTGGTACAGACCACATGGCTGATGGTGAGACATCAAGACACAACACACATATGATAAGAAACCTGGATTTTCCCATGAACATGAAGTTACTTTCTGCAACTTGAAAATGTGCTTAAACGATAATTAAACGACAATAATAAATAAAGGCTTTTATTTATTCAGATTTTAGGAGAATAAAGATTTGCTAGAATTCTACTAATCAGAAGTGACTTGATCAAACTCACCTCTAGTGAAAGGCCATGTGTGGTCTGGGCATTCTGAGACTCTGGCAAGGTTGGGAAGTCCAGCTCAATGTCCATTACATCACCGAAACCCAGCTCCTCACTGGAACAATAGAGGGCATGTATGTGAACAACAGCTGATCGAGACCACACAGAATGTGTACAGGATCAGTCTTTATGGACCTCAGGTTGTATAATTGTTGAAAGCTAATTATCTTCTTACATGTTATCAAGGACCTTGTCTTCGCCCTCCTCCGTTGGGGGGTCCCAGGCATGAAGTTTGACCTTCCACAGTTTGATCTGCTGGTCCCAGGAGCGACGGCTGTACTTCCTGAACTTATTGGGAGTCTTTGGGTGAACACCCGGCTGACGCATGTGTCTGGAAACAAAAAAGGAAAGAAGCAATGGAAACAGAGATGATGAGATTTCAGTTCTACTGCCTAGTAGGATTGCACAGAGAAGGAAGTGGTCTTGGTGATTTAGTGTTTGTGTAGACCTACTTTGGAACTTCTTTGACGTATCGGTCATAGGCCAATGTGTTCTTGCCATAGTTGATCTGTTTCTGTCGCCGTAGCAACACAGCCTCGTCTGTCTCCATGTTTTCTCCCTCTCTTGAGTCACAGCTGCACCAGACAGACAGACGTATTCACACATACAGACTCAAACAATAAAGGCGCGACAGGCTGCTATTCATTTGTGAGAAAGGTTCATTAAAATTTACTGAGGAAAGGGAGCATCAACATTGGAGACAACACACCACACAGGCTTTGATTTCCTCTGGACAACAGAAGCACAGCTGTTAGCAGCTGATCTGTTAGCACCAACTCAGCTCTGTAAAAGCACTTTAAACTGATGCGGTCAGCAGCTTTCCCATTTAGTACGACAGAATTGTAATGGGGTACTAGTACTTGAACACAATGTGTGGAAACACATCGCTCAGGAAACAACCTACTTGGTTGTGCTCTGATATAGTGGCAATGGGAGAAAATAACTATTATCAGAGATGACTACACAATATGTGCTCAATTAACACACTTGCAAGCTTCAAGCTTGAGAGCAGGAAGAGAGACCCTGCTACTTTGGATCTGTGTTAACAGCTGGTTAGACTCTGCAACAATGGATGGATATGGAAATGTCACAATGTCATATCATCATTACAATATAGAGCAGTGTTGCTGCACATGGCATTTTCCTCATATGATGCTGGCCTAGTAGATGTTACTGTTGTTTAAAAAGCTCTAGTGCTGGCTGACCTGATGTTGACCTTTTTGTTGATGATTATTTTTTGTTCCTGATGTTAGTCTCAAACTGTTGACTGATTTTGACAAATAAATGAAAAGCATGATCACATCGAAGTTGGAAATTGGCCTCCTGCTGGACTATAAATGTACTGAACTGAACTGTAAACAGTGACAAAAACTGTGAATTGAACTGTGACTTTTATGAACCGTCCCACCCCTAATAGACACACTGATAAATGTAATGCCATGTGCTCAGAAGCCAGCATTTCAAGAATACATGCCTGTAATTGATTTGGTCTTAAGAGAATATGACAAAGGGTGACATACCTCCCAGAAGAGCCAGAGGAGGTCTTTCTCTCTCTCTGGGTGACCTCTGCACCCAGTATCCTCCTCCTGTAACTGAACAGTGGGTACACACAGGCAAGATTGCCATTCAATAAAGAGCATGCTTTGACTGAATATGAGATAAAACCACTGAAATAGAAGCAGAGTTTGGTTACCGTTGCATGTCTCTGTGTACGTCCCTCCTCATCTCATCGTCCTCCACCCGGCTGCCCCAGTCGGACTGTCTACCACAGCGAGACACCGGGCCTGTGCTCTCTGGAGTGGTGAAGCTGTGGAGGAAGCAAAATACCAGCATTAACACACTAAGGGAAATATAAGTTCTTGTTGCCACAGTGCCAGCAGCCAGACATCAGAAGTTCAAACATCACTGGTGCTTCACTCAGTTTGAAAGTTTCGCAGCTAAACTGTGTGATAGGTACATTAGTGGGATAAGAAGAGAGTAAAAAAATTAGATAATACTGCAATGTACACTAGAAAAACATAATCATAAGTATGACAACATTTCCACCTGACACCAAGTAATAATGCAATAAAGGTAATATAGTATGCGTTGCACTCCATGGACACAACAACAAACTGCAACTGCCCTTCAAATCCTTGGAGGAGGAATTCAAGGTAACAAGAGCCTGAGAAGTGGTACAGTAAAGAGATTCAAGCGATCCAAATAAGACAAAAGTAGGGATCCAACTGAGGACTGACAGGAACTAACTGGCAGCTGTTGGTGGACCTCGAACGGCAGCTGAAGTTCCCTGGCCATGTTGCACCACCCTATGACCAGTCATTGTCCTTGTGTCTGAGTCCACTAAGCAAGCTGCGCTGCTGGAGCTGACAGTCCCATGGGAAGATCACCTGGAAGAAGCCTTTGAAAGGAAACTCTCCACAAATACAGGACTGCTCAGCAGCTGTCAGCAAGCTGGATGGAGAACAAGATGTCTCCCAGTGGAAGTTTACTTACTGTACATTCCAATATTGGTGAAGCGGGATCTACATTTTTTAATTCACAGCATTTAACTCCCCACAGGGGCATATGCTGTTTTGATTGGCATGAACATCATATATTCTTTGTCTTAGATAAGATCCTGACATCTATGCCAGTGGAAACAGCACCGTGATAATAGTTAACATTTCAAAGTATTTATGCTGAATAATAAAATAATATGCCACATGTTACTGTTCTGCAGTGAGGAGTTTTATATACTGTGCTATCTAGTTCTATTATTAAACATACCAAAATCATACAAGTATTATTTGCTTACAGCTCAAAATTTCTGTTATCAATTAGTCAGACTGGCTGTGGTGGCTAGGCTAACAATAGCCATTTTAGCTTAGGCTGGCTCTATTATTAGCTTCAGGCTACATCGGCAAGCATCAGATGACTTTATGTGGCACAGCAGCAGCTACTTTTCGATCTCGGTGCTATTGTTTCACACTGGTCATACTGTATGTAAGCTAGCATGTTCGAGCTAAGCTACACAGTTGTACCTACCTACCTACCACTGCTTTATGCACCTCTGCCGAGATGTAGATGTTAGCACATGTACCCTGACAATAAAGTGGAATCTAAACATTCTGCTCGTATTGACGATGTGTTGTCTTACCTAGCATGTCTGTTGTCAGAGTGTCTGGAGCCTCCGTCAGTGTGCCCGCCGTTTTCACCGCCCCTACCGTCCGCCTCTTTGTTTCCCCGCAGGCTTCCGTCGATCGCTCGTTTCCTGCAGTTGGACCACCGAGACGAGCCATAGCTCCTACAATACACACACACAAGCACATGAAACTTCATTTTAATAGCTCTTCATCACTAGCATGTCTCAGATAAACTTTTCTATCAGCGTCGAGCAATTTAATACACAGCCTAACAGTTACCTGTAGCCCAGATGCAGAACTAGCGCGCAGATTGAGCAGCACAGTTTTGAAATGTTAGCTAGCTAACGTTACAGCAGCAGTGCTGCTTCCTACCCAAACAAATATGGCAGCCCGCCGGCTCGCCTTCCTAGAAAATATTAGAAGCAGATTCGTGGTGTGGGAAATCGCTTACAATCTTTGTTATCGTTCTGCGTACGTAATACTTTTCTCTCAGATAGGTATAGTCATTGGCGAATCTGAAAATATCGTCAGAACAGCTGCAACGTTTCATATTTTAAATGACCTCCTGAGTTTTTCTAAACATCGCTGGAAGGGCTCCTCTGCCTCTGTGACACTAATGAATGCTGATACATGAGAGGCACAAACTTGGGTTAACGTTAGTTGCAGCCCTCTTTAAATCAGCTTTCTTTTGTCTCGTAGAATAGAAAGTTTCTCCCGCCATCTACTTGACTTCCCTTTCCCGATTGTCCTGGCCATCTGTTCATCCGCCCATCATCTATCTGGCCCTGTTGGGGGTCTGAGGCCCAGCTAAGCTCACATTGGTCTCGATCACTGAGACATACCCTTTCAGGTGAACATCCTGATTAGCTAACTTTACAGTAAGGAAAACGACGGTTATTTCCCAGTCACGTTACTGTTATGTGTGGTCGTCCTGTTGACGTGGATAAATAACACACCAGCTATTTGCACAGACAATAACTAATAATATTCCAACCTGGAAAACAACTGCAACGTTGCCGTTGTTTTTGCTCGAGGTTGGCCCGCCTCTTTCTTATCCACTCTCCCCACGCCACCAACAACTGAAGAGGGAACACCGCGGTGCTAGCTAACGTTATGTGTGCCAAAGTTACGAGTTACGATAAAGCCCAAAAATGAGAGACGTGCTAAAGTTGCGCTAGGCGACCTTACTAGACATAAGATGGTAAAGCTAAATTTACAAGCTAGCGCGGGAAAGAAGGTGTCGAGAGCAAATCTTTACTGGACTATGAGCAAGTGACGCGGCAGTGTTCAGTAAAGTTACAGGAAGTTATACACACAGCAATGGTACCAGCAAATGTTATGTCACGTTAGTTAGCTAGCAACACATCTACTTTCTAGACCAGAAATCAAGCTAGCTTGACAGCGCCTTCCACAAACTGGACAAAGACACGATGGGAGCTCGCTGTAACGCTGATTTAAGGAGGTAAAACCGCAAGACTCAAAACGTGACGTTACCTGTTTTCATGTTCGTTGCTGTGAGCATCACGCCGTCGGTCTCTGGTCCAGTTAGACATTTTATTCAACTTTGACGAGTATCAGGAGACGTGAAGTATCTCTGTTGTCAGCGGAGCGGCTCTACGGCAGGCTTCCAGTCCACGGATACGCGCCAACACTGAAAGACGCGCGGTTCCAAACAAGCCAAGAAGTCACATGACCGGAAAGGGCGGCTGCAAATTCAGCACAGTACGTCGTCAAAAAACGTCTCCCCTTAGGAAAGAGGACGAACAGTTCCTATTAAACTTTTATTTCATTTTTAACAAAACTTTATTTCAAAAGTTCAATATAACTAATAAAGAATTAACAACAACAAACAATTTATTTTAAACCTGCAATATAAAAATAAATAAACAAACAAACAAAAAACATTCAGGGTCTGCTAATCAATTAGAATGATATTAAATTGTTTATTTTTTATTTTTGAGATTTGATTTATCAGTCATGGTCAAATATGTTTTAAAATCTGTATCTTTAAAACTAAAAATGAGGATATTCTTTTAGATATATTTTATATATCATTTTATGTATACAATATTTTGTTAGGATAATAAGCAAATTAATTGTGTAAATTTCATCTGCCAAAAAAGTGGGATTGTTGATAATGAGTAATATCTCAGTTTTTCTTAGTATGCTATATTTTTAGAAATCTGGTCTTCCCTGGGAAGACCAGATGGAGGAGGCATTTGAGAGGAAGAGGGCCAAGTATGAGGAGCTGGCAGGCAAATGCCGAAGCAGGGGATGGAGGACCCGGTGCGACCCCATCTAGGTTGGATGCAGAGGATTCATCAGTCAGTTGAGTACCCTAAAGAGAGTCATCAGTCTCTCTTTAGGGTACTCAAGATGCTGGGAGTGAAGGGACTGCACAATAGAAGAGCCATCAAAAACATCACTGACAAGGCAGAAAAGGCGTCAAGATGGCTGTGGATCAAGCAAGGAGATCCGTCGACCACACATGCTACTTAGACACAAGCCGGGACTTGATCACCCCGGCTGGGTCACCTGGACGAGGGTGTCTGCTGTTTTGAGACCCGAAGCACCCAATGAACCCAGGATACATCACTGATGATGTGTCTAAGTTGCACCAAAAGTATTTATTAGAACTAGCAAATATTATCTTTAACATGGTAGAACCTCTGTGCAACTTTAAACAGAAACTCCTAGACTTTATCTAGAATTATATATTTATAAGGTAACATAACATAAATACAGTGTTCCGTTGTTTTTTATTTAAATATAGCCACCAATATTTACATATGGAAGTAGAAATATGTTCAATATGATTGTAATAACCTTTGTAACTTCCACAAACAAGTGCTGCTTGCATGGTCTATGTTATACAATATTTCACTGGATCACTATTCTATATGGATCAATAGAGATATACTGTACTTTACAAAAACAGGTCTCTATTTTTCAAAGAAGGGTTCAATAATATTGTTTGGGCGGTAACAGAACCAATAGACTCAGAGACTGTATTTTCCCCAAAGCTGTTACCATATTAAACTCAAACCCGCAATGACGCAACACTGTACTAAACCTGCACTGATGCACTACTGGATTACTTCTCATACCTGTGCAATATAGAACTATAATATATAACTCGTACCTGTGCAATATTCATGTATTTATTACTAGGCCACCACTGTGACCTCCATGCTGTATGTTTGTATGTATTTGTGTATACTGTGTATTTTATACTGTGTTTTTTATACTGCGTAAATATGTATGTGCACTTTAAGGAGCTGCCCTTTTAATCTCATTGTACCTAGTATAATGACAATAAATGCTTTATATTCTATTCTATTCTTCTATTAAAGAACAGTAGGGGACAGTGTTATCACGCCTGGGTACAAAAACAGACACATCAACTGTAGTCTGCAAGGCCTACTGAAGAAGGCTGGATTATACATCTTCAACGTGTCAGATATTTGGAGTACAGCATATGCAATAAAATCTGAAGAAGAAGAAGAAGAAGAACAACAACAACAACAAGTTTTTTTCAAAGCTTTATTCCAAAAGTTTAGTACAATTGTAATAAACAATTAACAACAAACAGTTCATTATAATTCCTCAAAATTATTTTACAGTATAAAATAATATAAAATAAATAATAATTTATATAACAAATAAAATGTAAGGAAAGGAGAAGATGAATAATAAAACAAACAAACAAACAAACAAACAAAAACAAATCTGATTTGAGATCTGCAAAAACTCTCGCGAGACTCGCTGCCCGACGACCTCTCACAACCTGCTACTGGAGAGCCATGCCTAACCTCAATAATCTCGCGAGATCTTCTCCAGTTTGCTGGTTCCGTTTCCCTTAACGACCGTGGACGCGTCCTCCTGATTGGCTGATTCTACATCCCGTGTTAACGTTGTGAGGCCTCGCTAGCTAGCAGAAGCTATTTTAAACCACACTTCCTCCGTGATCGCTGGATTATCATGTACATTTTAGAACAAAAGGAGGTCAGCAATAAGGTACTTGGTTATCGCCGTCCGTTTCGGTGAAGGACTCTAATAAATGTAAATCGCAGACAGATAATGTAACTGTTAGTAGCTGCTACACCGGATACATCTGCTGCCACTGTGACAATAGCTGTGTGGGATTAAGAACAACAGCGTTAACTGACTGTGAAGCTGCTCGTTTCATCCGGTAATAAAAACACGTCTGCGGTCCGGTCCAGCAGTTCTTCTGTTGATCCGGTAGGATGCACCGGGGATGGACGCTGGGACATCATTTCTAATGGTCAGTAGGAAAGCGTTGACAGGGCTTAGAGAAGCGGCTGCAGGCTCCACGTCTGGCGCCTGTTTTATCCTAGTCAAAAGTAAAAAGCGTCCAAATGTCCTTAAAGAAAGGGGACCTCAGCGTTACGTCTTGGTGGTGTCAATGTTGCGGTTCTTTGACGCATCACAGTCACGCGTGAAGTAAACCTGGCATTGTACTGTAAAAACGCACCACGACAAGTATTATATCAATGTGTGTACTGGACATGTGCCGTCAGGAAAAAGCCCCTGTGACAGCTGCTTAGTTAGTACAATTTGTGTTGTATTTCTTTGGAGTTGAGTGTTTTACTAATGCTTACTAATGCTTGAATGTGGCATATTCCTCTTGGTTGAGGTGAAGATAATTAAATTTAGACCGTATACAGTTTGGTGGCTTATAGTTTTACTCATTCCTTTTGGCTCAGTCCTTGATTGAGAATATTTATTTTCCAAACAGTAAGTTCAAATATGTGAAGGAGTAGTAGTTCACAGCAGATTAGGATTATTTCTCATTAATTCAGGCACAGTGCTGGTGTTCTGGCAGAGTCAGTACAATAACCGCCTATACAAACTTGATGAGCTGATTCTCTGAAATTATGAAATCGTCATCATCTTCACTTTAAACATTCTGTCATTGTTTCAGCCACCACATGCAAAGTGATCCACTCAGTTATCAAAACCTGTTTGACATACATGTATTTACCATAAATATCTATGACATGGTGTTACCTAGTGCGAGGAGGTACAAGTTGTTGTGTTTTTGCTTTAGTTATTATCATCCATCTACCCATCTTCAACCATTTATCCCGTTAGGGGTCGCGGGGGGGCTGGAGCCGTCACCCTGGACAGGTCACCAGTCCATCACAGGGCACATAGAGACAGACAACCATTCACACTTACATTCACACCTACGGGCAATTTAAAGTCATCAATCACTAAACAACCTAAACTGCATGTCTTTGGACTGTGGGAGGAAGCCGGAGTACCCGGAGAAAACCCACGCTTACACAGGCAGAACATGCAAACTCCACACAGAAGAGTCCCAAGTCGGATTCGAAGCTGCCTCTTGCTGTGAGGCAACAGTGCTAACCACTGCACCACCGTGCAGCCCGGCATAGGTGTCACTTTGCAGGAAATTGTTCACTATGTGTATACATGAAATATCACAGGTGAATTTTCTGTTTGCAGTACATGTAACATTCTCCTTCCTCAGGTAAATGTACTGTATACATACAAATGTGCACATTCCTTTTCTGTGTACTACAGTAGACCTGTTGACCTTCAGTAAACTTTGACCTACTGTTGAAATGAGAATCTAAAAAACTCAGCGTGATACACATCAGCATGCAGCTGGACCAAACTGACATTCTGGTGTAGTACAATAAGGAGTCAGTGTCAAATAGTAAGTGGAACAAAACAGAGATGTGTGTATAAGAAGCATTTCCAGGGTTGACTACCATGGTGAAAAAATCATTCTGACCAGCATGGCTCACATGACGACAAAATAACTTCTCATTTTGGTGGCACTGGCCAATTCCTGACCCCAAAACTAGGTGTTGAAGCATGAATGGAATATTTTGGGTGACTTTCTACTTTTTGCAGACATGCAGTAGTGTTATGATGTCCCAACAAAACAGTTGTGAGAATTGTACTTACAGTTTAGAGAACGTTGACTGTTTAAAAAAATTAGCTAAAATGACTCATAGAAACTGTAATCTATAACAATGCATCATATTTTATAGGTTGATTATATGTTTTTAAAATTAAATCTGGATCTGTAAAATCACTATAACTACAACTATCAGATGTAGTGTGTAAAGTTTAAAAAATCCTCTGAAATACAGTTGCAAACCACTTAACTATTAGTATGTACATACTGTATGATGACATTGTTGTCATTTGGTTCCATCTATCCATCCATCTTCAACCATTTATCCCATTAGTGGTTGTGGGGTGGCTGGAGCTCACCTGGCACTGGGTGAAGGCGGTTTCACCTAGACAGATCGCCAGTCCATCACAGGACACATAGAGACAGACAACCATTCACACTCACATTCACACCTACGGGATATTTAGAGTCATCAGTTAACCTGCATGTCTTTGGACTGTGGGAGGAAACAGGAGAACCTGGAGAAAACCCACACTAACATGGAGAGAACATGCAAACTCCACACAGAAGGACCCCAAGCTGGATTCAAACCTGTGACCCTCTTGCTGTGAGGCGACGGTGTTAACCACTGCAACACCGTGCAGCCCTTGTTTCAATGTCGTATTCACAAAATGAAAGGAGTGAGGCTCAGAATATAAACCTAATCTTTCAGGTAGAATGTCCAGCTGTGATACGCTGCTGTATTGAGATAGAAACACATCACGGTTAAAAGCATTGAACATATATGATGTCTGTATGTCTGTTCACAGCTTAGCTGTCTAGGATGGATCACAACAACCCAGAGATACTGAAAGATCCTGATGGAGAACCTGGTCTGACAACAGGTGACACACACACACACACACACACACACACACACACACACACACACACATTCATCACATCACATGTGAATAGTTCCAGACTTTAAACTAGGGATGCACTGATCCAACTTTTTCTGTCCCATTACCAATGGCGATACCTGAACTGTGAATATCAGCCGATACTGGGGACTGATCCAATGCCAGTGTATAATAAATAAAGATTTATGTGACTGGGATCATTCTTTCATGTGTAAGGCAACATCAGGCTTGACTTAAACATTATCTTCCTAACTTTGTAAAACAAAATGTGACCAATAAATACATAGATATGAATATATTTAATTGTTCTTTGTTATTGAGATGGGGGATTGTACACCAGCTACTTGGTAAGAGATCTGCAGAATTAAGAGGAATTAAACCATTTAAATACTGCAACAAATAGTTCAAAACTTAAACAGGAATTAAAATTACAGTGTATAGCATATAAACATAAAATTGAGTTGAATAGATCGGCTGCTTTGTCGATATCCAGTCCAGCTATTTGAGTATCGATATCGGATCCAGTATTGGTATTGGTGCATCTCTACTCCAAACGTACGAGTCTTTAAGGTTACTTGGTGCTTCCTTCTCTGCTGTGTAGCCTGTTAGCAAGCTCCATAAATCCATAGATCCAAAGGTAAGTTTTACGTGTACCAATCAGAGGAGCTTGCTGGGTTTCACCAGTTTTTGACATAGGCTCACTGATTAGTAAAAGTAGTATAGTGAATATCTTCAATCATGGCCTGACAACCTCTAACAACATAATCAGACATGTTTGTTTAGAAGCCATAAAAATGCTTCTGGTTCAAACACAAGTGGTAGGACCTTTTAAATAAACATCCCTTCAGTTAGTTTCATTTTCTAACCTTTACTTAATGCATTTCACGACCTTCATGGTTCTTGAATCTCAGTCTCTTTTGAAGGTCCCCACATTGTCTTTTTGCAGACATTTACAGCAAGAACACACAACACTGTGGAGGATAAGATAATTCTGCATGAATTAGTTCATCCAGTGGTGATCTTGTCACTTATTTGAGTTTCACTGTTATTTAATGATTTTGTTTGTCTCTTTCTTTCAGTCCGGGAGAGTTCAGAGTCATTCTGTCCAGAAAAGGAGCAGGTTAGTTCTTTTCTTAGTCCAAATAAAGAACAAGTTTCTATTTTATTGTATTTTATGGATGCCATGTCTTTCTAATAATGGTAATTATGGAAACAGAGTGTGTAATGTAGCAGGGGTTGCTTGTATCGAGGAACCCATTAGGCCTCAGCCTGCAGTTTTGTGCAGCTTTTAAGCATTTTAAATTTGGTTGTGTGGTTGTACCGATCATTGCTTGGTGTCCAGCAGCAGGCAGCTGGTTTCAGTGACAAATAAATCCACTGTCCACTACCTGCCCAGCAGCAAACAGCAGACTTTCTAAGTAAGAAGCTTTGCCTAAAATCACATACTACGCACTACCCAGTAAGTGTGCTATCGTTCAACATATGTTTGTGTGAATAAACAGTAGTATGTATCTTTTCAGACAAACTGTTCAGTAATTTATGAGAGCCTCCTTGCTGGTTAGACATGTGTAACCATGGTAACCGGTGTTAACCTCATGTGGCCAAAACAATAGTTTGTGAGAATCAAAGTCTGAATTAATTTGAAATATATATTATGTCGAGCAAAGCGAAATCTTGTACTTACATTTAAACTGAAGAGTTATTGAGGTTGCAGAGCTGTCCGTCAACATCTCTTATGAACATTGTTGTCACTACCGCATTGCATTGTGGGATATTTATGCCGTCGTGGTGTCCACAAGCCCCAAGGAAGAGAGCCAGTCATTGATTCCAGTTTTCATAGTGGCCAAGCGGTCACTGTTCGTCACATGATGCCACTGGGCCGCAAAAGACTTCTTCCCATAGACTTACATCAGGAAAGAGATGTTTAATCAACTTCTGTGAGCCGTGACCGAACCATATGACGGAGCGGATGCTACTGCAACTGCTCTATGCTCTATGCCGAAAGATCAGGGTACTTTATAACTCGACAGTCGAGCCATTTTGGCTTCATGCGCCACTGACCAACTTTCATAGGAATGAACGGGGCCCCTGCCTCTAACTCCAAAGTGAGAGAGTTATGAAGTTTAGGAGCTAAAACATTGAAAGCTCTCACCTTTAGTTTTCAGCCTGTAGCTGTAGGAAATTGTCGGCCTTGCAGTTTTTTGGAGAGTTTAAGCTAGCCTGACTCACTGAATGTAGACTGTGGGCATACGTAAGTCTGCCATCGGCTGCCTATTTCAGCTGCCATTCTCCTCCCCTTCTGTCATCTGTGCTATCTGTTTGCAAGGTCGCTGCATCCTGGGCTTAACGCCGCCCAAGACGATCGTGATTGGTTTAATTGTCACGACTGTTCAAATGTGTTCTGTATGTCTAATTGTACGTTTAACCTGTATGTCATTTTTTAAAGGAACTGTGTAAGGATGCAAAATGAATTTCAGTGTAAACTGACAATAAAGTTGTATCATATCAATGGTTTAAAGTAGGGCTGTCAAAGTCAACACAATAATAATGTGTTAACACAAATTTGTTTTAACGCCACAAACTTCTTCAGCGCATTAATGCAACTTATAGTTTTTAGTTATAGTTGTAGGTTGTAGCAGGGTGGCATCATATGAAACTAGAAAACCGGAGAAGGAATCCATCAGTCAAAGACATACTAGCTTATCAAAGAAGGAGAATAAATAACGCTCCACACTTACGCTAAATTGTGGTGAGGAAAACCTAGCGTGGCCATATACAAAGGGGCCCGCTCTGACCTCCAGATGTGTGAATGTAAATGGGTTCTGTGGGTACCCACCAGTCTCCCCTTTACAGACATGCCCACTTTATGATAAACACAGTCATTTTGGATCAAGTCATAGTCAAGTCAGCACACTGACACACTGACAGCTGTTGTTGCCTGTTGGGCTGCAGTTTGCCATGTTATGATTGGAGCAGATATTTGATGCTAAAGTCAGAACCTGTGAGGGTTTCTGGACAATATCTGTCATTGATTTGTGTTGTTCATTGATTTACAATAATAGATATATTACATACATTTGCATAAAGCAGCATATTTGTCCACTCCCAGAATTAAATACTTGATAAATGTCCCTTTAAAGTACATTTTGAACTGATAAAAATGTACATTAATTTACTATTGTTCACAATTAAATATTAAATATTGATCGATAGTCCTAATTTAAAGTAATACAAAAAAATTTAAAGCAATACATTTTTTTCCTAACATTAATAACATTTTGAGGCTTAAACGAGATGTATAATTGAATATCATCTGTATAGCAGTGATGAGTGAACATTGGGAATGCATAGAAATTCATAGATGAGCTTCTAGAAAATGTTCTAGCTCCTAAGATTGATTGTTGTAGGAAAACAGGGTCTTGATAATTTGTCGTTGTGTCTTTCAGAGGAGATGCAGTTCCTGCGTGGTGACTGAGGATCTGACCACTAATGGTATCTTGTATACATGTGACAGCAGTAGATACAGCAGTCATCATGTACAACACTGCAGCATGCTGCTGGAAGAACTGTGTCCAAAAACACACTCTCTTATCAGCCAAAAGGACTGAGCACATAAACTCTGTCCCAAAGCCGTACTACACACTCACTTTATACAGGATGGACTACATGCTAATTGACATAGTACACTGTTTTAGCAGTTGCTACACACAATAAAAATCCACCGCTTTAAAGTAACAGGAAAAACAACATGGGTGATGTCAAACAAACTGTCACTTTGGAATGTCACTACAAACTAAACTTTACAAATGGATGTCCATTTTCAAACTGATTACTTACTTTGGTTTTCCAACAGCTTTTTGGAGCTGTTTCACCAACATCCACATTTCATTTTTTTTTTTTTTTTTTAGCTTTGAGCATCTACTCAATTTTTTGTGTGTTGCACCCTGGTGCTGATCTTTTATTGCACTCAGGTTATTACACTTTCATACCCTGGTACTGAGAAAAAACAATATTTCACTTTGACTTTCATACCTGTACAGATTCACTTGTTTTTCCTGCAGGTTGATTTATTTTTAAATGATGAAAATGGCTGTTGATAGGCTAATGTCATGACATTTTACCAATACTTGTTGTTTAACCTGAAAGCCCTCCTTTAACACTAAACCAGATAACTGCCCCAGTCTTCCTATCACTTTTATATTGCTTGTTTGTGAGTTTTCTCTTTTAGGCCGCATTTATACCAAATCAGGCATTGCGGCACAAATGACAGTCTTTCCATTCATTACAATGCAGGTAGGGTATTTAGGCTGTAGTGATGGGATGCCGAACCCCCCCCCACAGTGGCTGTCAAAATGTGTGGCACCCAAAATGGGCTGTCACCCATTTCGGGTGCGCCAGCAGCATGACGAAAAGACAACAGTAAAACAGCACCCCAGCACCTAACATTATTTAACAGACTGTTTATGCTGTGGTGTACAGCCAAAAAACAGTCACTGTCTTTAACATTAAGCCACTCTTCAAAGGTCTTCAACAACACAAGCAAAGTCACATTATCAAAAGTCCAACAGGCCAAGAGGCGAGCTGCCTCCAACAGACAACCACCCAGAGTGAAGTGCTTGCAGGGGTTTTGAATCATCCTGGCCTCACTGAACGGTGGGGATTGGCCTGATGTAAAATGTACCGCACCAATCAGGAGGGCAGACTGAAGAGGGCGTGGCCAGGAGTCTTAGATGCCGCACCAATCGTGGCAGAGGGGAGGCGGAGCCCACAGAGTCAGAGGCAGCGCAGGCAGCTGGCAGGGAGGGAAAGATGAGGAGGTGAAACAATATAGAAACACTCTGACAAGAACTGTGGCCGTAACACTCATGTTCATGTGACTGTGGTGTAGTTCGTTCATAGCCGTTAGCTTTTTACTTCTGGTGATTGCATTCACACTTCAAACATCATAAAAATGGTGTTCATTTGTGGAGATTATCTCGCTCAACACAAGTTTCATAAATGTTTGTTTGCCACAGAGCTCATTTTCTGCAATTATCCAAAACCCAAAGGAAAAATCCCATTGGGTTTTTGTGGAGGGAACCAGGATGATGCTAACTTCCTGGTTTGCCTACAGAAATACATCATCCCTGGAGCGCTCTATGGGCCACTTAAGTGACACTCCCGCACCGCTGCACAACCCTGCGGTATTCGCCGTCCTGTCTGATCTGGTGTGAATGCAGCTTCAGTCTGCCCAATGTGCTGAAATCCTTCACTCACTGTCTGCCCTTCCAGGTTCCTGGTCACAGAGGTCCATCTCCCGTTCCTTGCAGAGAGCCGAGACTTTGCTCAAAAGCACCTTTAATCCCAGCCTGAAGTGGCTGTTCCACGGCCGTAGTCAAGATGAGGAAGAGGCGGAGGGCAATTTTGTAGCCGCTCACAATCTGGTGTCCCGGTCCTCTGCCCGTCTCCTGCGTCTGCAACAAGTTCTTCTGAATGTAGCACCCCAATGGCAGCCGGTCGGCAGGCCACAGATGGGATCTCCTCAGGTGAGCTCAGAGATTGCAGGAAGGATACATTTCAACAGGTGTTGATGAGTGTGATCGCCTCAAGTGATACCTTTAGCCCATAGTACTCACTTTACAAGGATTACCTTTGTAGTGTAAATGACTTGATTTGTATTTATGGTGTTGTGGAATGCATGCTGTCTACTTTTGGCTATCAGAATTGATCATTTTAATATTAAATAACAGAATATAACTTGTGTTAAATCCACTTCAAGACACCACCTTTTGAAAAGGTAAAAATTATAGCCAACTGATGAATTCAGTGTCAATTCTTATAAGCTCTTGACCCGTAAACAGTGACGATGATCCGTCACACACACAAAGCACATAATCAGAGTCATTTTTCTAAATGGAAGCTTCATGAAAGGTATAATATGACATATTATATTACAGCTGTCAGTTGTTGTTTGTAAACACACACAGCATTGAGAGTTAATCACTCCTCCTCGGCTCAACGAGTCAGCGAGGGAGAGAGAGAGCAGCAACGCTAGAGGGTGAATGAAGAGAGGGAGTGGCGTCAGTGAGAGCAGTGGATCAGAAAAATTAAACGCTGCTGAAGCCCAGAAATGTCCCAACATACAGGCAGAGGTTAGAGTCTCTACAGAAACACACAGCATACTCTCCTAGTGAGGTTTTTTTTTTAATTCCTGCATATTATACATTTAACAACTAAGGATATAGTTAAACACTAGTTAAACACACACCTGTCATAATCATGTCAGAGTCTCTATTGGCTCAAAACTAGCATGGATGGGAGTAATGGGACACAAAATGCTAGTTTTATTCCTAGCCTCCATGATGCCTTGAATGAATTATGGACACAACTACCTCCGTGTCGTGTCACTCAACCGGAACCGGCGTTTTCCATGGTAACGTTACACTAATCCTCTCTGATTGTATTAAAAATATAATACATCATGTGGGAATACCACCTATTACACCTCAGCTCAAGCACAAAGTAGGATATTGGTTTTCCTTTGGTGTCTTT
Source organism: Pterois miles (assembly GCA_947000775.1). Lineage (NCBI taxonomy): Eukaryota > Metazoa > Chordata > Actinopteri > Perciformes > Scorpaenidae > Pterois > Pterois miles. The sequence continues at coordinate 17,606,189 of CAMQGK010000308.1, forward strand.
TGTCTACTAAATGAAATGAGGTCTCATAACAAGGTTTTAGGTGGTGTCTTCAAGTTCAGCTTTCTCAGCCACTTTCTTCTGGATTTCTTGTCTGTAGGTCGACGACGGAACCTAGACTGTTGGTCACAAGAACAATCCCTTTTTGTTTTGGGTGCATGTTCAACACACTGTTGTTGAAATCACAATTGTGTCTTTGTCTGGTTGTTAGTTAAGCCATGAACAGCACAACAAGCACCGGAGCTCCGCAAGGACAATTTAGAAAATCCTAATTTAACAGTAGTTAAATATCTGTAAAATAAAAAAGCAGGATTTGCTGAATTGAAGGCAAATTACTTTTCAAAAGAAACACCACTGGTGGTCAGCCTACCTCAGCGGAGGTTACACCCACAATCATTTCTACAGTAACGTGCCCAAGAATAAGGTGCATTGAAGCAAATGGTCCCCATCTGTAGATGTCTACTTTTTAATGGTACATCACAGTTTTATCATTTATAGCTCATTATTTCCCCTGACAGAGTGCCATGGACCCCTGGGGGTCAGCAGACCCACTCTGAGAATCACTGATGTAGAGGATGTAGATTTGTTGTTAGCAGAACAAAATGTTTAAATCATTGAAAACAAAAATGACAAGATAAAGAAGTGAAAAGGGAATTAGATATAATGAAATAATGCTAACAATAATTAATAACTCTTGATAATCAAAGCTTTGAAAGAAACAGTTAGGGAGAAGAATCAGTGTCATAATGTGAGTCCATGTCTATACCCTCGTCCTCTCTGGTCCTCCCCAGCAGGTGTGTATTAAAGGCCTCCCAGCGGAGAGCAGTGTTCTCCTCCTGCCCTCCTCCTCCGTCCTCCAGGGACACTATACAGCTCTGTGGAGGCTTCTGGAGCAGCGATCCCTGCTGCTCTTCATACACCAGTACGCCAGGAGGGCTCGCCTAGCAGCAGCATACATATCCAGAGTGAGCCACCTGCTGGAGGACCAGCTTAACAAATCATACCTGTCACTTTACCAGGTTAGACTGAACCGCAGGAATTTCTCTGTAAAATGTTTCTGTGGACAATCTTTGTGAACATTTCATCAGATTAATCTGTGTAATGTGAAACCCATTGACTCAGCACCCAACTGTGCAGCTTCTTGCAGCTGCTAATATGTTCACCAGCTAGTCTGTAACTCTGTCTGTCTGCTGATAGTCTGTTGATAGTCTGCTGATAGTGTATAACTGTTTGATGGAAATGGCTGTGTGTGGGGGTGGATGAGAGTGAGTAAGAACCAAAACATTAAGCTAGAAGATGCTAAAAAGCAACTCAACAATTTTGGTAGTGACACAGACCAGTTGTAGTACATCGGTCTTTGTCCTCTTTGACATTACATAGTCACTTGATATACTGTACATGTCATGTTATGTGAAAATATCGATATCTAATGTTGATGAGTATTTCTCTTCAAAGACAGATGTTAGAGGGAAACTGTACAACCAAACCAATGTTGACATCTTAATGGTGCTGGCTTTAGGGTTGAGGTATTGGCAGCTATGAATGACACATTCAGCGTCATGAGATCATGAACTCAGATGTAGAGCAGCTGCAGGACGTATGCTTCTATGATATTATAAGATTAGTTAAACAGATGGATCAAGGTGAGGTATAAATACGACTGTCACAGTAATTACTATACTGAATATATGGTATACTATACTGAACAACAGACTGACTGACTGACTGACTGACTGACTGACTATCACAGTTGTCGTAGACTGTGTTTTATTGTAGATAAAGCTCCATTTCAAATCCTTGGCTTCTTATCCTCAGTGGAAAAGGCATTTTTGTATTTCTCATAGAAAGAGTAATTCTTGAGGTGTCAGTAATGAAACCCAGGTATCATATCAGTAGTACTCTGACAGACACATTTCTGATGATGCCTCTGGTGCTTATTCACAAACAGGCATTCTCCTCTCTGTTCCAGACCCCGTCCAGCTGGTCGTCAACCAGTGCTGGTCTTTGCTCATTGAGTCAAGAGCTCCGGGTTCATCTCAACCACTGGTCTTGTTTGTTTTCCAAAGTCCAATCTGACCAATACCTGAGACCTGCTTTGGTCCAGCAGACCAGGCTGCTGGTGGAAATCAAACAGACTCTGGACTTGCTTGGTCTGCAGGCACTAGTTTTGATGGAACATTATGTGTATGTCATTCTGTCTGTTATAGCCCAGACTGAATTAGACTCTGTACCAAGAGACGTCCTGGAGGACATTTTAGCTGGTACAGACCTGTATAACCAGGCAGTGGGTGAGCAGAGAGCACAGCATGGCGCTACCCAGTGGAGATCTGCTGTATTACAGCAGGCACATTATTCCACACTGGATTCTGTTCTTCCAAACAGCAAAGAGCATCACCCTGCTGCCTTCTCTGTCAAAGAGCTGATGGTGATTTTAGCAGTGCATCAAGCCGACATGACAGCTAAACAGCTGCACTGCTGGGCCTCTGAGCAGAGCTTTCACAACTGTCAGGTTCACACCAGCTATGAGGCCGACACATGTTCTGATATCTCTGGTAGCCAGGTGGCCAGGCTCAGCCACGGGACCTCTGCACTGAGATCTGAGCAGACCTGGGAGCAGCTGCAGCATGCCTACCTTATCTCCTCTCCTCTAGTCTCTAATAATCATCACCCTCGTCTACAGTCATCATCTCGTCACACCTGCCATAAAACTCCTCCTGTTTACAGTCCTAACCTTCAGTTGGACAGTACTATCTTTGAAAACCATCCTCTATTAACCAAGCCCACCTTTGTCCAACACAGACCAGAGGGTTCTAACAAAGACCAAACCAGCCAGTGTCAAACATGCATATCCCAGACTGGTCTAGCCCAGACCCGTGTGGAAGCTTTGGACTCCATCCAACCAAATCTGGAAAGACAGACCAGTCTAGAAAACTGTAAACTACTGCAGACCATTTCACCCCCTTCAACCACTGCCCACCATCTATCAGCCCTGCCTCTGTCAGGGGTTTGCCAACAGGACCATTCCTCAGTAGAGCTACTTTTTCAGGTGCTAGTTTCCTCCAATGACCTGCTGGCTCCACTAGTGTCACATACACCCACACCCAAGGCACCAGCTGAACAACTGCTCCCAAATGCAATGACAGATGGGTTTTCACCAGATGGAAAGATCACAAATCCAGCTTTATCAGCGGAAAGGAATAGTCTGAGTACAGAACCGACCAAGGACCAAAATGTGGACGGAACTGAGCAGGAATGGGCTGAACTGGAATCAACAACCAGACCAGAAGCTCCTGTCAGGTAAGGTCAAGGTTAACCAGCCACTGACTGCTGTGTTGACACACTATCGTTAAGCAGTTTGTCCAAAGCACCTGAGGCCCTGTCAGATCATCTGAAACCACCTGTCTACCAACACAGTTAGAAACATTTGGCACTTCACACAGTGATAAGATAAGATAAGATAAGATATTCCTTTATTAGTCCCACAGTGGGGAAATTTACCATCGTGATATGCCATGGGTGTGAATCTGTCTTGGAAATTCTCCTTTTTCATTCCTCACATAAGTCCTTCCATCATTTTTTGTGTCAATGCAAAACGCGACATCATGAATGCCTTCAAAGAGAGAATGTCTGAAATGTTCTTCATGATCCCATTTGAATGGTTTATCACCTGTCACCCCATTCTATCGCCTAAATGATGCTTTTGCATCTCATTATCCCAGAGGGTCTCGCTGACCATCCACATGCAGCCCAAAATTTATGACCCTGAAGACCATGGGTGGCCGTGCAGGATTGTTTTTGACAGCTGCTGTATGTCCCCTGATCTAAGTCTCTTTCTGTTAGAATAAGACAATGTGACATGGAGACTAGGGGTGTGAGAAAATACTGATACACATGGATCGCGATATTATGTTTTACGAGACTGTATTGATTCTCTTAAAATCCGATGGCCTAACGGCCTGCCAATGGATTATCCTGTCTTTCGGAGCTTGTAGCAGTCAGTTTTAAAGCTAAACTGAAAATACTGGCATCATATGAAAGTAGAAAACACAAGGAATCCATTGGTACCAACCATGTCATATTTCCATGTCGTGAAAGAGGCCAAATAATGCTCAAAATTTACACCAGACTTTAGTGAGGATAAACTGTCGTGGTCATTTTCAAAGGGTCCCTTGACCTCTGACCTCTGGATATGTGAATGGACCTGCATGTAGCACCTTTCTAGTGTCCGACCACTCAAAGCGCTTAATGGTAAATGGAATTGTAAATGGGTTCGATGGTTACCCATGATGCTCCACTTTACAGACGTGGCCACTTTATGCTAATTCCATGCAGTATAAATGTGTTATTTTCTTTCATTCTAAAAATTATGTATTTGAGTATTTCTGCACACTGGAGTCCCTAAACAATCTTGGATTGCATAAATTAGATATGACTGAAAAGATCCAGTGAGTCTAATTATTAGTATTCATCTGCAATGATGTCAGTCCCCACAGTAGCCATGACTTTATTTTTTTTACTCATATTGTATATATGGTGTGTCTTTATACTATATCAGTTTTCCTAAAATTACATTTGAAAAAAAATTGCAATATATTGCCTTGCATCAGTCGTAACCCCCGTTTCATGATACGTATTGTATCTCTAGATTCTTGCCAATACACAGCCGTAATGGGGACTTAACTTTCTTGTTGCACTGACTCTTACATGGGCTAAGATCTTCAGGAAACCACACTCACAGTTGCCCAGTTCATGTGTGATAACTGCAGTGTTTGCGTCCTTCAGCTCAGGTTTTGGAAGGGATGGAAACCCGGAGAAGGACGAGAGTGGGGGTGCAGAAGGGACAGCGGTGGAGACAGATTGTCTTCGTTGGCCTCACTCTGTACAGTGGTTGGACCTCGGTCAGTCGCTGGTGTTGGCTGATCTGTTTGGACAGTACCGCACCCTGCTGTGGACTCTCTGTAGCAAAGCCCTGTGGCTGCAGCTGCATATGCCACAAGCAGGAAACGCTACAGGAAGCATCAACCTCCAAGACAAACACAGGGGCTTCCAAATCCTGCAGAGGATCAGTCAAGCTTCAAAGACCGGTAAGATTATAATGTCCAGTCAAATTAACGTGTGGGAGTGTACATAGAGCATGTCTTACAAAACAGTTATTCATTATTTATTCAATTGTTTATCTGTCTTTCATTCATCATTTGTTCAGTTGATTCCTTATTTTACAACAGGTGCAGTGTTCTGTGTGCAGTAATTTAGTTTTATGTGTTTTAAATTTAATTCTGATATTCGCTGATAATAAAATTTTATTAAAGATGCTGATTTCTACATTTTCTACATCTACACTTTTTATCTTTTCAGAATGAACCTTAAAGGGAGATTAGTCCAGTATTTAATCCTCTCATCAACATGTTAGTGGACAAATATGCTGCTTTATGTAAACGCATGTGTATATTTATTATTGTAAATCATTGAACAACAAAAATCAATGACAGATATTGTCCAGAAACCCTCAGGTTCTGACTTTAGCATCGAAAATCTGCTCCAATCATAACATGGCAAACTGCAGCCCAACAGGCAACAACAGCTGTCAGTGTGTCAGTGTGCTGACTTGACTATGACTTGATCCAAACTGACTGTGATTATCATAAAGTGGACATGTCTGTAAAGGGGAGACTGGTGGGTACCCATAGGACCCATTTACATTCACACATCTGGAGGTCAGAGGTCAAGGGACCCCTTTGAAGATGGACATGCCTTTTTATTTTATCTTAACTTCCTTCTTATTTAGCCTCCTTTGTGGCAAGTTAGTATGGTTTTACCTTGTTGGTACCAGTGGATTTATTAGGGTCTATAGTTTCATATGAAAGCAGTATCTTCACTCTAGCTTTAAAACTGAGCCCACTACAACCTAAAAATAGCAAGTTGCATCAATGCATTAAGAAATTAGTAGCGTTAAAACAAATTTGCATTATAACCTTATTATCATGTTAACTTAGACAAGCCAAGCAATGACAAACTAATACTACTGTAGCTGTACTGTAGTATACTGTAGTTAATACACTAACTATGTATAACAACTTCATACAGCCCCACTTCAAACAGATGAAACTATCCCTAGATCTTCAGTCCCTTAAACACTAGTGCAAAACTGTAGTCCTGCTCAGGAAGTGATCATTTTGCCTGTTTAAAATGATAGTAATGTTGAAAACAATGCTGTTACCATTCTGCCCATTTATACCCCCTTATATTAATGGGACTGTTAGAATTTGTATTTATTTCTTGTGATGGAAGATTGTGAAACATTAAATGAGATGTTTCTCACTCAGAGGACAAATCCATCTGACTGTACTGTCCACATGATACCCCTGGGTTATGTGCTGTTATACGTAGATCTGGTTCCTGAGGAGTGTAGAACCATGCTGGAGGACTTCAGTCTGTACCTGATGGTCATCACAGCACATGCTCAGTGGGACTATGGTTAGTACACACACACACACACACACACACACACACACACACACACACACACACACACACACACACACACACACACACACACACCAGTTTGTTGTTATTAGAGGCACAGAGTTTGTAGAGATGGAAATAATTTTAGTGACAGGCAGAGCTATCAGACCCATCAGTTGGCTGGTTTTATATCTTTTAATGGTGTCTTATTTTAGTGTACTTTGTGCAGCACTTTTATATTTTATGTTATTTTGGATAATTGGTTATCAACACATCTTTATTCTCTATTAATTCATTAATCATTAAACCTTGATCTGGACATCAGAACACTGCACTGCAATTTTTTCATTAAACCCTACATAAACCTTAACGTATGTGTTTATGGATAAACAAACCTTTTTCACTAAAGCACTATACTGACTATATTCTTGTTAAATAACTTTGTTGTGTTGTCTCTCACATGCTTGCCTGTCTTTCTTCAGTGTTGTGCAGAAGTTTAGGTTCAGCTCTGAAAGATAAGTGTCTCACAGATGTGAATGAGGGCATCAACCCGCTGTCATCTAAGCAAGATGGAAATGTGATGATGTCCGTGACCATGGAGCACTTCCTGCTGTCCTCTCGTCTCCTGTCGTCTCTATGCTGCCATCATTCAAACATCAGGCCTTTAGGTAAAAAGATATATTCAATCACACCAGTAGCATACCTTCCTGCGATATCACCTGATTTATCTGTGTGTCAGCAACCGCTCTGCCACTGAAACATCATCACAGCCAAAGCTTCACTTCATCTGCTGTGGAAGCCAGTGTTAATGTGTAAAGCTGATGTTGATACATAGGCAGCATTCACATTATAGCTGAAAAACAAGGCCCTTGAGCTCCACACAGGATTATTGCTGAGAGTGGGAGACTTTCTGGGGCTAACGGTGACAAATATTATCTCCCACAGACACTGCAAATACTGTAACTGTGTGCAAATTTGAAATCCCAATCCCAATCATGATCTGTTCTGATTATTGTGCGAAAGACTTTGCAAAGCTCTATTTTGTACAATGTGGACAATGTTACTAGCACTATAAATATTGAATAACTACTGAATGTAGTTTTGCCTTTTGGCGCTCTGCCACACTGTCGTGAATGATTAATGACATAATCAGGATGCATGCAACGTCTCCATAATCTGAACCAAATTCAGATTTAAAGGGGATATATCATGAGGAGTTGCTGGAGTTCCTACCGGCTCACATACTGTGAAATAAGACAACCCAGTCAGTGTTTTGTGACGTGATTCATCCAGATCGGACTCCCCTTTGAGTATCTCTACCCACAGCTTGAGAGCTACTTGTGCAATGGTGCTCCATACTTTACTCATAAAGCAGCCTGGGCTTCTTCAGGAGGGGGTCTTAAAGAGACAGGCACTAAAACAGAGCATTTCAGAGGGAGGTTGAATGCAGGTGTATTCAGACAGTATGAGAAAAATAATGTTTTTTGAACACTTAAGCATGTAAACATGCTCTAGTAGAAACCCAAAATGCAACTATGAACCTGAAAATGAGCATGATATGTCCCTTTTAAGACACAAGAACAACATGTATATATGTTTGCGTGCTCTGATGTTATTTGCTATCCTTCTATCAATCTTTGTTCTTCTGACATTTACAATGAAAATGTGTGTTTGTGTCACTGGTTCACTTGTGTGCATTCAGCACCGCTGTCATCGCGGACAACGCTCTACATTACAGTGTAAAAATACACTATAAAAAATATAGTTATTGTGACATAAGAATGTGAGTGACCACGCCTTAAAATGTTAAGTTAACTGAGCTGGAACTGTAAAATGTGATCATTAATTATGATGTTAAGCATCGTGAGTCAACAAAAAACCCTTCAAATTATTTGCATTATTTTATTTTCTTTGTTTTTTGGTGAAGCCTTGTTAGAAGTGCGCACCAAATGTCATATACTGTATTTTCCACAGAGATAAACAACACATTCATTTTGAACCCGTTAACAGTTTTTAAATGATTCATTCACAATCAATCATTTTCTGGGGGGAAGCAATAATTTTATTCTGCGCCTTTCTACATTATTTGTCACTGTCACGATTCAGCTGATACAGTAGGTCTGATTGGTCTGATAGATCTGATAGGTTTGATAGGTCTGATAGATCTCATACGTTTGATAGATCTGATAGGTCTGATAGATCTGATAGGTCTGATAGATCTGATAGGTCTGATAGATTCGATAGGTCTGATAGATTCGATAGGTCCGATAGATCTGATAGGTCTGATAGATCTCATAGGTCTGATAGGTCTGATAGGTCTCATAGGTCTGATAGGTGTGATAATTCCGATAGGTCTGATAGATCTCATAGGTCTGATAGGTCTGATAGGTCTGATAGATCTCATAGGTCTGATAGGTGTGATAGATCCGATAGGTCTGATAGATCTCATAGGTCTGATAGGTCTGATAGATCCGATAAGTCTGATAGATCTTATAGGTCTGATAGGTCTGATAGATCTGATAGGTCTGATAGATCTCATAGGTCTGATAGGTCTGATAGATCTGATAGATCTCATAGGTCTGATAGGTGTAATAGATCCGATAAGTCTGATAGATCTCATAGGTCTGATAGGTCTGATAGATCTGATAGGTGTGATAGATCCGATAGGTCTGATAGATTCGATAGGTCCAATAGATGTGATAGGTCTGATAGGTCTGATAGATCTCATAGGTCTGATAGGTGTGATTGATCCGATAGGTCTGATAGATCTCATAGGTCTGATAGGTCTGATAAGTCTGATAGATCTGATAGGTCTGATAGATCTCATAGGTCTGATAGGTGTGATAGATCCGATAGGTCTGATAGGTCTCATAGGTCTGATAGGTCTGATAGATCCGATAAGTCTGATAGATCTTATAGGTCTGATAGGTCTGATAGATCTGATAGGTCTGATAGATCTCATAGGTCTGATAGGTCTGATAGGTCTGATAGATCTGATAGATCTCATAGGTCTGATAGGTGTAATAGATCCGATAAGTCTGATAGATCTCATAGGTCTGATAGGTCTGATAGATCTCATAGGTCTGATAGGTGTGATAGATCCGATAGGTCTGATAGATCTCATAGGTCTGATAGGTCTGATAGGTCTGATAGATCTGATAGGTCTGATAGGTCTGATAGAACCGATAGGTCTGAAGCTGCACTTTTTGTCTTGGATTGCTTAAAGGACTAATATGTAATACATTTACTAACATATCTTAAAACGTTTATGATATGCCATCAGAGATGCTGGCTTCTCCACCGACAATGCTACAGCCACTATGTTCTTTGAAATTTCCATTGTGGTCTGGAACCAGTCTGTGTTTTTGTTTTGCCGGTGTGATCCTGTCCTCTGTTACTACACATTAAACAAACTGGCACACAAATAGCCTTCTACAGGCATGGAAGCATGCAAACCATCTGGATCATCAAAGATAACGTTAACCTTAGATTCTACCGACCTGAAGCCTCGGTACATCTCTCTGTGGTCCGAGTGCAGCTGGTTATCCGGTGATGTGATTCAGACTACTGCTGGTGGTCAGAGGCTAACACGGTCGTGGCTAGAAGGTAACACTCAGATCAGGAAAATTACAGTAGCTGTCAGAGCTACATATTTCTCCTTTAATATCTCCATCGGGAGGGTTCATAAACCTCCCAATAGTCACAAACCGTAACTATCGAGCCCAGCAGTTCGTTTTTTTTACCCGAACCGTTTCCACCCCCAATCTGCATCATTCCCTCCACTTGTTTGTTAGAGGGCAGTTGCATTTTCCTCTGCTTGTGAGATTCTCCTCCAATTCTCCTTGAGTGTGACCGTAAAACTCCTCTAATGCCATTAATTGCTTCCAGCATATCAACTAATTATTTGATGAAATCTTTCAGCGAAGGAATTGTACCCAGTATATCGCTATTTGTAGATGCTGATTACAGCCTCTCTCTCTCTCTCTCTCTCTCTCTCTCTCTCTCTCTCTCACCCCAGGTTCTTTTAGCCTCTTCCCCTCTCGGCTCACTCTCCAGAGACAGACTGTTAGCTTGGCGTTAGCCACAGTGCAATTGTCTACAGTCTGGGTCATGTCCAAGGCTTACCAGTTCCTCTCCTCGTGGAACCTCAGCAAGTTCCTGCTTATCACACAAGGAGACCTCAGAGTAGGTTACTCATTTATATCAACCATATTGCATTTAGTATATTTTGAATAGAGCTGTCAGTCAATTAAAATCTGTAATTGTGATCAATCACAAATGAATCACACATTTTTTATCCATTTAAAATATATCTTAAGGGGAGATTAGTCATGTATTTAATACTCAACATGGGAGTGGGTAAATATGCTGCTTTATGTAAATGTATGGATATATTTATTATTGTAAATCAATGAACAACACTAATCAATCACAGATATTGTCCGGAAAGCCTCACAGGTTCTGACTTCAGCATCAAAAAGCCTCACAGGTTCTGACTTCAGCATCAGCTGTTGTTGCCCAACAGGCAACAACAGCTGTCAGTGTGTCAGTGTGCTGTCTTGACTATGACTTGATCCAAACTGACTGTGATTATCATAAAGTGGGCATGTCTGTAAAGCGGAGACTGGTGGGTACCCACAGAAACCATTTACATTCACACATCTGGAGGTCAGAGGTCAAGGGACCCCTTTGAACATGGACATGACAGTTTTCCTCACCAAAGTTTAGCCTCAGTTTGGAGCGTTATTTCACTACAAACTAGTATGACATGGTTGGTACCAGTGGATTCAGTAGGTTTTCAGTGTTTCATATGATTCCAGTATGTTCAATCTAACTAAAACGGAGCCTGCTACAACCTAAAAATCACAAGTTGCATTAATGTGTTAAATAAATTAGTGGCAGAAAAAAAGCCTGTTTGCCCTGATGCCCATGTATAGACATGTGCAGAACACTGAACTTCTTTTCTAGGATGACACTAGTTTTATTTGGTAGGAATGAAATCTGCATGGAATAATGTCTGTCTAATACACTGTCAGCTTATTTAGTGATTGTGGTTTTCATTGGCATTCTACTTGGTTAAATAGATTTTCATTTATCTTATAGTGCAGTTTTGCCTTTTAGCCCTCAAATCAAATGAGCATCAGTTTGATAAAGTGTGTTTGTGATGTGTCCTCTGTCTGCAGGTGCTGAGAGAGTCAGTAGAGATGATGGTGCATCAGACAAAGTCCCTGCTGATGAATTCAGATAGTGACCAACATTCCAGTCTTCATAACCACAGCCAGCTTCTGCTGAGGCAGCAACTCAAAGCACTGGACAGGGCTGTATCTGAGCTGCAGGTGACCCGGTTTATTCTACATGTTTCACAACCATAGTAGAAAGCTGACCCTTCATCCATTTTTTTTTTAAAGCAGTGAAAGCTGTGTTCAGTTTTGTTTTGAGAATGGTAATCCAATATTTAAGATTTGAGAGTACAGCAACACGTAGCTGAGTGTCAGCTGACAAAAACATGATATTGATCTGTTTTCAATCATTCATGTCATGTTTGACAGACTTGAATACCCGAGTAGTAAGAGTAGTTCATGACAGCCTGCTGTAATTGTAATTCTGAGGAGGAGAAATTGCGATCTTCTGCCAGCTACAATATGCTGCATTCAGAGAGAAGAACTGCAGAAATGTCCTCAAACTGGCACCAAAATAACACAATATTAACTGATAATACAGTGAATACAACAAATCATCAGAGAGCCAAGTAGTCTACAGAGTTATAAATATGTCATGCATTTATATGACACAAATTTCATTCTTTTTTTGTTAAATCTAACCAGGAGTAAAGACTCTGAGATTACAAATCTCTTTTTCAAGAGTGTCCTGGCCGAGATAGGCAGCAGCACAGTTCTGTGGTCAAAACAACGACAGAGAGTAAATTACAGTCATAAAGTACTGAAAAAAACATCACCAGCATTTAAAACATCTGCAGCCAGATGTGCTTATTTCCAAGTGTTTCAGAAGCTCTTTAACAACATTGGGTGAGACGAGCTCTCAAAGATTCAGGAATGTTGTAACCGATTCTGAGTAGAGGGAGCAGCGTACTTGAATGTCTTTTTTCCCAGTTCGCTACGGACTTTGGGGACAGTTAATAGGATTAAATCCTGGGAGTGAAGACAGTAACTTCCCATACGTTTTTTGAAGGATGTAGGTCAGTAGGTAAGATGGAAGCAGACCGAAAATACCCATATAAATTCACCAGTGGTTCAGTCTATGCAACCTGAACGTATGAGAGCAATGGCGTGTTAGGGCTTTAAAATTCGTAACAAATCTCAGTGCTCCATGAAAGACCGTATCCAGCATATGTAGACTTTGAGAAGATGTTTGCATGTATATAATGTCACCAAAGTCCAGCACAGACATAAAGATGAAGAGTCTTTTTGGCCTCAAAGGAAAAGCAAGACTTGTTTCTAAAATAAAAACCCAATTTCAACTTCAGCTTTTTCACTAGCTGCTGCTGAATGTGAGGCTTAAAAGACAGAGAATCATCAATCACAATTCCAAGATACTTGCAATGAGATACAGACTCAGTCTCTGAGCCCTGAAATGGGGTGATAAGAGGGAGATTCAGTGGCCTAGAGTTTGCATTTGATTTGGTTTGATTTGTCAGCATTTAAAACAAGTTTTTGTACAGTATTAAAAGCAAGTTGTAGCTGACAGAGCCTGGTTTGGTGAGGATGCAGAGCAGTAAATCACAATGTCATTGGCATAAAAGTGGAAATTTACATTGGAAACATGCCTGTAATGTGGGTGTGTTGGAATAATGTGTGAATGCCTCTAACAAGACAAGATGTTTTCCCTTTCTTCCTTTTCGCCAGCATGAATGTGGCATTTTGCAAACCAGAGAATGTAATCTGATCCTGATGACACTGCTCTGTCCATCAGACTTTCTCTTCTCTGGTGTTGAAGACCTTCTCCAGGGAATGCAAGAGGATGTCAGGGGAAATCTTTGAACAGACCATGCCTCCTGCTGTACACTGGAGACCCAGCCTCAGGACAGGTACTGGAATCTGACCGTTGTTAATGGTCAGTATATATATAAAAACTCATACTACAGATATTTGCTGATCTCCAGAGGATGAAGCTTATAGACACTGTAAGCTCAACTTATAACTTGGGCTGTCAGTTTGTTTAAAATATTTAATTGTGATTAATCACATGATTTAATTGGAAATTCATCGCACATTTTATCTGTTCAAAATGTACCTTAAAGGGAAACTTAGTCACCCCTCACAGGTTCTGACTTTAGCATCAAAAATCTACTTCAATCATAACATGGCAAACTGCAGCCCAACAGGCAACAACAGCTGTCAGTGTGTCAGTGTGCTGACTTGACTATGACTTGATCCAAACTGCATGTGATTATCATAAAGTGGGCATGTCTGTAAAGGGGAGACTGGTGGGTACCCACAGAACCCATTTACATTCACACATCTGGAGGTCAGAAGTCAAGGGACCCCTTTGAACATGGTCGTGCCAGTTTTTACTCTCTAAAATATTGTGTAATATGGAGCGGTATTTGGCCTCCTTTCGCAACATGGTTGGTACCAATAGATTTCTTAGGTTTTCTGGTTTCATATGATGCCAGTAGCTTCACTCTAGCTTTGAGCCTGACCCAACTTCTGAAAGACAGAATAGCGGCCAGGTGAGCTGCTGGGCCATCGGATTTTTAAGAGGTTCATTAAAAATAGATATCGCGATACTCAAGTGTATCAATATTTTCATATGTCCCTTATTATAGGGCAGGCTCAGCACGGGCATGGGTCTACATGGAGCAAAGCAACAGCAGTTGGCAGGAGCAAACTGGTTGTAGAGGAGATTCAGAGACAGCTGCTAGATGGCTAAGAGCAGTCTTTCTGGAAAGATGAGTTTAGAAAATGTGGAAAAGGAGAAGCTTAGTTAGATGGAGGTGTGAGTCATGGAGACAGGCAGGATAAGGAGGAGGAGCATCTTGAGATGTGCTTCCCTCTCTCTAAAAGCAACAAGATAGGAGGGGACCCAGCATGTCCTTTGAGTTTAGGTATAGCTTCACAGGGATGATGAACTCGAGCCATAACCAAGCGCTGAAGTATTAAGCAGCAGCAAGTTCACAACCAGCTCTTCACTGGATGTGAAACGGGGAAAAAGATGGATTATTTTAATATGTTTTTATTGTACTAAATTATTGGGAGTAACATTAGATGCATACAAACATACAAATAGGGCAAAAATTTAACTGATTGTCCCTCCAGAGTTTGGTATTTTTCCACCAGAGCCCCTCCCACCCAACCCTCACCCACTGCCAATGCAAAAAGGATAAAGAACAAAAAAAAGGAAATTTGAATTAAATAAAAAACAAGAAAAGAGGAAAAATGAAATAAAGAAGATAAAAACTAAATTAAATTAAATAAATGATAATAAATACAGTAGACATTGATAGTAATAATAATTTTAGGATAGAATCCCAAACCACAGTTAGGCTGATGAACTTTATCATAGAGAAATTAACAAATGACCTGATAGTGGTCTTTTCTGTTTATATAAGTCAAACTTTATGATGTCATACAATTTAGCTGATGAGGAGAAATACATTAGATATGCCATAAGTCCATTGGTCTATATGTATATATGTATATACACACACTATGTCCAAATAAGATTAAAGATATTCTACAAATATGTGATTTTTTTTGGTTTTTTTGTTTTTTGTGTAGTTGGCGGGGGTGAACAGGCAGGATGTCAGGCAGCGAAAGGTATGGAGGGACCAGGAAATGAGAGTGGATTTAGGAAAACAGTTCATAGTGCCTGAGGAGAAAGCTACAACTAATCTCTGACCAAATCTTGCTGTGTTGTGGTCAGACACACAGCGTGTTGCGTGCTGTGTGGAGCTGACACTACTGCGGAAGGATGAAAAGCTTAGATATACAGATCTGGCAGCAGAGGCAGAGGAGCGTGGCTGCAACCAACGGTTGGCTGTAGGGGCTTTGTAGGCAGATCACTTTTGTCCCTGTTAACTGAACTGGGTATGAGAGGGTGTAGCCTCAAACATGCAGACGCTGCAGCCAGCTCCAGTGAATGGCTGAGGAAAGGTGAGTTACTAGAGCAAAGATAAGTAAACTTCTAATGTTAACTGGTGATGTTCTGGACAGAAGTGTATGATCTGCTGCTTGCTGGACAGAGGGGCTAAAGGGGCTTATCTATTTGTTTGGTTGGTTTGTTTGCCGGTGATGGCAGCATGCCAATGACCCTGTAGACTTGCCTGCACTAGTAAACTCACATATAACTTCATATTGAAACCTTGAAAAATCTTTATTTATTAGGACATGTCAAAGGACATATTAACAATAATATCTTTATTTATAAAGCACTTTTCAAAAACAAGTTTGCCTTTCAAAACCATTAAAAGCAACACAGCTTAACAGGTGGTAATATAGAGTTGATACAGTAAAAATGACAAGCACGGTATGAAGTACTAAAACACAGCAAAAACAAGTACAATAATAGCAGAAGATATATTAATAAAAGAAATCAATTCTGAAAAAGTGTGTTTTTAAAGGCCAAAACAGAGCTAGCCAGCCTGATGTCCTCTGGCAAGTTGATCCAAAGTCGTGAGGCCCTGAAGGCTCCGTCTTCTCTGGTTTTTAGCCTGGACCTAGGAATAACTAAGAGACGTCTGCCGGAGGATCTCAGGCTGCATTCAGGTTCATAAGGGGTTAGTAGGTCAATGATAAAATCAGGGGCCAACCCCATCCATGCTTTAAAAGTAATCATTAAAAGTTAAAAGTAAATTAAGATGATTAAGATTAAGATGTACAGGTAGCCAGCGTAGAGATGCTAAAACTGGTGTTGTGTGGACTCGTCTGTTGGCTATTGTGAGCAGTCTTGCTGCTTCACTTTAAACAAGTTGAAGTTTGGAGAGGTTGTGTTGGGGGAGACAGGAATATAATAAGTTACAGTCGGCTAAACGGGATGTAATGAGAGAAAGGATGACGTTTCTAGATTCTTAGGAGACTTTACATTTTCACATTTTTGAGACATGAATGAGATATGATATGAGTTTATGAAAGATTCGACCTAGAGGTAACATATCAGTGGAGAACAGTAACGGACCAAGGACTGAGCCTTGAGGTACTCCAAGGCTCCAAGTGGGAGGAGGAGGATTTAAAATCACCAATGGCCACACAGAATCTCCTGTTAGAAAAATAAGAATAAAACCAATAAAATCTAAAACTGCCCCTGAAATGCCGACCCAGTGTTCAAGACATCCAATTAAAATCACATGGTCACCTGCATCAAAAACTGCAGTAAGATGTAGAAGCAATCAAACAGATGTTTGGCCATTGTCAGCTGCTAAAAGGATGTCACTCTCAGATGTGCTGTCTCGGTGCTATGAGCCTTGATAATTCATGGAAGGTTTTTCATACCAGAGGGGTTGCTAACTAGTGGCTTTTAGTTAGACTAGTTGTTGAGAAACTTTTGATACTGAGGTTAAGTCTACAGGAAGGAAGAGGCCCCAGAGCCGCCGATTCTTACACAGAAAAATGTATTGAACTTGATTAAGGAGCAGTTGTCAGGCCACCACCAACATGTTTTATCGTATGAGATTCCTCTGCACCTCTGTGACCCTGGTTGCCCCAGCGACTGGCTCTACAGCCTCTACTGCAAACAGCTGTACAGATGAGGCGGGAATCCAACCCAGTGATGTCAACACGAGGAACACTCTGACTTCCCGACCAAGGAGGCAGGAATAGATAGAAAGTTTTTGCCAGTACACAGCCATAATGAATACTGGCATTTCAAAGGAATGCTTACCCAACTTTTGGTACATTTTATTGTGAGCTGATAATTGTGTATTTCTCTGTTGGTGCACAGGTTTTCCTAGCAGTCCCAGTGAGTATGCATCTCAGGCAGCTCAGACTGTAATTGGTCAGGTTTTAGAGGGTGTGGCACCATTGTCTGATGATGCCCGTGTCCAGGCTCTGAGTGTAACAATGACAGCTTTCATGGAGGCATGGATGGAGCACATCCTCAAACAGAAGATCAAATTCAGGTATGTATTTGGTCAAGGCATCATGATGTCTCAGTGTTACCCACCAAATCCATGACAGCATTTCAAACAGAGATCAAGAAAATTAAAAATACCATGGAATGGGTCGCCCCTGTAGCCTAATCGTTACGGCGCATGCCACATAGCTGCACATCCACGGTCTGACTCCCGACTGGAGGACATTAGATCACTTCCACTGCATGGTCCTCTGGTCCTCTATTTTGATTTCCACTGCAGATATTACCCCCTCAGTGTAGGTGATGGCGATGTTAAAGATGAACCATTTAACTGGTAACCGTCATTTAGCATTTTAACGCTATTGATTAAAACGGTTAAAAGAAATTTTAATTATTAATTAAAAAGTTGAGAAATACTCAGAGGAGTCATATTAAGGAGAAAAGCTGGTCCACCTTAAGAGAGAGTCAGTGCTGATACAGGAATTTGGCGGGTCCACTCTAAACAAAGTCCGCCATGTTACACCGCCATGTTTCTATAGTAGCCCAGAATGGACAAACCAAACACTGTTAGCTTATCCTGCTTGGGCCAGAGCTGATAACATTACTCGCTGGTGCCATCACCGCCGCCCTCTCTCTTTAACTTCACCACTCACTGACCACGCACACACACACTGTATGCACTGTCTCTGCTCCGAATGATATATGCTACTCTTACAACATCTGGCTCTAGAGACGGCCATTCACACTGTTGTGTGGACGACCGTAGTTCTACACACTCGGCACACAGGAAAGGCTTCAGTTCAACGGCTAAATACCACCAGAAACTACTCTCCTTTAGGTTCTGCCAAAGGAGCAGTTCTCACACCAGCCTCCTAGTGTGATAAGATAAGAATGAAGACCTTTGGTGGTTTTCATTTTGAAGGATTATTGTGCTGTGTAGTGAAATGATTATGGTCAGTTATGATTTCCATCACCTTTATCATCATTTTAGTAACTACAAAAATGAGAAACTGTATATTAAAACATGGGTTTGCCAACAAAAGCCTATTTTGCCAACTTATATGATAAATGTATGTATGTTTTGTGTGCAAATGTATGCATGATGCAAAACTAGTAACCCCTCCTTCAGGGTGTTTAACAGGCTGCTGATCTATTGTACATAGTGTTGTTTTGTTCCTCCTCAGTGTGCAGGGAGCTCTCCAGCTGAAGCAGGACTTTGATTCCATCCGAGAGCTGATCCAGTCAGACAGATTCGGCCTGTCAGCTGAACTCCACCAACGACTGCTCAGCCTCCGGTATCACATCCTGCATTTTAACTATTTACAATGTACTTTCACTGTATTGGCACCAGAGCAGCCAACACTGAAACATGAATGTTCAAGAAACCAATGTGCTTACTTGTAAGACAGATTCAAATCAAACAGACAAACATCTTCGTTAATGTTTCACAGCTCTACCATGTACCATACATTTTTGAGACAGTTGCTTGAGTGGTAATTGGCACAGTATTTAAGCATACATTGATTTACACCTGACTGCCAGCTCTTTGGACCCTCTGTTGGCAGAATAATGAAATAAAAAGCACCAGAAAATATCAACTGACGTGGTGTTTATACATATAAAATAATGTATTATACATATATTCATACATTTCTTTGAAAGTGTAGTCCAAAAGCCATGTGTCTAATATTTAACTGCCAGAATGAAGATGACTTACACTGATAATTTTCCATGCCACTTTTGGTAAGCATGTTGTGTAATCCTGGTCTGTGTCTGCAGGGTTTTTCAGCAGGTGGACTCAGCAGTGGTGTGTCTGCTCCAGCAGCCGCAGGCCAAACCATACCTGCAGTCCAGAGCCTGGCAGCCTTTCACACGCTGCTGTGAGTATCGCCCCAAACTCAAATCTCTGATTTTTCTTCAGCTTTTACCAAGATGCAGCCTCATATACCAAGGAGCAACTTGCTTCTTATTTTAAACTTACACAGTCGTAGGATCCACACTAAATGTTGGCTTCCATGCAAACGAGGAAATGTACATACGCCAAAAAATATTCTGATGTCTAAAACCATGCGCATGCCTGGCAGTGCGCAATTTCCTTTTATAGATAGCAAATCAGCTTGTAATTGTCTGGACATGGATAGGCCTCATATCCCACCTTCTACACGACCACATTCAACCATAAATGGTCAATGCTAATCACCTCATGAATGTTTCTGTATAGAAATGAGCCTGATGGCTTTTTAGGGTGAATCATGGCAACTACAGAGTGGAAGACCAAGCAAAGGAGTTTTTCTGACACAATGATGGAGGTGCTTGTGGGCGAGGAGGTCCCTGAGCACTGGTTCCCACTTAATTCTTTCATTCATGTTGTTCTCACAGTGCCAGTTCACCCACCATGCAACATGTTACAAGTGTCACCGCAGTTTGTATGTTTACAGCAATCAGACTGATTCATTCACAACTAGCCAAAATGATCGTGACACCTGGATATGATTTGAAAATGGAATTTTGATTGGAGAACACAATATTTTTTATTTATTTACTTATTAAGTTATTTATGGTGAAATTGGCCTGCGTTATGATTAGGACTCATAATGATAATGAGGATATGGAGTCTAACGATTGTGTGAGAGCTGTTACAATCCATACTGTATGGGTGAAGATGTGCTAGGTGGAGGTGAATGGAGGAAGCAGAGTGTGTGTGACGGCCGCCACAGCACCGGAGATAAGTCTGATAGTTCATCAGGTAGCTGTTTTCAGTTTATCTATGGATACTGTACCTGTCCCGATCCAAGTCGTATTCACTCCAATGATTTTATACACAACTTTATGAAAACTAAAACTGTACTTTGTGGTACATGCAAAGTATTAGATATATTATTAAAACTACTGCCGCTCTGTTCTACCATTCTTTGATGCTATCTGATGCAGTTGTGGATTTCTACAACCAGTGGTGATTATTTCAACAGCTGCTCCACAGCTGAGCTTCGGTAGTCCAGCACTCTTCTCTGAGGTGGTGAATGC
This sequence comes from Pterois miles, assembly GCA_947000775.1. Classification (NCBI taxonomy): domain Eukaryota; kingdom Metazoa; phylum Chordata; class Actinopteri; order Perciformes; family Scorpaenidae; genus Pterois; species Pterois miles. The sequence goes on from CAMQGK010000308.1 coordinate 17,626,700, forward strand.
GATGGTGAGACAGCGCTGATGAAGTACTGAGAGAAATTTGATCTGAGATTTGCGTTGGCTGATATCTTTTACATTTGTAAAAGTCCTTTATTAGTCCCGAGGGGAAATAAATTTTTCCAAAAAAAAACAAAAAAAAAAAAAAAGGAGGGGGAGGGGGGGGGGGGGGGGGGGGGGGGGGGGGGGGGGGGGGGGGGGGGGGGCCCGGGCCCCCCACCCAAGCCCAGGCAAATATATGGCGCTCATGGAATATTGTGGCTCATTAGCACAAATAACACTGCTGGTTTGAATGTTTATGATAAAGTGGATCTATAGATAAGGAGTGACATGACGTGAAGTTAAAAGAGTCATGTCAGACATTTGATTTCTACAGTCTGGCTTTAATTCACCACCTCACCATCTGTGTCGCCAGGTTTGCTCCTCCTCCATAATGTGCATATGCGCATTGGTCGGAGTTTCCACACACGTGTGCACTTTATCCCATTTTTAGGAAGCGGTGTGGACAGTAGTTATAAATGAGACTTCTGATCAGCTTTTGATGCAGTGTTAATTTTGGCAGCTATTTTAGATTTAGTCTTATTCTTAAGATGAAAATGCTTATTAGTTAGTTAGTTAGTTAGTTAGTTCATAGTTTTAGTCCACTTCAGTCACAGGAAAGTCATTTGTTTTTAGTCAGTGTTTTCTGTCACCTATTACTTATATTTAATCTTAGTCCTGTGTAGTCTTCACATTGTATTGAACATTTTAGTCAAATTTCTATTGCATAAACTTTTATCTTGTCATTATCTGATGAAAAACACAGGTTGAATGATAAAGAATGCAGCTTTGCAGTTACACAGTCTTCCTGACTGACTGCGCTTATTAACGATGTCACATCCGCCGGCCCGTTATGGGAGCGAGTTCGCCCCATAACGCCCACCCAACATGAAAAATATATTACTATATTATATTATAACCACCCGAAAAGTACAATTGTCAGGAGTGTGTGTGTGTGTGTGTGTGTGTGTGTGTGTGTGTGTGGGTGTGGGCGTGAGGTAACAAAAATAAAGAGAGATTTTGGTAAAGTTTTTATGTTTTTAATCTACATTTTTTCGTCAGCGATATTACGTTTGATATCATCGCCGTTAGGCACCGACGTCATTATTTAATAACGATGACGTCAGTGACTTCGGTGCCTAATGGCGAGATGATGACGTCACTGACTTTCGTTTTGGGGCAAAAACTCCCCCCATAAATCTAAAATATTGAATTTATTTTAACAGAAACCCATTTTGGTGATAGACAACCTTAATGGCTGCAGTGGTTTGATAAAGAGAAAATGAAGTCTGTCCTCTAAAGAGATTCTTAGTCAACTAACACTCATGATTCTGTCGACTAAACGCTTATTTGATTAGGAGACTTTACTCTCTTTCAGAGGCAGTTTCAGGTCTAGGGCTAGAATGAAGCTACATATCAAATGAAACTAGAAAACCTCAGTAATCCATTACTAACCATGTCATGTTAGCTTGTCTTCTTCTATGGTGTTTCTCAAGGACTTGGTGTCTTAATATGGTGTAACCCTTCAGGTCCAGCCAACAGCAGCAGAGACAGCATTGATGCAGCAGTGGGGAGCAGTATAACCAACTTGAGGTGTATGGAGGGTGAGGACCTGACTCAATCTGACCCCTCAGTAGTGACCACCGACCTCCCTCCAGTGAACCCATCCACCCCTGGAGAGCCCTACCTTGCTCCAAGGTACATTATTACAACAGTGATTCAGTGATTCAGTGGCCTTCTAAATAAACCAGACCCACTGTGTGAAGCTGCTGTCTGGCCCACACTAAAGCTCTTCAAACATGGTGTGACCCTAGCAGCTAGAAATCAGTGTGACTAAGACAAAAGAATGAATCATGTGCAACGCAAAACAACATCTGAACACGGAGCCAGTTTCACTTGATGGCCAACATGTTGAAACTGTGGAAAACTTTAGATACCTTGGTACAGTCCTGGATATTTTCAGGAGATTTTCACGGAGACTTTATCTTCGAAGGAAACTTTGTGACCTCGGTGTCAGTCAGCTGACTTTAGATTTAGTGCGCAACCCTAATGTTGAGAGTGTTTTAACCATTCACTTCCTGCCTGGTTTGGTCACCTACACTGTAGATAGAAGAATAATCTGTCAAGGATTGTGCCATTTGGTAAACCCCAAAAGCCCTTGACTCAACTTTTTACAGAAAGGATGGGGAAGAAATGGAGGAATATCCTGGCAGATAGCAACCGAAATTAGCACCCGTCACCCGCCAAAATGTGGGTAAATTGTTGGCAGTCGCGGGTGAAATTGTCAGGCCGTCCATCACTTTGGCAGACAGGGAAAAGGCTCGTGATGGGAGTAGAGTATCGGCTTCTGATTCCTTGGCATTGATTCTGAGCAGTTGCTTGTCACAGTCCCTAAAACATGAAGACCAACTTAAAACCAACAGGACATTAAAATATCAGCATCCTATGTCACAGCTCGGGGTGACCGAGCCTTTTCAGCTGCAGCTCCAGAGCTCTGAAACGCTCTGCCTCCATGTTGGGCTGTCCCCCACACTGCCTGTTCTTAAATCAAACCTCAAAACACACTTTTATGCCTTGACTTTGGCTCGGCATGACAGTTACCTATTATAGACCATTTTCCTTTCCCATAGGTCTTAATGCTTTTATTATTTTAATGTCCTGCTGGTTTTAAGTTGGTCTTAGAGTTGTTTTTATGTTTAACTGTCTCGCACTTTGGTCAACTTTTGCTGATTTTAAATGTGCTTTATAAATCAATTTGGATTGGATTCTTCTGTAGTGATGCTTTCTGACAGTTGTGCATGCACAATATGTAACAACATATGCACACTGTACCACGTTTCAGTGGCTATAACTATAACAATCGACTATAACAAAGTATTATATACAGTATTGTGTACAGTACCCTCCTTCCTCAGAAAAATAGGGCTTAACCAGAAGCCATGGTGTACGAATACTAATCCTAATCAAAACAAAAAAAGAAAAAGCTTGCCTGCCACAGTGGCAGGAAGTGAGAAACCTTCATTTCAAACCCTGCAGATAGCTCCCATCCTCTCTTCAGCCAGTCTGAGTTCTTGAGATCCAGGCGGTCTCTCTGGCAACTAAAAATGTGTTTAAAAGGTCCTTCATCCCAAGTGCTATCATTATTCTTTACAACGTGACTGAGCAGATCGAGGCCACTGTCAGTTGTAACCTGTGTAATCTGTGTACTTGTTTGTCTGGTTTTAATGTTGTTTCTTGTGTTTGGTGATTTGAAGACACATGTCCACCCCTGGTGGACAATAAAGATTTATTGTATTGTTATTAGACATATACTGTATGGGTTTTATGAGACAAATCCATTTGTGCTGTTGTGATGGGATTTAATAGCATGAATAAGAGTCTTTATTTTGTGCTCACAGTGTAGCTCTGGGGGTTGCTCAGCAGGAATGGTTGGACCTGAGGATCCACAGCAGTGCTCGTCGCTGGAGGCTGCCGGGACTGCAGTGTCTCTGGAAGTCTGAACCCTGAACACACAAACCCTGCAGAGATCGGCACATCAGTCTCTCTGGCTCTTTGGTTTGGTGTCAACACCGAATATCCAGTAAAAACAGTAAAAAAAAGACATATAGTGCATATTTTTGTAAAAAAAAAGAATGTGATATCTCTGGAGGTTACGTTTGAATTATGTAAAATTGTATTTATTAATCTCAAAAACATTTATATCAATTAACAAAAATATTTGTTTTACCACTTGTCAGCAAACATATTTTTATATTCCTGAATAAAATCCATAATTTCATTATTACTTCCTGATTGTTTTTACGTTTGCATGTCTGTAATGGTCTATGCAGAATGAACCATGATAACAAACGGTTCTGCAGCTTTTTTTGAAGTATTAGTGAACAGTTCTCTTGAGCTCAGCTGGATTTGGAGGAATTGAAGTCTGGACTTAATGACTGAAATCATCTGCACACTCAATAGTACAAGCTCCCAAAAGATTAATAAGTAAACATTTAACCAGCAAGGTGCTGTCATGCAATAGGAAAGGTTATATAACGTATACAGACAAAAACCAGGACTATGGCTACAGTCAGGGGATCACATGATGCAACAAAAGTGATTCTTGGTGCATCCCACTTTTGGCTGGCTTCGTGCCTTGTGGGAGCGCCCTAAAAAAGGAGTATCGAGGGGGGATTGGCAAGTTGCACTAGTTTGTAGCAAATGAGGTTAAATTACACACCAAACGTGCTAAAATTCAGTGAGGAAAAACTGTCATGTCCATTTTCAGAGGGGTCCCATGACCTCTGACCTCCAGATGTGTGACTGCAAATGGGTTCTGTGGGTACCCACCAGTCTCCCCTTTACAGACATGTCCACTTTATGATGATCACAGTCAGTTTGGATCAAGTCATAGTCAAGTCAGCACACTGACAGCTGTTGTTGCCTGTTGGGCTGCAGTTTGACATGTTATGATTGGAGCAGATTTTTGATGCTAAAGTCAGAACCTGTGAGGGTTTCTGGACAATATCTCTCATTGATTTGTGTTGTTTATTGATTTACAATAATAAAGATATACATTTGTATAAAGATAGCATATTTGCCCACTTTCATGTTGATAATAAACAGTATTATATACTTATAAATCTAGACAAATCTGCCATGAAGGTACATTTTAAACAGATAAAAAATATGCAGTTAACTGTGGTTAACTATTTTTGACAATGATTGAAGACCTACCCCTATCCGAGACAAATTTCCTTGCAGGACAATTAAATATTACTTATTTCTTGCTCTCAGTGCACTGATAAAATCCTGATGGACACACATTCATGTTTTCCAAATCAAAGCAGATTTATTTATAGAGCAATTTTCACAAAATGTGTGTCATACAAGGTCTTATAGATCCAACGCAAAGACATGAACAGCTAAATTCAAGTTTCAGCTTTACTATCATTATACAGTACAAGATTTCACAGCTGAATGAAGTTGCAGCCAGATCAAAATAAGCATCTCAGTTATAACCATCCACCATACAGAGTGAATCACAAAATTTTAAAATAACCTAAGCATAAAAAAGGAAGAAAAGTGTCTGAAAAGAAAATAGGGTTTCAAAACCAGCATGTCTGTGCTTTACCAGTTAAAGTATAGCTTAGATCATTCCCCATAATACATACTAAAACATAGCTGTTACATGTATCAAAAGAAGGCAACATCAGCAATATTTACGTTATTAAGTCAGTCAATCAATCAATCAATCAGTCAATTTAAAGGAACGGTATCTGGCGGTATCTGGCTTTATCTAGCCTTGAGGTTGAGAATGCAACCACTCTGTGTGCCAAGCCTGCTGGAGAGCTACGGTAGCTGACATGAATCGCCCTCTCCGGACCCAGTAGTTGTAAAAGTAGCGTAGGTCCTTCAGAGCAGAGTGTGTGTACAAGGGTAGTGAGTGATGAAGCACGAGAGAGAGAGCGGCTGCAATGGGAGCAAGTAACATCATCGACTCTGGCCCAAGCTGGAAGAGAGGACCTGTTCCCTATGTAGATATGAACAGCTCATTCTAAGCTAACAAAAACACAACGATTCTTATTATCAGGTGATTACACACAAAAGAAAACATAATTATTCATATGATATCCATTTCTGCCAATAGATCCTCCTAATGGGGTGTCTGTGGCTCAGAGGGTAGAGCAGGTCGTCCACCAATCAGAGGCTCGGTGGTTCGATCCCCGGCACCTCCGGTCACATGTCGACGTGTCCTTGAGCAAGACCCTTAACCCCAAATTGCTCCCGAAGGCATAGCTATCAGTGCTATCTGCACTGATAGCTGCAGGCATAGCTATCAGTGTGTGAATGTGACATGTAATGTAAAGAGCTCTGAGTGGTCGGAAGACTAGAAAAGAGCAGTATAAATGCAAGTCCATTTACCATCTAATGGTCACACACTGGTCCTTTAAATGTTCTCTTCTGTGATATCTTAAATGATCTGGACATGAAGGGGTTTTGTTTCCGTGCTTCACTGTTTTCTGGGGAAAATTTGATCTTGGAACAAAAATGGCAAGAAAATATAGAGGAGGTTTACATTCAGACAAACACCCAGAAATCAGTCGTGCTTTATCTTAATATATAATTTAGAAATACTTAAATTGTTCAAGTGATTCCTATTGATTTGTAGTGTAACCTGTACCTACCCATTTTGTCTAAAGGCAAGCAGACAGTCTAACATACAGTATATAGAGGTCAATGTTTCAAGGAAATTCCCATTTTCCCTGTAATTAGCTTCAAAATACCTAGTTCTTCTAACTTTGTAGCTTTATAGCCCCGGGTCTATATCTGTAATAAACTGTAAAGCACCAGAAATCAGAACAAGAAAGTCCTACTGACATGTTGTGTCTCTAGCTTTTCATTTTTCTCTATGATTTACAATGAAAGGTTATCAAGAGAAACTGCAGAAGATAACAAAATTTACAATTGACGATTTTGCGTTTTAGGTGTGTACCACCTCAAATATCAACACATGTTGATCAGACAGAGAGCTGGAGAAAGAAGAGAAAATGGGAGGAAGTCCGGTCCATTTAGGAAGTGGAGATGAGGTCCTGGAAAACTCTCTGGGCACTTTCAGGCTTTGAGTTCTTGGTCCTGAACAATGGTACAACCATTTCAAGGTGACATTTTCCCTTTCCCTTACTTTTAGATACATTAACCTGTACATGGTTTAATGTTCTGACTCGTTCTAGCAGATCCAAACCATCTGATGCCATAAACACTGAACTGTTTGATACTTTAGTCAAATAGTACAAGCAGTAATCCTAACAAACCCATCCAGCTGAGGGTTGTGGGTTGAGCTGGACCATCAGAGCCATTTAGGAAGTACTCTACCCGAGACCAGGACCCATTATTGGGCAAAGGTTTCACTCCCAACGTCCAGCACATCACATTATAGATGTCCACTGCTCGAATTGGAGCCGCCCGAAAATTCCTCTTGAAGTCTGGATGAAATTAAGCAAACATAATTAGCTCTGCACATCAAATTAATATCTTCATTTTGATTTGACTTTGATTTACAATATTTAACTTCACCGCAAACTACAGATCATACTGACAGAGCAGTAATACATGTCAGTTCACACTCTCCGTCTGCCTCAAAAAACACCCAGGACCCAACTTAGGTTCTGGGTCACGTCTAGATTACTAGGAACCCACCGTAGCATTTTTCCTGAGGGAGTTGAGATCCTTCAGTGTGTGCAGCAAGATGTTGGAAATCAGTCTGCTGTGGCCAGTGTGCTGTACTTTGCCATAGTCTGCTGGCGGAGCAGCACTGGAGCCGGTGACACCATCAGACTTAATAAACTGATTGAGAAGGCCGGCTCCGTAATTGGCTGTAAACCAGACATCTTTGAATTTGTAGTGGAGAGGTGGTCACTAAACAAACTGTTATCCATCATGGATAATCCAGACCACCCTCTACACCACCTACTGGACAGACAGCGAAGCTCCCTCTCAAACAGACTGATGAGCCGATAACCACCAGTCTCACGGCAGAGGGTGAGATAGTCATGAAATTAAATTTTAGTCTATATAGACACAAATTTCTTTTTTGTGAAGCTCAGCACAACTTTCAACAACATGCTTTTTGTATGTTTTCCCACGAATGTCCAGCAACACGTGACGCACATTTCAATTTCTGATAAATTATTTTCCACACAAAACTTCTTAGTTAGGTTTAGGAATAGATCTACCTGGTTAGGCTTAGGCATAGGGATATTAATAATTAACCATTTAACCATTAACCAAAATTAAGATTTTTAACCGATTAATTGGTTAAAGTGTTAAAAAAATATTCAAAATTAATGACAGAGCTGAGGAAAACTCAGAGGAGCAGCTCGGCACTTTAATGATAAAGGTTGGTCCACCTTAACAGCCCTCCTTAAGTGAGTCTGAGCCGGATACAGGAGGCTGGCTCCAGTTTTGAACTGAGGAGTGTAGCATTTATTCACAAATAAACTGTCCACACACTGTCTGCAACAGCTACATTCACAGCTATAACATCATCAACAAACCCACACTCACCACCACACACTCACCACCACACACTCACCACCACACACTCACCACCACACACTCACCACCACACACTCACCACCACACACTCACCACCACACACTCACCACCACACACCCTATATATAGGCCCACTGACTGATTACAAGATTGTAGACACCTGTGATGCTAATTAGTGGACACACCTTGGATTAACATGTCCATTTGGTCACATTATTTTCAGTCTTTTCTAGCATCGTTTTTGTCCAGTTTATTTTTTTAAATAATTCTGTTGAAGCATGGTTGAAAAGCAATGTCTGACTTTCACTGGTTAAATTTCCTAGAATTTTTATTTATTATTTCTTTAGTCAGATTCAAGTTATTTCTGTGACCACTGTGAGTTTTTCTTTCATTAACCGAAGGGTACCAACAATTTTGTCCACGTGTGTAACTGTAGAAGTGCTGTAACTTCAGTACGAAAGGTACGTGACAAACGAATCAGCTCTGTGATTTCACACAGGACACGAACAGCAGTCTCCTGTTAAAGTCCTGTGTTTTCTGACACTCATCCACCCCAACGTCCTCCCTCTGCGGCATTCACTGCTCTCTACACTTATATCTGTATATCATGTACCATATGAATTGATTTTGTGCTGAAAAATGTGAAATTTGTGTCTATGTACACAAATCAATACATTCAATTTTCTGACTGTCACGAACTGCTGTGCAACTGGGCTGGTCTACCAGAGATCTCTCTTGTAATACTCCACTGTTTTGTTCCTTCTATAACCTTGCACATGGCAGACTGGCACACCTCATTCTCTCATTGCATGTAATCTAATGTAAACTCATGTAATTTAAACTAATCCACCAAACATTGTGTTTGGGGGATTATTTCTCTGTTGTTCCAATGCTAACTGGCATATTTTACATTGTAGGAAAGTCTATTTAACTTCACAGTGATGTCCAACTTGTAAGGATCAGCACAGCTGATCATGTAGCGCCCAAATGAAATCAGGCCAATCAGATACCTGAAATCATGTCAGAGAAGAGACGAGGAGTTTTGTTTAGAAACTACATTTTGAATTGAGCCATGTTGGTTTTGAAAAGCTGACTGTTCAGCATCTGTAATAAATAAACAGGCTTTCAAACATGTCAGATATAATGACAGTTAACACTAGAGCAACAGAGAAATAATCCACCAAACACAGTTACTAACTATTTTCTGAGTTTATATAGTATGTTATCCTGTGTTTCTGGTTTATATGTTAGCTGTCGTAGTTTGGTATATTTATAGTGTATTGTCCATCTATTTATTATTATTTTATTATCTATCTATCTATCTATCTATCTATCTATCTATCTATCTATCTATGTCTGTCTGTCTGTCTGTTTGTCTATCATCTATCTAACAGAAGGAGGCTGGGCCTGTTTTAGGACAGATAACACTGTGAAGTGAAGTATAACATAATTCCCTCATATTATAATGAAAATATCATTTCTTTGTTACCAGGTCCTGCCGCCAAGAAAATGCCTCTCATGTCGAGGAACTCGTTGTCGTAACCATGCCAACCCTGTTGCCATCCTGAGGGCTCCCCAGTGTCATTTTTCCAATATGGGAGTCTTTCCTTGTTCTGGAGACACACAAACAAACAAACATACAAACACAACAGCTATAAGTATGCAGTCAGGTTTTATTGGTGTTAACTATATCCCGTCACATGAGGTCCAGAACAGCTGTTCCCGAGGCCAACAAAGACAACCAACCAAGCTTAAAGGTGCTCGTGGACTTTTCTTGTAAACAAACTAAAGTTACAGTTACATTTAGTGTTACTTTAGTGCACTGTGTGTGTGAGCTCTAACAAATGTGTTGCATTTCCTTCATCGTAAATCTTCTGCAGACATCCAAGTCAGTCCCCTTCCACTCCTGTTAACCTGTCACTGTGTCCATCTCAGCAAAGACCACCTCTCTTGGACTGGTTGTTTTGGTCTGTACAAGAGTACTTAGTTGTACTAGTAGGGTAACTGCTACCAGCAGCCCTAACAAACCGCACTAGGGGTTGAACGGCACCGGCGTTTGATTAAAACTGACTAAGTACCCTGGTCAACTTGGATGAAAAGTCCCTGAGGTACTCAAAATCTTGGAGGTTAAACATCTATTAGGTCCACGGCAACTGCGTAATTGCAATTTGCTGACGAGGACCAAATTCCTGAATGACACGACATTTTCCACTCGTGCAGACACATCTTATGTATTTGCAGCATCCTGAGCTCTTTGAATCCACGTCAGATGCAGTTGCTCTGATTAAAAAAAATCTGCAGGTGAAGAGAAGTAAACATTGCCATGGTGAATATGATACAAGTGAATTTACTTACCTCAATGATAAACCAGCCTGGCTCAGCCACCAGCGTCAGGGGGGAAACAAACTTCCCTCCTTTGTAATGGAAACGTTCAGGGATCTCCTGTCTGCCATAGACACGCATGTTGGGGACCCGAGATAATGCAGCATACACCTGGCATAACACACGCACACACACACACACACACACATTGTTAATTTAATCATTTTAATAAAAAAAAACTCTAAAAAGCACCTTTCTACAGAATAGTAGTTTTACTAACTAGTGTCTCCTGCTGGTTGGTCAAGGCAGATGGTCGCCCACCCAGAGCCTGGCTCTGCCCAAAGTTTCTACACTCTGAAGGGGGGTTTCCTACCCATTATTGTGTAATAACATCCTTATGGAGCATCCCTTATTAGGTCTCTATATTACAGAGTACAGTCTAGACCTGCTCTATATGAAAAGCGTCTCAAGATAACTTCTGTTATGATTTGACACTATGTAACAAACAATTGAAATTGACAGCTGCATAGAGAAATGTGTGACCCGTTGTACGTCAAACCTTCCTTTTGAAGTTCCTCCTACAGCAGTTTATAAGAAGTCGCTGGTGACGGAGTATACCCCAAATCTCTTATTTCATCATTCCTTCATCCTCAACACTTGCATAACCTGGACATTGGTCAGATCCGATGTCATTAAAGCCGCACAGATCCATGTTTTTATATTAACAACAGATCAAATCAATAAGTGTAATATGAAAAGTTTAGCTGGTAGTGATTGTCGCTAACACTGCACTTCCCCTTAGCTCTGACAGTCTGTTCACATGTTGCACCAAAAACTGCATGGAAAATGCAGAATATGCAAAGCCGTGCTGCTTTCATCCTTTCACGGTGCTTGGGAGGTTGCGATCCTGTTGCACATGCCGTTACCAAGCAACCAAAACCTGTGTGCTGTGCAACCTCAAAACAGGCAGCTCTACTTCAGCAGTGAGCCCTGAACCTCTCCACCCACACCCAGCGGGGTCTCACTCCTGCCCCGACCCCAACATTACAAACAATACTATAGGATTACGTCACAGTGTTATAGCTGGAGGAAAAACAAAGGAAAGACTGGAGGCAAACATACGGTGACCAAATGCCCCGGTTTGTCTGGGATTGTCCCGGTTTCAAGTTGGGTGTCCCGAGTTCTGACAAATATCTGTAAAACACTAAAATGTTTTCACCACAATTAAAATAATGATAAAATATTCTACTTACATAGATGTTTATCACGTTCTGACCCACTTATTAATTACTTTATAAGCCAGCACAGTGCACCGCCCGTCTCTATAGAGAGTGATGGTGCGCACGGACACGGCAGATCTGCTGGTTACATTTAGTGTATGTTTGAACCACAGAACCCTTCGTGCTTATGGGCACATTAAGTATGTCGTTTTGATGAATTATTCTACAACAGCTCTTTCTGCGCACCAACAGGCATTTCGCTCTACTTTTAACTCTCTCAGTGGCCGTCCGTCCTGTCTTTCACCTGGACAGTGTCTCCATTGTGACCAAAATTTGGTCTGAGCTCCACAATTTTAATTTAAATAGTCTGAAAAAGCAAGTTGAAAAATAATGTACGTAGGCCTAGGAAACACTGCGTTTCCTCTGAGGGAAAGTGTCTACGGGACTCCCAGACTGTCATGTCAGTGTGTCATGACGGGATAGTCCTGTTATTAAAGGAGGTGAAAGTAGTGAATGTGATAAGCCATGACTGTCACCCACCCATAATACCTTGTTTCTGATTCCACCCTGTGCTCAAATGTGCCACAAGTGTGCCAAGTTAGCCATCCTGATGAAAACACCTATGGTGCGTGCATATTAATGTGAACAGGTTGAGTGCATGAACATGAAGTACACTTTAGGGTCCCGGTGTGGGCTTTGAGAATATGAAATGAAATGAATATGAACTTCCACAAATCAGTTCCTAGAAAATATATATTATATATTCACATTGTTTTAAAAAGACGTCGCACTACTGCAGCTGTCTGCCTCACACCCACTGAATGCCCCACACGCCACTTTCATTAGCGTGAAATGCAACGAGCCAACATGGCTCAGTTCAACATTTAGTTTAAAACTAAACTTCTCTTCTCTGACATGACTTTGACATCAGATGATTTGCTGCCAAGCAGGCACCTGCTGTCAGAGAAGAGCCATGTTGGTTTTGAAAATCTGACGGATCACTTTGTGGTCCTGTGGTCTGGTCTAGTGGATCCTGACTGGCAGCACCGGGAGCTCAGAACCAGATTCAGTACCAACAGGAGAACACAATGTTTAGCACTGGCAGAGAATTTAGGCTGATTTCATTTGGGCGCTACCCACATAAGCAGCTGTGCTGCTCATCCCACAAATGTGTAATCCTTACAAGTTGGACATCACTGTGACGGTAAATAAACAGGCTTTCCCACAATGTAAAATACGATGACAGCATTGGAGCAACAGAGAAATAATCCAACAAACAGAAATTTTTAATCTTTTCTTTTCTGAGTTTACATGTACAAAACTGAAAAGAGTATAAAATAATATGGGACCTTTAAACTATCTAGATAGCAGCTCATTACCTACATTTGCGTCTCCACTGGCTTACAGGATGTATGCACTTTAGGGTGGTCTGAAATCATATTACAAGGTTCTTCCAGGAATGAATATGGTAAATATATTGTAATATTTATGATTAGCCCCCTCCATCCTCCCCATAATTCGCGCCCTGGGCCAACCAGTCAGTAGAGTAGTAACATGAACGTGAGCCTTGACTGCCTTCTCAGCCATGAACAAAACTAGTCCCAGCTCTCTACTGTGATGAACACTTTTACTTCAAATTCTTCATGAATCATTTCATATATATAAAAGTCATATTGGACTTCCTTAATCACAAGATCATCATTGCAGAGCAGATAATACAGATTCTGGCCTCACCTCTTGGTACTTGTTATCTTTGGGCCACAGACTGACCACTGGTCCTCTGTCCATCATCTTGACAATAGCTGACATGTTGATATACTTGTCCAGCTCTATGACCTTCTCCATCCACTGGATCTTTGTCATGCCATGGTCTGAAAACAGTATAATGTTCAGCTGGTTCACCATGTTTTGCTCCTGCAAGAAAATCACAAGCAACAGAAACAGATGAATAAATAAAGTGCATGACAGGAACAGCAGTAGTGGCTGTAATGGTAATAACTGTAGTAATGATATTACTAACTTTGATTTTGCTGTTGAGTGTCTGCAGAGCGAGATCCACCTGTCGCACAGCTGTTCTGACCTGATGGGAGTCTGGACCGAAGTGATGGCCCTCTACATCTACTTTTTCATAATATATTGCAGCCATGCCCGCTTCGCCTGACCTACACACACACACACACACACACACACACACACACACACACACACACACACACACACACACACACACACACACACTCTTTTAGGTATCTGCTGCTACCACTATTGGCATCCTCTAAATAGTTGCATCATTGTAAACACATTGTCAATGTCACATGAAACCATGGACGTATGAAATGTCTGCCTGCCCTTCGATTTCTCGACCACCCTTTATTCGATCGATTTCACACTTGAAAGTTCATAGGACCCAAGGAAGTGTCGAGTTTGAGCTCTTGAGATCTGTGGGACATATTTATCAGTACTGTGTTATGTACACACTGTGTATATCTTAAAAGTGGACTCGTATTAACTATTACATGACCGGGCTGCATGCTGGGTACAGCTGGCTCTCCGTCACTCACTAAGCTATATTCAAGAACGGGCATCGCGACCAGTAAAGACCGGAGATCTTCGGGACATATTTATTCGTAATTTTCTCAACAACCATTCATCCACACTTCACACTTGGCAGGCATATTGTTTAGGACCTAAGGAAGTGCAGTGTCGAGTGTGAAGTTGTTTGGATGAGCAGTTCTTCAGAAGGCTACAAGAAGCAATACCAGAGGCAACGCTAGTCAGTCTGCTTTAAACGGGCATTGCGCTAGTAAAAACCATGGTCTGATAAAATCTTGGTTCATATGAAACAGGTCCATTTCTTGTCATAATTCTTGGAAACCTTCATGATTTTAATGGTTAAATTATTACTTTGTGAACACACAAAAACAGTATAGCTCCTATGAATAAAACTAGAAATGTGGCAGCATGGATACTCATGTTAACGTTACTTGGTTTCGTCCATATACATAAACCTCACCAAATATTTCTTTTAAAGTCATTTGTCAACATTTTAGCTGTAATCTCTACTGTCTAGAAACTAACAGCAGTCAGTCCTCACTGTCCTGCTGTTATTACAGACATGTCTGAACTAACCGCAATCCCTTGACTCGCTCATAGACTCTGGTTTAGCATGTCAACGTTAAAGATAAGATAAGATGAACCTTTATTAATCCCCGTAGGGAAATTCAGTTTTTACACTCTGTTGTTAATTTCACACAGTACACATACATGCATTAATGGAGAGATGTCAGAGTGAGGGGGCTGCTCCTGACAAGCGCCCCGAGCAGTTGGGGGTTTGGTGCCTTGCTCAGGGGCACCTCGGCAGTGCCTAAGAGGTAAACTGGCACCTCTCCAGCAACCAGTTGGTCTTGGTCCATGTTGGGACTTGAACCGGTGACCCTCCGATTCCTAAACCAAGTCCCTACGGACTGAGCTACTGCCGCCCCCAAGTTAGGGGCTTATGGGAAATATTCGTTGAATAAACAACGGCATTAGTTTGTTTTTAATATCTAATATCTTACTATCGAAACATATGAAGTGAGCCACATGACATACATAGAGGCTCTCTTCCAGCGCTGTATTTTTAATTCTTAGCGTTGTTACAGATGTCAAAGGGATTTCAAATGAGGATTTCTTATTTCTGGAACAGACCTTGGAAATTCAGGTTTCACCACAGCTCTCGTTTGCATGTGTGGTTTTAAAAGGCCCACCTCATGCAGCTTTTTCTCAGCTCAAAAATTGGTTTTTACTTTAGTAGAAGTCAAGTGTCAAGATGACAGCTATTTTCCATGTGAGGACTAAATGTGAACCATGAACCATAGGACACCATTGTGTTGTTACCTCAGGATATTAAGAGCATTCACTATTGAGTCTGTGAGGTTTTTCTCTGATGGGTTGTAGACGTATTCCTCACAGAACGATGGACGGACACTCAGAATCTCCACCTCGCAGCCTTGAAGACACATACATGTGAGGTTACTGCAGTATTTAGACAGTTTTTAGGATACTTAACGTTGCAAATAGTAGCACACAGGCCTTAAAGTGGGGACAGGGACCTCGGCCAGATGTTCCCAGTTCACGTTCCTACACATTAGAGTTTACCAGGTCTGTCCGATAGTCTCCAATGACAGAGCATATATTAACACATATTAGGCAGGTCATTCCTCCCAGTCACCCCCTTCAGGTTTCTCCATGGTTGCACATGTGACCGTTGAAGTCCTGTGGCAGAACTATAGAGTCCCCAGGCAGTACCCTTTCCTGTAGCCTACCCAGACACTCTGAGAAGGCCAAACACTGAACAGCTGTTGTTACGACCCGGCCTAGAGGAAACCTGGTGCAACACGAATAATAAGGCTACCCTCTCCCGAGCTCCCAAGAACAGTTAGCAACGAGGAATTTGCAGCCCTTTAAAAGGTTTATTCAGACTTACCTACTCAAAAGGAAATGAAACAAGAGACAAATACTGACCTAACGCCTATTGGAAAAACAGGAAAAAATAGGTTAAACAAAGGTGCTGCCTAAGCAGAACAAACCTGGGTTGTACAGATATATTTTTTACAAATTTCAGCACACTTTAACGAATATTCTGGCTGGCAGGCTTAGTGTCAGCTGAGGAAGGAGAGCCTGCTGGGACTGAGGCAGCCCGGCCTTTTAAACCTGTGGCTGCAGGCTGGAACCAATCAGCTTCCTGGATGAACCTCCACGCCTACCTGCAATCGGCCACCCAACCAAGCTCACCTGCAGCTCATCACACACACACATAAGAACACAACAAAAAACTCAAACACAACGGCACTCAGCTGGAGGCTTGTGAGTATTTGTCTGAGGCCACGTTTTCTGCCAGAAAACAATGGATTGCTTGCTCTGGGTTGGGAGTGAGTTGCTGCCCCATGAAAAGGAGTTTAAGGTCTTCTTCACGAATGATGGTGTAGAGGCAGATCATGTATCAGTTTATATTAAAACTTTTTAAACTTTTAGTTTAAAGAGTCTAGCTTAAAAAGTTTTAAGAGGAGGAGTCTTCAGAAAACATATAAAACAATATATAAGAATATAAACTCAGTTAAGACTAGTACACCACAACCCAGAACAATGTATCCAACACCAGTAGCTCTGGTGGGGAGCAAAAACCCTGAAATTTTGAAAGACATCCAGAAAGTTTCAGAGAAATGGGAGAAAAGAACCAAGGGATTAGAATACCCTTGTCCGAAGGGGGGCACGTTTGACATGGTGGTGTGTGAGGGTATGGAAATCAGAATAAGAGATTACAAGCCTAAGGAGCAGTCAAAGAAACGTCTAGAAAAGAGAGAATTGGAATTGAAAATTCTGAAACTATTCAAAGATGAGGGCCAGAATTACAGGGCAAAGATCCGACAAGGACTCATGAAATTACAGAACAATGTAGGCAAAGAGAAAAGTCAGGAGAACAAACAACTCAATGTGAAGGAGGTCGTAGGACTATATCCAAATTTGGAGGGTTGGCTACGTTTCAACGGTAATGTTAAAGAACCAACTATGGAAGAAATATCCCAGATAATTTCAAATGATGGTGCAAAGGATGACGACAAAACCACCACACTTAGGGAAGACAAGAGCTCAGCCCCGAAAAGCTCAAAAGATAGCCTTTCGGGCACGAGCGACTCACAAAGATCAACAAAAGCAGTGGTAGCGGAGAAACAGGGGGAACATATGCGTGGGGATGCGACTCAGAGAGCAGATAGAAAAACGGCAGTAGAAATACTGAGTCCAAAACACTGTAGCACTGCTAGGAAAGTGAGGCGTAGTATGCCAGCCGTACTGGACTGTTATGAGGGAAGAAAGAGCGCAGGAGGGGAACGATCGACCAGCTATTGGCTCGATCGGCCAACTGCAGGAATAGACTTAGGACGGGAGCTTAATCGGTTGGCCATTATGGAGTGTGAGGAGGAGATAGATAGACGAGCAGCTGAGCTGAAGGGCTGTGAGGAAGATGAGGAGGAAGAGGAAGAATTAAAAATAAATCTCAGAAATAGAGCATTACTCAAAAAACCAGACCGATACAATAATGAACATTATATGGCTCCGATCTTAATAAAAGGGACCCAGGGACAGTACATCCCATGGCAGACCCTCGATCTGACCAGCCTGGTCTCCAAGCTCCCTGATATTCATGATGGGGCCTCAAAATGGATCAGAGCTTTTGAAGAAGCTACCATTGGCAAGTTGTTGGCTTTGGGGGATGTGAAGGCGGTGTGGGCTCAGACTCTTGGAGCCTCGACGATGGAGAATATGCTGAAGTACAATGAGTGTGAGTGGATGACAAGTCCTATGGCTGACGGGACTTGAGTTTGATGCCTATCGTGGGAAACTGTGGGCTGTATTGAGGAAGGAGTACCCTACACGAGTTGCCCCCAAAGCATTGCGGGGTGAACCGTTCACAGAGACTGATAATCCTGCAGCATACATAAGCAGGCAGTTGAAAAAATGGAAACAAGAGACTGAAGAGAACATTGAGCAGAGCCAGGTGCTAACAACATTGTTCAGAGACTCAGTCACTGACGCGCTCCCCACCCCAGTCCAGAGCAGGCTGAGATATGTAGTGGGCTTAACAACAATGCCACACAGTCAATTTTGTGACAATGTGATCCACGCAGTGGAGAGCCACAGAAGGGATGAGCAGAGGGTGAAGGAGCAGGACAGAGAAGTCCAGAGGAAGCTAGCACTGCTGCAATTGAACGAACTGCAGAGCAAGGGCAAAGCTAAAGTTCAAGACCACTGAAAAAACAACATTGTGACAATGTCGAGGACGAGGTCCACCTGGGGTGTGCTGGGAATGCAGAGAGCCTGGACACAGAGCGGTAGCCTGTCCACAGGCGGGCCCTGGATGGGTAGAAGGGAGGGGGAGACCCAGGGCTGCTCGGAGAGAGGGAACAGGCCCAGCCAATCCTTGGGCGGGGCCTAACCATGGGTATTAGGGGTGCCCAGAGGGTCCTATGGGGGAGGGTCAGCTGCCAATGATTATCATGGCGGCTGATAAAGAACCAATGCTGCAGGCTCAAATAGAAAATAGGCAAACTCCAATGCTGATAGACAAAGGAGCCACATACACATGTGTGAGTAGTGAATAAAAAATAAATAAATAAATAAATAAAACTATTGGCTGGGAGAGGTCACAGGACCAGTACAACGAACATTCGACGAATGGGAATACATTCGAGCCCAAATTCCAAAAGCAATCAAACCTTTCTCCGACTACCACTGCACAAAGTTTTGTGACGCATCGTGCAGCAAAATTTTTGAGGAAGCTTGAGATGAGAAAAAAAAAAAAAAAAATATGAAAGTTGACCTGAGCTCTAATTATATAGTAATTGGGCCAAAAGGGGCCAACCCACGGTGTTGTACACTGTGGGAGGGGGGAAGTGTTAATTTGGCATTCCATCGGAAATAAGCTCAGATAATGGCTCTGCTTTTGTTCAAAAAGCGGTGAAAGGAGTGTTGCAGTATCTCAGGACAAACAAAGACTTGGTAATGTATACCATCCAGCTAGTCGGGGTATAGTAGAGACGGGACGATGCATGCCTGTCCCACTTGCAATAAGGCTGCCACACAAAGGACCAAACCTGGAACAGCTGCAAATGGAGTTGTCTGAATATATGACACAACTAACTGCCATCCATAGATCTATATATTTGCAGGAGAAGGCGAAGGAGAAAGTGGCACGAGCCGAGAAAGGAAGGGCCGTATACTGTGGTGAGGGCGACTCCGACAGCGGTCCAAGTCGAAGGAAGTGCAACGTGGTATCAGCTGAGTCACTGCACAAAGGCTCAGACAGACACAAAGGGCAGTATAAACCTGAAAAACAATGAGGAGAATGATGTGGTTTTTGGCGGGAGTAATGTGCAGCCTGGTGTTGCAACCAACAGGCAACCTGGGGACAAGAGAAACTGTTGCAAGGAGCCCGAATCAGATGCCGAAGCCGAGGAGCACGGGACATTCGCTGAGGTCACAGCAGCCCACGGGAGCACCGCACAACCATGATCAGGATAAGTATGATATAACCACAAAATTCCCAAGTCACACTGTGCCGAAACCTATTCTCAGATCAGGTTCAGCTGTTGCGATGAGCAAGCTTGAGGCTTTAAAGTTTGAAATGACTGAAAATGCTGGTAGGGGTGGAAGCATCAAGTGGGATGGGCTAGAGGAAATTCTTGGAAAATGGGGAGCCGTTTTGGCTAAGACAGGGATAATAATACTGATAGTATTAATTCTGTTCTCCTTGTTGACATGTTGCATCGTGCCTATCCTGAAGAAACGGGGTGTGAGAGCAATGGACAAAAAGCTGAACCTCATAACGGACCTGCAGGGAACACAAATGGTAAGTACGCTGACCCCGGAACAATTGGTGCGCAGAATTATTATTATTATTATTATTATATTATTATTCTGGCGCAAAGGGGGGAGGAAATGCCAGACTTGTTCCCAAATCCAGACTAAAAGAAAGAAAGAAAGAAAAGAAAGAAATTCCTTTATAAGTTTATTAGCCACAGTGGGGAAACTACATGGACAGCTTTAAGGACGAGGATGAACTGTGAGAAAGGATGATGAACAATGACTGACTCTCTCTCCTGAAAGAGAGAAGGGGCAATATATACACCACAACCACTTACAAATATATTATATAAGTAATCATTTTTAATCATCGTAAATTCATCAGTTTCAGGTTTATTAATCATTATTTTTTTTATTTCTTTTTTCTAACTATTTTTAATCATTCAGTAAACATTTTTTTTATATGTTCATTGTTGTGTCTCGACAGAAAATGTAATCTAATTAACCTATTATGCAGTTGCATTTCATTGTCTGATGTATTTTATCAATCTGTCAAGATTCATCTGCAAAGGTCGCCTGACGTTAAGGGGCTGATGGGGGACTTTTCCTGGTTTAAACAGCCGCCAGGTTTTTCACCTCCATCAGTTGAATGTTGACGGATGATAAGATTTGTAATATCATATACTCATGTTAAGTTCAAATATCATCAGTTTTTCTGTTTTCAGTTGTTTTCTTCTGTATCATCATGTTCGAGGTCAAAGTTCACATATACAACCATACACAGCATTGATTATAGTTTAAGTGCCATATATCTTACTCAGATTCACAGCGGCATAGGCAGTTATTTACCATGTATTCTATCTGTACGCAGTTTATGATAAAATCATAAATAGGAGGGACTATGTAGAGGCAGATCATGTATCAGTTCATATTAAAGGTGAAAGATAGAGTTGTTTAGGCAAGGTTTAGGAGGCAGCTGGTTAAGATATCAGTTTTGAAATCGACCACGGTCATGGTGACCTTATGTCACGTTCCTTATGTCTGGCAACCAAAGATAGCTGTTATTGCCAGATTTGAGAGAAAGACAAAGAGAACAGGAAGGATACTTACGCAGGAAGACCACGGTTAGGAACATAACAGGAAATCATGAGAACATTGAATTCCTGGTAGACATGAGATACGCCACACACATACACACACACACACTCACCCACACACACACATGAACAGATGCTGAGTATAAATACGCCCTGAAGTTTGAAGGTAGAGGGCTGTTTCCCAATGATTCGTAATGTAGGCTAGTATACTGTTGTATGCCACGATCTGCGAATAAATTAATCCCGTTGGCTGTAACTTTTCTCCGTGGCTCTCCGAGTCTCTTCATTTCAGTGTTTACTGAAGTTGAGCATTTTTCCTACAATGGTAAAATGTGAGGTCACTAGGAGGTTTGGCATCAGCAGTAATGTGGGCATTGTACCGAATCACTGAGGTGGCTCGGGCCTCTGATTAGGATACCTCTTTGGTGCCTTTCTTTGGAGGGTTTCTGGGCACGTCCATCTGGTAAGAGACCATACCATTAGACCCAGAATACGCTTAAGAGATGATATATCTCATCTTCTTTGGGAAGGCCTCAGGATCCCCCAGGAGGAGTTGGAAAACGTTGCTGACGGCAGAAAATGGATGAACAGATGCTTTGTGGCTGTACTTGAATATGAAAATCTTTTGTTGCTTCCAACTTTCTCTGTCATTACTTATTTTAAATGTAAGTAATGAAAAGCATGGAAAGCTAAATGATAGTGGGGACAAAAGGGAGGGCAGAGAAGACACATAATCACACTTCAAGTCTAACATAACGTCTACCCATGTACCCTGAGCAGCAGCAACAGTTTCAGAGCTCCATCTGTGTCTACACATGATGTGTTCAGGCACAGTACTGAGTGTAGGTCTTCTGTGCACTCAGAACCCAATTCACAAGCACTCTACTTACGTATATTGCATGCATCAGCATAAAAATACACCCTGGTTAGCATGATAGGGAAGCTAGCTTTATTTAATTTGTACCCTCTTTCCAATCATTAACCATTAACCGACAAGATTAAAATGTAGAAGGATGGATGTCTGTGACCCATTAAAAGATTACCAATACAATATTTCATAATAGTGGACAGCTTGTCTGTTGGTTTTTATTCAGAAATAGCAATGTGTAGACATGCTGTGAGCCCTGTGATGGAGAGTACCTGCTCAGGTACTGAGGAACAGAGATAACCCCTCGCTAGAGTCGCCAGCCTCTTTAAAAAATATATTTTTAACTGATAATTGATATTATTGATATTATTCTGTCAAAAATCACATTGTTGGTTAACGGTTAAGCGGTTAATTATTAACATCCCGAGTGTGAGAACACTGCAAGTCGTTCCACGGTCTGTGTAGACAGCTGTATTAATGAGAACAGAGAAGCAGAGTAAATGTTCTGTCAGAGGAGACTGAGACAAGCCATAAAACAGTCAATTTGTCTGGAGTTTACAAAATGCCACCCATACATGCAGACAACTTCAGTTTAATGTTCAGGTAAACAATGTGTGTGCTTACCAGGCCAGTAGTACATGAAAACCTTCTTTCCCTGTTTCTGCAGGGTAACCCATAGCGGCTCTGATCCATTCCACCAAAGAGGCAACCGACTGTCAAGGTTGGTCCCGATCAAAAACTCTTTGTTGGAGGCTTCATCCCACATGTAGTTTCCAGTCATCTGATGAATGTCACAGTGACGGCCTGACAAAAGTCAACATAAATAAGAAAAAATGGCATAATCTGAGTATCCAAAGCCTGATATTATTCCTCTGTGCCATACAGTTCCATTGTTGCCCCAAAACTGTCCACACTGTTGCACTGACATGTTCCTTCATTACCATAAACACACACAGTGTAGTTTTTCAAGAAATTACTCTGCTTTAATCAGAAATTAAACTGCATGTGAGGTGTTTTTAAAGCTTCTTCAGTAGGAACCAATGGCTACGAAGCTGCCACAGACATGGAAAGGGTAATCAGAAAGTACTGAGAGACGGACTAACACATTGTTGGGTTTGATTTAAAGCAGTAGTAAATTCAGGCTGAAGCAAAAAGAGTCAGCATCAAGCAGGACTGGCTGGTACAGGGATGTGACGATGTGTGTGTGTGTGTGTGTGTGTGTGTGTGTGTGTGTGTGTGTGTGTGTGTCTCCAGCCAGTGATTCTTTCAACAGGAAAATGTGCTCTATCAAAACACACACATCAGCACATCATCAGGGGGCAGGCTCCAAAACTCACATCCCATTGGCCAGGATGGGCTGTTGTTTATGGGGCTTAGTAAGACAGGCGACTGCAACACAAAGGCGCTGTTCAACCTGGCATTAACATGCGTCCTGAGTGATCCGAACACAAGTGGACAGCTTTACTATAAGTACGTCTGTTCACACCTGGCAGTAGAATGCATCTCCACGTGTCGCACTATAAGGCGCACTAGATTATAAGGCGCATTAAGCAAAACAAAACGGTCAGATAAGTCAAACTTTATTCAGTTCATTTAATAACTCAATAACTTCAATAACTCAACATTTTTCAGTTGTAACACATGAAATACAAACAATACACTCAGTTTGCAGTTCATTCCTCTTCCAGAAATCCATCAAATCCTTCATAATCAGTGTCTGAGTTAAACAGTTGGGCGATTTTCGGCATCAAGCACGCCCGAATCCCTCTCGTCATTATCCAACAATCCATCCAGCGGTGCGGTTTCGTAGCTTAACAAAGTCGTAATAAAACGTTTTGACAGATTTTTGAGCGCCCTGTACCACATAAAATTGGTTGGAGGTCAGTAAGCACAACCAGAATTGATACATAAGGCCTGCCGGATTATAAGGTGCACTGCACTGTCGATTTTTGAGAAAATTAAAGGATTTTAAGCGCGCCTTATAGTGTGAAAAATACAGTAGTTAAAACATGGCTAATACAGCAGACTTTGTAACGTAATATAACATAACAATATTGGCATGTTGATTAGAAGTCGACCAATTAATCAGGACGATTTTTTGACATTTTTTCATAATCTGCATCAGCCGATGCCTGAGCATATCAAGCCGATTAGCGAACAGCCCAGTGTTGTTGTTGCTGTTGAACAGGTGTGACTCGGTCCCCCTTGTGTCAATCAAACTGCCGTTCTACCAGCAGACCTCAGCAGATGAAGCCCAGAGGGTTCACCTTTAACCTTTACAGTAGTATGTGAGAACAACATTGTAACTGGGAGAACCCTGCAGACACAATGCAGATTGGAGAGACAGACCACAGGTGTTGCTCAATAAATGTTTACTTAAATTAAGAAATTCTGTGTAAAGATCCATCCATAACTGCTTAACCCATTAGGGGTCGTAGGGGGGCTGGAGCCGATCCCATCTGGCACTGGGTAAAGGCAGGGTACACCCTGGACAGGTCGCCAGTCCATCGCAGGGCACAGAGAGACAGACGACCATTCACGCTCACATTCACACCTACAGGCAAGTTAGAGTCATCAATTAACCTAAATTGCATGTCTTTGGACTGTGGGAGGAAGCCGGAGTACCTGGAGAAAACCCACGCTTACACGGGGAGAACATGCAAACTCCACACAGAAGAGTCCCAAGCCGGAATCGAACCTGCGACCCTCTTGCTGTGAGGCGAGAGTGCTAACCACTGCACTGTGATATTGGCAAAAAAAAAAAAAAAAAAAAATCAGCATCATATATTGGCCATCAGCTGTTGATTCTTTAAAAAAAAGATAAAAAAATCGGCATCGGCCATAAAAAACCCACATCGGTCGACCTCTAATGTTGATGGCTCAGCTGTAGAAGAGTTGGATTGCAGAACACTTCCACTGTGCATCACTAGAGCACAAATGGTTCGATAACACGAACCTTCAGAGAAAAAGAGCAGAGGCGCTACACAACTTAACTGTCATCTAGTTTCTACATTGACTGCAAGACAAGTCATGTCAGGATCTGAGTCAGACCAGTGACTGATTGTTACTGACATAGTACATGCTAGGGCTGTAAACAATGGCTCCTTTCATTATCGATTAATCTGCCGATTATTTGACAGATTCATCAATAAATCATTTGGTCTGTAAAAAGTCAGAGAATAGTGAAAAATAGCCAACAGGTTCTCAGTCTCAGTCCAAAACTCAGAGAGTTTCAGCTTAATATGATATAAAACAGAGAAAAGGAAGGAAATCTCCATATTAGAGACTGAAAACAGAATTTTCTGCCATTTTGGCATAAAAAACAACTTAAACAATTAAAGCTCTAAAAAATCTAAAGCTGCAGTGGGTAGAAAAGTAAATATGATTAAAAAAAGTTATTTTTATAAAATGGTGACTACATCCTGACAGCAGTTCATGAGACAGGTGATCCGTCCAGCTGCCGTCTATGAGAGCCAGCTGTCAGTCACTCAACTCCGACCAATCAGTCAGACTAGGCAGCTCTGATCAGATATGGATCAATATTCTGTTATTGGGATGACTATTATTCTCCTCAGATGTTTCCAGAAACATCTTATAGTTAGTTTAGCTGTAAAATGAGAAAGTTTGTGACTTGGCATGTTGAGATCAGTTGAAAAAATACTAAGCACCACCCACCAGCCAGAGCACAGCCAATAGGAATGCTCTCTCTCTGAAATGTCCTGTGATTGGTCAAAGTCTCCCGTCACAGTCTTGATTTTTTAAAATCCTAAAATCAGAGCCATGAGGAGGAGCAGAAGTCTGGTTTCTCAGAACACCTGAATTACAAAATGCTGAAAGGTTATGATGGGTTGTTTTTTTTTTTGACAAATGATGCCAAAAAAATTTAAGCTATTGAAGCTTTAATCAATAGTCAAAATAGTTTGATTGTTTTCTGTCATTGAGGTTTATTAATTGGTTTTATTTTTCCAGGTTGGGAAGAGAAGAGGCTGTGGTACAGTCAGTCACAGTCGGTGAGGATGGTGGCTGCACAAACACAGGACAGCAGATAGTGTCATTTTACAGTCTGCACTGAGCTGAAGTTTGTTTCGAGTTGGTGTTGATCAGCTGGACTACAACCGGTACATCAGTGATTCTGATCTGAGTTCAACAGGGCTGAGTGAAGTGCAATATATACACCAGATCAGAGTTAATAGACTGTCAGCCAATTACATCCTTGGTCTCATCACCCTGAAACAGCTGAGCCAATCACTGTGGAGCATAACAACAACTCATCCAAAGACATGTGTGCCAGAAACATTGAAAAGAGGTCCTGACTTACAAAACTTATAAGCCTCAATCAGTAATAAGACAGCTCTGGTATAAACAGGGTTATAAGCCACCAGTCTGTGGTTAGAAGTGTGTGCGGTACGTTTTCTGCACATTTGCATGTGACTAAATGAAAGTGAACATGATTGTTTTTTTTGTCTTTTTTTGTGTATCTCTATCTGTCCTGCTGCACTCAGATGGCTGCAGGGATCTCACTACAACTGCATAGCATTAGTGTGAGACGACGAAAGTCACCCATCAACAGCCCATTTACTCTCTCTGGATGAGCTGCTTCTCTGGAGGGACAAAAAGGTTGTATTTCTGCTGTTGTCACTGCAGACTGAAAATACGAGTGTATAGGCTACAGGTCAAACAAGTGAGTGGTGAAACAAGAGAGGGATCCCCCATGACTGTTGGATGGACAGCAATGGAGACCCATGCTTGGACAACAGATGTTCTTGGGTACTAAATGTGCCCCTGGAGTATACTGTATCTGCCATTCAGAAAAGGGAAGCGACTCGGGACATTCTCTGTAACCCGTACTCAGTGACGATAATATTTTCTTGTCTCTTCTCTTCTGTTAAACCCCATGTTACTTGGAAAGAATAATTTGTTGAGTAAGAGTCAGTATAGTTTTTGGACAAACTGAGCTACAGCTGTAGCATTAATGAAAATAACAGAACAGTTACAACAGCGATGGAAAGTAAGAAATTAACAGTAATAGTGTTTATGGATTTTAAAACATTGAATACTATAGATCTTCATTTCCAAATTATGACACACTGTATGGTGTGAGAGGAGTGGTTCTCAACTGGTTAAGCAGCTATTTAGATAACAGACAACTGTAGTGTGGGGCACTAAAGCTCTTATTTTGTTTGTCAGTGACAAATGTGAAACGTCAAAGATATTGTAGTTTGTGTTGTTTGCAGTTTTTTTTCGTTCAAGATGATTTATTGAAGTTTTAGCAGAAAGCATTGTCAATGAAATGGTCAAACTTAGAAGATGGTTTGGTAAAAATACATTATCCTTAAATCTGAACAAAACTTTCACTGTTTAAAGATGGAGTTTATATTGAAAGAGTCTGATTTTAGATTTCTGGGTGTGATAATGGATGACAAGCTGACATAGAAATCTAATATAGCACATGTAAAAACAAAGATGTCTCAAATATTTCTGCTGTGAACAAAATAAAACGTGCGCTTTATTGCAAGGCAATGAAAATGCTGTGCTGTTCACATTTATTTAGTGTGGAAGTGTGGGGCAACATGAAGCAAACTACTGGTTATATCACAGAAAAGAGCAGTAAGATTATTCATAAGCTGGAGTTACAGACATTATTAGATATGTACATGGCAAAGAGCATATTAATAAAAGAGTATTACCACAGTATCTTCAAGAATTTTAAGTTCAGAGGATGCACAGATTACTTTAAATAAGATGTGGACATCAATGGTCGGCAGCAAACTGGAAATCTTTACACAATGATTTAAAAAGTTGTTTTCAGTTCAAAAAATGTATAAAAAAAGAGTGAACTATATGAAGTGGCAGGTAATCTGTTTCCTTTAATTACTTATATTTAAGCTCCTCACTGACCCCCGGTCAGCTTTTGAAATTGTGGCTACAGGTGCACAATAGCTCGATAGCACAACCTACAAAAAGTGAAAGAAGCAGCCCCTACAGTGCGTTTTACCTACATGTATGAAATTTGGTAGGCAGATGCAACATATGGAGAAATACCAAGAAAGCCTCCTGGATCTATACCCAAAACCCACCAGGAAGTCAGCCATTTTTAATTTAATGTGCCATTTTAGGGCCTTTTTTGCCATTTCCTGGCACTGTACGTTAACAACCTCCTCCTGGAGGTTTCACCAGATCAACTACAAATGTGCTAAATACAATCTGAAGGACTTGACCATCCATTGCCAAATCTGCTACAAATTTCTCATGTTTCATAAGAGTCCACGTCTGCAGACATCTACCTAGATGTCAGGAGGATTCGTACAAAGTCTTTCATCCCAGATTTGATTCTAAATCCATAAACACTTTGAAACTAGTTAAATAATTATTATTGGATATATCATTCACAAGTATGTATTCTCCCAACGGGGATGATGAAGCTTGCATCTATTCCTTGTTCTCCACCCTACCAACTGTAAACAGCCACTCACTTATAATTGGGGCAGATGTCCTCAACTGAACTGCTCATCAACCAGACCTGCTCAACCATCAAAAATGGCCACCGCCATAAACAGTTTCACAGCAGTCTGGCCTGAGTGACCCCTCGCTCGCGTGCAGGCAACTCTGTCTACATAAATTTTATGCCCTTGTTAACAGCAGATTGTGCCATCAGCACAGATGAATGCAGCGCACACTGTCACGCACACACTTATTTGTTACTGTGTAACATAATTTTCCTGCCTGAATTGTTTTCATTTTTCAGGCTCTGTTGGCTAACGCATGTCTTGGAGCGTTCGGGCACAGAGTGGAAGCTACTCAGTAACCAGAGGTATGTCTTTTTCTGCCCTCTCACTTGTTCTCAACAAACAATCTACATCAATGGTTTACAAAAAGCTTCAGCATAATATCATCAATGATGGATCAATGAAAATGTCCAGCAGCAACATAATAGCTGCTCCTTCTGGTGGACAAATAAAACACATGAGGCGTCGGTTACAAAACGCCATCAGAGCGCCGTCATGGCTCCGTCGTGGCCACGTCATGGCCCTTCATGGCCCTGTCGTGGCGCCGTCATTGCCCTGTTGGCAGCTTGTCATACCTAATCCATTACTCATTATACAGCCCAGCTTAGAATAAAACAGTAATGACAACCAATCAACTAGTGGACCATCTGCACAGCACAGTGTTTAATACGTGCTGAACTGGTAGTAGGGACAGAGTATACACAGATCCAGTCTAAGACAATATCCTGTAAAAGCTTTGGTGTCCACACAAACAAGGTCGTTCACAACAAAAGTGAAACTCTGTAACACCATCAAGAGCACAGAAAGGATTTAAATGCTCACATGGCCGGCCACCAACGAGCAAAGAGACAGACATGGACAGGGCTCCATAGTCTACCCATAGATGTAAGGTAGGGGAGACCGGGGACAATCGTAACACGCTATTTTGGTTTTGATGTCATAACTCAAAAACCTCTTGAGCTACGTGGATACAGGTTTTATGCTGGCAACTTGTTTTTGTGTCCTACTTGTTAACAGTCATCACGTGATTACAGGCAATGTTAGAGTCACAATATTGACTGAAACACTAGAAGTCTGACGTTACATCTGCCCCAACATGCTGTAACAGCATTAGGGGAGTAACTGAAACAATATGAGTAACAGCTTCATATAAATTGGGGGCGGCAGTAGCTAGTCTGTAGGGAGTTGGCTTGGGAACCGGAGGGTCACCGGTTCAAGTCCCGACATGGGCCAAAAACTGAGTGTGAATGGTAGCTGGAGAGGTGCCAGTTTACCTCTTGGGCACTGCCGAGGTGCCCCTGAGCAAGGCACCAAACCCCCAACTGCTCGGGGCGCTTGTCAGGAGCAGCCCCCTCACTCTGACACCTCTCCAATTGTTGATGTATATGGACCTGTTTGTGCATGTGTGTGTATTAGTTAACAGAGTGAAAAAAATTGAATTTCCCCTAGCGGGACTAATAAAGGACTATCTTCTTCTTCTTCTTCTTCTAAAGGACCAACAATGCACTAACAAGGATATACAAACAAAAAATCGGCGTTACAATCTAACAGAGACATCAAATGTTACACAACAGGGTGACAAAAGACGACTGTAAAATGAAAAAATAACTTTTATACCTCAAACGTGTGGAAAGTATGAGACATGAGTTTGTCCTGTGGCAGGCAGAGTGGGATCATCACAGACCACGTACATAATGAGCTTCATGCTTCCATCATGTTTCTGATTGATATTCATACCAGAGATGGTCCAACTGCCCCGGTCTCCCCTATCACCTTTTAAACTGTCCAAAAACCTTTTCATTCTATGTATGATTTCATTCATTTAATATGTGTATTTATATGTTTAATATATACTATTATTAGATAGATAGATAGATAGATAGATAGATAGATAGATAGATAGATAGATAAATGGACAGATGGATGGATGGATGGATGGATGGACAGATGGATTACCTGTCATTAATGAGTAGTAGTTCGGGTATGATAAACTCGGGTAGTCCGGTGTCATGTAGTCCACCTTCACTCCACTGTCCACGATCTCGCGGAATCCGGGCAGCGCGTGCAGGTCATCCAGGTAGTCATATCGGAAGCCATCGATCAGGAAGACGAGCAGCGGGCGAGCTGGGAGACACTGTCCCACACCGAGCAGCAGCAGCAGCAGCGGCGGGAGGACACGGCGGCACGCAGCGGTGTGTCTCGGGGACATGCTGGGCTGCGGACGGCCGCTGCTTGGTCCTGGAAATGATCAGGAGACCGCGTGGGAACTGTCCCTGTCCGACACGCTGCGGTGGGAGGGGTCACAGTCCGGCAGCCTACTGGCTGCTGCTTGTCTCGTAGACCCGTGTTAAATAACGGGACCGGGACCGGGACCGGGGTGCCCTCTCCGATGCGGTCTTGTCTGGAGGGTAGACCGACGCCCAACGACCTATCCTGACCGTAACTACAAGCAATTAATATAGGATTTAATACAGGAATTAATATTGGATTTAATACAGGAATTAATATTGGATTTAATACAGGAATTAATATTGGATTTAATATAGGATTTAATACAGGAATTAATATTGGATTTAATATTGGATTTAATACAGGAATTAATTTTGGATTTAATATAGGATTTAATACAGGAATTAATATTGGATTTAATATAGGATTTAATACAGGAATTAATATTGGCTTTAATATAGGATTTAATACAGGAATTAATATTGGATTTAATACAGGAATTAATATTGGATTTAATATAGGATTTAATACAGGAATTAATATTGGATTTAATATAGGATTTAATAAGGAATTAATATTGGATTTAATATAGGATTTAATACAGGAATTAATATTGGATTTAATATAGGATTTAATACAGGAATTAATATTGGATTTAATACAGGAATTAATATTGGATTTAATATAGGATTTAATACAGGAATTAATATTGGATTTAATATAGGATTTAATACAGGAATTAATATTGGATTTAATATAGGATTTAATACAGGAATTAATATTCGATTTAATATAGGATTTAATATAGGAATTAATATAAGAATTAATATAGGATTTAAAATAGGATTTACTACAGGAATTAATATAGCAATTAATATTGATTCAGATTACCTGTCTCATTCACTGCTGTAAGAATATAGTGACTGTTTTATAAAAATAACTTTTTAAATCATATTTGCTCCATGTCGACCTGCTGCAGCTTTAAAAATTCAAGCTCAATACCCAACCAAGCCTGAACATTACATTTTGTCTTTACTGTCTGAACAGGTGATGATCCAGGCTCTGCATCATTAATCACAAACCTTTACTCATGGCAGGTCATATGACATTAAGTAAATGGGCTACAGCCCACCTGTTGGACACGTGATGAAAACGCTGAACTAAATGTACAATCAGTTCTGTTACAGTGACAAAAATCTGATCATATGATAAGAAGAAGAAGAAGAAGAAGAAGAAGAAGAAGAAGATCTACCTTTATTAGTCCCACAATGGGGAAATTCAATTTACACTCTGTTAAACTCATACATGGTACATGCAGACCTGAAACACACATACATGCATTAATGGAGAGATGTCAGAGTGAGGGGGCTGCTCCTGACAAGCGCCCCGAGCAGTTGGGGGTTTGGTGCCTTGCTCAGGGGCACCTCGGCAGTGCCCAAGAGGTAAACTGGCACCTCTCCAGCTACCAGTTCACACTCAGTTCTTGGTCCATGTCGGGACTTGAACCGGTGACCCTCCGGTTCCCAAGCCAACTCCCTACAGACTGAGCTACTGCCGCCTAAATATAATTATATAGGTATAGGTCTACTTTGTAGATCACTATCAGCACATACTGACACAACGACGGTGTAACTAAACAGAACAGGAGAAATGACTGTCTCTGGTTCTACGTTTTCATTTTCGCTGTGCCAGTTAGTCAATTATTTAATCAGTCTATTTTTAAGACAAAAAACACCGAAAGTTTCTGGTTCCAGCACCTTAAACGTGAATATTTCTTCACTGATTTAAATTGAATAGCTTTGGTTTAGTATCTTTGGACTGTCAGACAAGGAAATTATAGTTTTCATTTTCTTCATCAGCAAAAATATTCAATGGATAATGAAAATATTTTTTTTAATTACATTTTTTTTTCAACTTAGTGTACTGGATCTGTTCCAGCTGCCAGATCTAACCTCAAACACCCCCATCACAGTAATCAATGGATGGAATTAAAGATGTTCAAAGTTTTCATTTTTCTGAAGCCGTTTCAGTGTAAGCTGATGTTTGACCTGAGCAGAAGAGTTGAAGTATTACATTATACACTCCTGATCAAAATCTTAAGACCAGTTAAAAAATTGCAAGAATTTACGTTTTGCACTGTTGTATCTTAAGAAGGTTCTAAGTAGAGTTTCAAAATGCAAAAAGAAGAAATGAGAGTAAGAGACTAAATGTTTTGAGCAGGCAATTTATTGAAAAGAACAATTTAACTAAAATAGGCTGTTCATCAGCTGATCAAAAGTTTAAGACCATAGCTCAAAAAAAACCCTAAAACAGAAATTAAAGTCTCAAAAACAGACTCAGTAATGAGTAGCTCCACCATTATTGTTGATCACTTCAAAAATTTCGTGTTGGCATGCTTGATGCGAGTGTTTCCAAAAGGCTTGTAGGAATGTTGCTCCAAGTGGTGAAGATGGCTTCACGAAGGGCATCCACTGTCTGGAACTGATGTCCATTTTTGTAAACTTCCCTTGCCATCCATCCCCAAATGTTCTCAATTGGATTTAGATCAGGGGAACATGCAGGATGATCCAAAAGAGTGATGTTATTCTCCTGAAAAAAATCCTTTGTCAGACGGGCATTGTGAATCGCAGCATTGTCCTGCTGAAAAACCCAGTCATCACCACACAGACGAGGGCCCTCAGTCATGAGGGATGCCTGCTGCAACATCTCCACGTAGCCAGCTGCTGTTTGACGCCCCTGCACAACCTGGAGCTCCATTGTTCCATTGAAGGAAAAAGCACCCCAGATCATGATGGCGCCCCCTCCGCTGTGCCGTGTTGAAAAAATCTCAGGTGGCATCTCCTTGTCATTCCAGTAGCGTTGGAAGCCATCAGGACCATCAAGGTTAAATTTTTTCTCATCAGAGAATAAAACTTTCTTCCAACTTTGAACGTCCGATGTTTGGTGCTCCCTTGCAAAGGCCAAACGGGCAATTTTGTGGCGTTGAAGGAGACGTGGCCTTTGAAGACGTTTTTTGTTTTTGAAGCCGTTCCTTTGCAGATGCCGTCTGATGGTTATTGGGCTGCAGTCAGCACCAGTAATGGCCTTAATTTGGGATGAGGATCGTCCCGTGTCTTGACGGACAGCCATTCGGATCCTCCGGCTCAGTGCCGGTGAGATTTTTTTGGGTCTACCACTTGATTTTTTTGTTCCATAAACCTCAGGATCTTTTAAGAAATGCAAAATGACTGTCTTACTGCGTCCAACCTCAGCAGCGATGGCACGCTGTGAGAGGCCTTGTCTATGCAGCTCAACAATCCTGCCACGTTCGAAGGCAGTGAGTTTTTTTGCTTTTCCCATCAAGAGGTCTTGACAGTGTGATTACTTGACAGAAAATGACATGGAATCCAAATTTTTGCAGAGATTTGGGCTTTTAAAAGATGTGGTCTTAAACTTTTGATCAGCTGATGAACAGCCTATTTCAGTTAAATTGTTCTTTTCAATAAATTGCCTGCTCAAAACATTTGGTCTCTTGTTCTCATTTCTTCTTTTTGCATTTTGAAACTCTACTTAGAACCTTCTTAAGATACAACAGTGCAAAATGCAAATTCTTGCAATTTTTTAACTGGTCTTAAGATTTTGATCAGGAGTGTATTAGTGTACGCTACTTGAATATCACCTGTCATCACAGATCCCATCTGCCTGTTGGACTATACAGTACTTGGCTGTGATGACCAGTTTTAAATCTTCTGATCTGATAAAGATGTGATTTGTGGTTCAATATCAGTATGATACAGAAAGATAATGGCAACTGTCCATTGATGCTGGTTTCCGAAACATCTGTAGGGCCCTTTGTCAAGCTGGGCCCCAGTGCAGCAGTAGAGTCCTCATAGGGGCGGCTGTGGATCATGCGCCATCAGTGTATGAATGGGTGTGAATGGGTGAGTGCTGACAGGCAGACAGAAAGACGCTATATAACTGCAAGTCCATTTATCATTCATAAGACAATAATGTTGATCACATTAAAACACACAACAGTGGTGTAACCAAACATTGTTATTTTATTATCTTAAAAAGTAACACAATCCCAATAGGGTATCACATACACTACAACAACGGTAACACCAGTACTACACATCAAAGGGACTTTCAGATATTATAGACATTTAAAAAAAAATCCCTCTTTTTATTGTTTAAATTATTTGACTAGGCATGACAGATAAACATCATTTACAGGTATGACATACCGTCACCATTAGAAACAATGTTATTGTTGAACCTCCATTTTTATAAACCACCGCCGATGTTAAGGGAAGACATTTCATGGACTGTCAGTGTAGAAAAGGGATGGAAGGTTACAGGGCTGTGGCTGGAGGGGTTGATGGAGGGCCACCGGGCCAGACAGTAGCAGGGAGGAACTGGGTAGGGGGCAGTGCAATCATCGGACATGAAGGATGGAACCCATGACCTCCACCAGGCAGGGGACTACAGCCCTATTTTACTGGTGGAACAGGGACAAGAACCCCACTGGGGCTGTGGAACAAGAGCTAAAACCCCTGAACTGGTACAACAGAGATGAAACTCCACTGTTGGGACAAGAACAATTGTAGTGGTAAATCCAAGATTAGTGGTTCATTGGGGACTGAAACAGGGCACCCTCTAAATGGTTATGGTGGAACAGAAACTAGAACTTGATTAACAGAATCTGGATTTATCCTCCCGTCTTTCCGATACTGTTACTCATAGAACAGGGGATAAGCCCCAACTATGTGGATACAACTGGCTCGCAAACCCTTATTTTGAGGTATAACTGGAACTAGAGTCCAATACTGCAGTAAAGACTACACTACTGTGCTGACCTTGTAGACTACGGCAGCAATCCGAGAGTACTCTGAAACAGAGACTAGAATCTGAATAGCGGAACAAAGGTCAGAATCATAAAATACTGATAGAATAGTTTCTGTAATCGTGGAACAAAAACATCAGTCCACTGGGGAAGGAATATAAAGGAGAACGTTGGTAGAGAGGAAGAAGAGGTAACCGAACCTTTTTCTTGTAGTGTTAAAACATGACGTTGTTGAGTAGGGGCAAGATGCAGAGCAGGACCAAATGTTCATGGGATGATCGGAGTTTTCATGGAAGAAGTGTTTGTTCATTTATTTTGAGCATGTGGCGGTGAAGAATTAAAGTTCCACTTTACCACTTTAGGAGTCTGATTCCCACAAACACAATGTATTTGCAGGTGGGAAGCCTGTGGGGGTTCTCGTCCTTGTAGACTAACGGTAGCTGTGACAAGGACTGCTGGGCAGAGGGAACTGAACACCTCACATTCAGTGAGTACGGGGAAATCTATGAAAATAAATCAAACCCATTAGGTCCTACCATACAGCAGGCAAAAGAACTCAAGGTGAGAGCGACAAGTATCCTGATATACATCATTTTTTAACCCAAAGCAGCTACACTTGTTTACTGAGGCACACTTGATAAGCTTCAAATGAAGTACCTGTTGGATCGTGGAACTGCAAACTTTTCAGATGTTGTTCAGGCCTTCCAGTTAAATCGAGAGCACACTTAAAAGGCGGACGTGGCGATTCAGAACGGGTAGAAACACTGACCGGTCAGACGACACATTGCATGAACTTGTTAGTTTCAAGCATACTGAACCCCTTGAGGCTAATTTATACTTTACACATAGCTAGGAGATGTGATGTAAATTTCATCTGCAGCTCATGTCTGAGGGCGCCCATGCAGGCAACCAAGATGTGTGCCCATGAGGAACTAGCTTCGGAGCATATCTGGACTCTTACAGTGTGCATATCCTCACTGAATCTGACATTTACTTCTCTGTGCCTCGTCACAGCGGCTAGCTTGCATAGCTGTATGTCAGGATATTGTGTTACACGCCTTATTGCTGTGAAGGCCAACACGATTTGGGTTGAAGTCCCTTTCTGGGATCCGGACAGAGGTTCTCTCTGCAGAGGAAGTCACGTACCACTGGAGGCCATAATGAGGAGGAGTGTGTGTGTGTGTGTGTGTGTGTGTTGGGGTGGGAGGTTGGCAGCTGAACCACAATGCTATCATATACCATTAGAAGAAACCTTGTTAGTGAAGAAAGGGCAACAACAGGGAGTCCAGCACTTTGATGGGTAGTGTGTTAGTGAATGTGTGTGTGCATGTGTGTGTGTGTGTGTGCAGACATTCACAGGCTAGAGGCTGATGACAGTGTGATAGTAGAAAGGACGGGCTGTGTTTTTGCTGCTGTGGAGGTAGTTGTAGAGGAGCCTATAGGACGACAACACTGGGATGACTGACAGCTCCCTGAGCCTATAGGGGAAATGATTGACCTATAGGACTGCAGGATTTTTCCACATAGGTAAATCCAGCTGAGCTCAGGTCTGGTAACAATGAGACCAACACATCTGCAATGTAGGTCTTATTTCACACCTCCCTGTACCATAGCCAGCGGTCGCCCCGTCCCAGTCCTGTTCACCCACATGCTTCATAGGAGGGACTAAATGGCCCTTGCCAAAAGTAAGCAGGTGAAACCTATTATATGCAATCATTTACTATATTCCAACTCTCTCATCACCCTTTTTATTATGACTATTATCATGGCCGTCACAGACCATAATACATCGTAGCACCAGGAGTGAGAGTGGCTCAGGGATTTGATTCAAACAGTTTGAAGAACAACTCAAGTAGTCATGAATTTGATAGAAATGTAAATTAATGGTAAAGTTGTGTATAACTAAAAAATATATCTACTGAGATCAAAAACAAAGTCACATCCCTGCTTGTTGTGTATAACACTGGTCTGGATGAGTTTTCTCCATCACCTCATATCTTATATTCTCTGTTGGACGCTCAGCCACCTCAAGTGCCAGTACAGCTGCTCCTGATGAATGTAGATGTTCACACCTTGGGCTGGCTTCTAACATGCAGCACTGTCTACTTTTTCTGGTGCCAGCATTTCTACATTTAATTTCAAATCCGCTACCACTTTCCATTGAAAGCGGTCAGTGATATTTGCTGGTTAAAAACTCCCCTCTTAGAAGAAGTCAGCAAACAGCGTAGCTGTGAAACTCAACAGGGATTTGACTGTTACGCCTCATGTCCACTGGACACCGCTGCATCACGCCTTAACACATCCTGCTTGCTGAAATGAAGCTGCTTTCTTTCCAGTATTGTTTGGCCGACATTTTCTGCATTTTCTAGCTATTTTCTCTTCGCCCACTCCCCACCCTGTTCTTGCGTCAACTGGATATGTGCTGTATATAAGCATCAAATGGTGAAAAAAAATGTCCATATAAAAGAAAACCAATGATTTTTCTCAGTTTCTGTGTGCTTTTTGTGTCATAAAGGTTCATTGAGGTCCTGCTGGGACATTGCCATTTAGCGCTGAGTGCCACGCTGGAAGGTAGAAGCAAGGTGATGGCTCCATAAACATCAAATTCATAGTTTCTGCATGAGTGAGTCATTAAATGAGGCTGGTTTTCACCCTCTGACCACCTGAGGTCTGAGCTCTAAAGTAATAGAGAGATACTGTGTTAAGAAAAGGAAATTACATGAACGTGATAGCTATGCTATTCCTGCTCAGGTGTTCATGTGTGCATGTAACCTTAGCTCGTCACTGGCGAGGCTGGTCTTCCAAGGTAATAAAAATGAATAAATAAGTGAACAAATCATGAATATAACGAGCGCCTACTGGCTTCTCCGCCTTTCGTCCATATCAGTATGGGTTCAGGTTCATTACGGCCTCGTCTGTTTCTTAATTAGCTAACGTTACATCAGATGTGCATTGTGCTGCTTCATATGAATAGAGCATGTGTGTGCTGTTCAGCATGATCCTACTTGAATGAGGAACAATAAACCTCAACTGCTTGAGCTCATATGAATAAGGACCAAAGCAACTTAGTGAGTAGCCTACGCCTCCCGACCAAGCTCCCAGGAAGAGCGTCGCTCGTTGATGCCAGTTTTCGTAGCAGCCACTACATTTGGTAGGACAACTTACAGGTTGTCACGTGATACCACTGGGCCCTTACATTGGGAAGGAGCTGTCTGTAGCTCATACATATTTTTTAGGTAAAGGAACTACCCAGTATGA
Organism: Pterois miles; assembly: GCA_947000775.1. Taxonomy (NCBI): domain Eukaryota; kingdom Metazoa; phylum Chordata; class Actinopteri; order Perciformes; family Scorpaenidae; genus Pterois; species Pterois miles. The sequence goes on from CAMQGK010000308.1 coordinate 17,665,434, forward strand.
ACACTTGAATAGCCCTCCGTTCATGTGAATGAGACCCAGATCGAGGCTGGAATGAGGGCTGGGAGTTAAAAGAAGCGCTACTGCGCCTGATCTATGGGCCCAACAGATGGGAAATATCGCCGGCTGATCCGGGTACTTTGTCTCACGGGAGTCAAGCCATTTTGGCATCATGAGCCACTGAGCGGCTCTCCTAGGAATGAACGGGAGCCCGTCTACAATCCGGCTCTCTTAAACATCCGAGCTCCACCTTCTGGAACAAATCCAAAAGCCTTTCAAGGGCTACAGTTACTTTTAACAAATATGAAAGTGATCATTTCTAACATGATCACTGCAAAGGCTTGTGAACTCTGTGTGCTCCAAGTTTACCAACAACAGTGGCTCCTTCTTATGCACTATCTCCACCACCACACTGCTATTAACCACTGACAGTCAGTGGTGTTTACTGAAAGGAATGTGATGGAGTTTAACTGTGTGTTCAGTATTGTGACACAGTGACATAGAGGAAATGCTGTCAGCTGGACTACATCTACATGCTAGCAGGACAGAGAAAAACATGCTTTCTGCTTGGCGGTATGGTGGCTGTTAGGTAGCTGTCATCTGCAGTAGGGCTGTGTACTGGCAAGAATCTGGCGATACGATACGCATCATGATACAGGGGTTATGATTCAATATATTGCGATACTGTTTGTTAAGGCTATACATTGCAATTTTTTTAAAATCTAATTTTAGGAAAGCTGTCATAGTATAAAGAACTCACCACTATATCCATAAAATCTGAGTAAAAAAGCTGACTTTTTCTGCAGTCAGAACAGTGAGATCTGTGTCTGTATTTATCACAGTCCCTGTAACATCCAACATCAGCACGACTCAGAGGGGACGCATCGCTGTGCACATCAAATAAAGTACTGGCTGAGTCTTTGCATGTAAACTGTTAATTAAAAATCAATACAGTGTTTTTGAGAATCAATAAAGTTTTACAAAACAGAAATTGCGATATTTGATTTTTGTGTTTTTCTTACATCCCTAATCTGCAGGACCTCAGCAGTTTATATATGAACACTACTGTGAAGTGACTCTATAAACAAACAGGAAAACTAGTTTTGCTATATGTACATAAAGACAAAGTCAGTAACAAAATGCAGCATGTCATTAAATATTAACTTCATGTCACCTTTCAATAAATATAGGCATTTATACACTGTATATATAAATTCACATAAACTGTGTAAGTTCTGTGTATACTGTATATTCCTGTCTTAAATGTCACATCTCTAATTTCTTTAATATCTTCTTTTATTCTTTATGTCTTTCAAATAGTTCTCTATTGGTTTTGTGTCTCAGTGCTGCAGTAACGCGAGTTTCCCCTCAGGGATCAATAAAGTCTTGTCTACGGTGGCCATGAGAGCTGTCACTTCTTTTCTTAGTTTGCAGTGCGCTGAGTTCTTAAGGCCACCGTACTTATCTTATCTGTTACTGCCTGTTACGATAGCGAGGTGGAGAAAAAAAGCATGTGTCCAGTGGCTGGAATAGCAGAGGACTGTTTCCAGCAGCCACGACGGAGCTGAAACATGATGCAGCTGTATCCGGTAGACATGAGGGGTAATAAAGAGAGGAAAAACTGGATGAAGGTCTGTCCCCATGAAAGTCTAAACAGTCTGTAATCAAAAATCTCATCCCTGGAGCTACACTTTAGGCTGTCCTTACATCTGACAACAGTTGGAGGAGAGAAGCTGGTTAAAACTGTGATGACAGTGTTCAGGCAGTTCAAATGGGCATCATGGCATCCAACAGATACAAGAACTGCTCAGCTTCATTCTACAAAGAGTGTTATAGTAAAAACTGTCCTGGTTACAGGTGACTCATTTGACTGTCTAACCCCCTCACACTGTCGATGCACTGTGAGTGATGGTCAAAGGTATTCATTGTCATTGACATTTCTCGTGGCACTGCACCTTACAAGGTGTCTGCCAGTTGTGACTTTAGAGAAGAGCTAACAGAGACAAGTGAGTAGGAGCTGGATCAGTGAGAATGTGTGAACCATCAGTAACAGTAGTCAGCAGAGCTGCATCTCTTCAGTGTGTAAAACCAGGAGAAACCACTAGAGGGAGATGCACTGATCTGGAGCAGCTGGAATGAGAGTGGAAATAACATGACCTGAGATTACAGATTATACAAACATAACACACACACACACACACACACACACACACACACACACACACACACGCACAAATGCAAACACACACACACACACACACACACACACACACACACACACACACACACACACACACACACACACACTAGAACCCACGTGAAAGTGAAACAACACAACAGCAGTGTGTAAACTAGAGGCTGTAGAATGACATGGTCAGAGTCTGCCCAGTGGCCTGGTGTGTATATGTCTGTGTGTGTGTGTGTGTGTGTGTGTGTGTGTGTGTGTGTGTGTGTGTGTGTGTGTGTGTGTGTGTGTGTGACACAGAGAGAGAGCAGTTTCCTGGTGGTCTATGTTTCTCTGTTTGTATCTGTCCGAGTGTGTATTGTGTGTGTGTGTGTGTGTGTGTGTGTGTGTGTGTGTTAATAGCTATAGTTCCACAGTGGGCCTGTGGCAGCTCCACTGATGCGGTCAGTCTAAAGGTGTAACAGTCCTTGGGGGTGGGACTTTTATTTTCTGGCCCCTCTCCATTGGCTCTCGGCTCTCCACCCAGCCCTTAGTTCTGCCCCTAGACGCTGGTGATTGACGCAAGGCAAGCGCTGGGCTTCTGGAGTTTCTCCGGTTGGGTGCCGGCAGGTTCTGGGATGGTGCGGAAGGAGAAGGGGGTGGCGGTGCCGGTGGTGATGCCGAGATGGCCGGGGCTCAGCGCCAGGTTCTGCCGACGGTTACTCTCCACTATGGAAGAGGTGTTAGACGCTAGGCTCTCCCTTGTTCTGCAGAGAGATGGTGTCACACAATGAGAAATGAGAGAACCACAACAGCAAATGAAGCCCTTGAAGCTTCTATTTCTGAGACAAGAGGAAACACACAACAGCTTTCCTTCTACGCTAACATCAACATTAGAGATATTCACAACAGCAGTTTGACTAGCGACGATTACTTTATGATGAGTCAGATTTCTTATTCCCAATATCTAGAAAGTCACTGTCACTAAAATGAGATCTCTGTAATTCAGTTCTGACTATCCTTAACAACAATTACAGATATCTCAAACGTCATTGTGACTCGTCAGGGTTGTTGGTCATGACATTGCTCATGAAAATGACGTGAAAGAGAGATCATCAAGGAACCTGGCCAACCAAAGCTTTGTTCACTAGAGAGCTGTCACACACTTATAAGATAAGATTCCACCTCCCGTCCCACCCCGCCACCTCCTGACATAATTACAGATATTTGCAACGTCATTTCACCTGGTCAAAACTCTAATTCATATATGTGTAATTACATTTTGAATATCTAAAAAGGACAATGTAGACACTGTATCTACAGCTGAGGGGAATTAAAGTTATCTTGAACTGGAATCCTGACCAGTCAGAATTAAACTGTAGATATCTGAAACTGGAATTACAACTAGTCATAATTCATGCGAGGATATCTGCAGTGTAAATTATGGATATTCACAACTGAACTGTGGCTATCTGTAATGACAAACCCCATTCACATAAATGGCACAAACTGTTTGGATCATACTAGTCAACGTGTAATTAGGGATGTCTAAAATTAGAGTTTTTCCTAGTCTAAATAGAATTAGGGATATCTTGTAATGACGTTGCAGATATCTCTAATGATCATCCTGTCTAACAGCTTGCCATCATCTCCTGCATTCTGGTGAAGTGTTATGCACCAATTTATGGTGAAAATGTCTTTATTCATGCTGAGGAAAACACAAAATTTGGGTGGATGGTGAGAAGTCAAAAGATAAAAATATAATGAAATATTGTGCCCTTCTTGTATCGCTTATCCTCCTTTAGAGCAACTTTGTCATTTAAAGATATTACTGTTGAATCGACACACATGTAGGCATGATTTACTCTCCTCTCTATGTTTAGGGTTCAGACTACATATCAGCCTGCTTATAGCCCAACCTGGCAGACATAGTCTGTTGGGTCAGATCAGAAGCGATGGGCATCGGTTGCGACATTGATCGGTGATGATGTGAAAGGCAGAATCTACCTGTCCTATAATCTGCTGTGCATTATGTTACTGCTCTGCTGATATGGTGGTATTCCCTTCAGACCGTCGGACAGACATCTGGATGAGGAGGGGGAAGCGGCTGTACGCTGCTCCTCATCAGAGGTGGAAAAATGAAACTAACTGAAAACACTTCTGATCAGGCATAAATCTCACCCTTGTCTAGGTTTTTCCACACTAATGTTAACTTTCCACCTTTATTTCTAGTGCAGCTCACAGTCGCTTCCCCAAGCTTTTCAGTGGAAAGCATTCTGGAGCAGTGAGACAGTCTCAAACAGAGCAAAGCTGTCTCAAAGTGAAGGGGATGCAGAGACAACACAGAAGAAAGATGCCACATTCAGTCCAATTAACTGAAGGCTACAGCGGCCTATGGACAACCAGGAAATCCTAAAACATGCACATATGACTCAAAGCAACACGTTCTGACTTTGGTCTTTAAATATTACTACTTTTTTCTCGAAAAATTACGTCATTCTCAAATTAAGGCCTTTTTTTTCCTTGTAATATTAAAACGTAACTCTTAAAATCTCAGATTATTATGTTTTTAAAACAGTGGCCCAAATACTCTGTTGTGGTTGACAGACTAGAATTCTGCCATTTGGGTATCTTATTATTATTTCGCTCATTTGGCTGTATAATGCCCATACTTCATACCAGCATCATTACCACAGTTTCAGCGTCATTATCGGTAGAATCGGTCTAACAGATCAAGGTAAATGGAAAAGTTACCTAGTTCACTGACTTTTTGTAGTTTTAGTTGGCCCATAAGTATTAATAAATCTACTCTCATCTAGTCTACACTGAGGTGGGGAAAGTGGTGGAATTAACTGTGCTTGTTTCTGTCTTATCTCTCTCGTCTGATCGCTGTTTGGACTCAAGGATGGAGGCGGAGCTTTGGACAGTCTGTGTTCGCTGAGAGACGGCACTCGGCAGTCCGCTAGCTTGTTGCGCTCCTTAATAGTATCAGCTGCTCTGATTGAACAATGTTGAGCTGAAAAGAAACGTGCCTGTAGGCTGAAATTCAACCGTGGTGTTGGGAGATGCAGTGACAAGTAAAAATAATAAGAGTAAAATAGCTATGAAAAGTAGCTAACTAACTAAAGTACGCTATCGACTAGGCCAATTCATGCAGTGTAAAATATCACAGGCATATACAAGCCTATTGAAGGAGGTTTGGACAGGGGTGGACACTGGTCTTAGGGTATTACACCTGTGTGATGTAACTGAAGCAGACCAGATTTTACTGCGCGTGTGTTGTGGTGAAAAGTCACTGTTGCGCAACGCAAGCCACTGGAAATAACGGGTTTAAGAGGGCAGTGGTTCGGCTGTCGCATTGTGTTTGAAAGGACCTTCAGTGAGTGAGAGATGGAGAGTGAAATGGAGAGAACTAAGAGACAGAAATACTCAAGCAGGAGCAAAACTAACAAAAATTAGATGAACATTATTTTATGCCAGACACCGAGTTCACCCCAGAGGGACAAATATTCAGTTTTCTTTCCTGGGAGTTAAAATCAAAAGTTTAACATAACAACAGTGTTGCAGTATACTATTTATTTTGTTATTTTCACGTTTTTAAAGTCACCAGAATGCAGGAAACAAAGTCTCTGAAATCAGTTCCTTTTTTAAGATCTCAAGGTTGGCAAGTATGTTGGTACGTGTGTCTATATTGTACTGGGAACAGAAACTATGAGGTTTGTACTATATGTATGCAGTATGTACTGTGTATACACGTTCTCACCGTGGTGAGTTGAATCCACTGTCGACGGTGACGGAGCTGGAGTCCATACTGTCAAGTCTAGCAGAGTGGGCTGACTGCTGGTTCTGACTGGGCTCTGGAAGGTTCTCTTTAGCACCAGGGAAGGTGAGGGTTCTTTCAAACCTCCTCTGTAGATCCCTCTCCTTCTCTCTCTCCAGCAGCCACTGCATGGTCCCTGCTCCACCTCCTCCCATACCAACAACACCTCCGCCAGCCTTTTCGTCCTCTCCTCGACTTTTACTCCCCCCCTCCTCGAGTTCATCATCATCTGAGACATTGTAGTAGTCAAAGGAGGCCTCTGCAACACTGGTGGTGGGCTCAATCCCTTGCGGGGGAACAGACGGTGTGGCCACCAGAGGTTTGGGAGCATCAAAGGCCTCCTGGGAATCAAGTGCATCGCAGGATGAGGACAGATTAGAGGAGGCGAGGGCTGGGGGTTTTCTCAGGGAGCTGTAGCCGGGCAAAGGGAGGCTAGGAGGAGGTTTGAAGAGTGTGTCTTTACTAAAGATTTCCTTACGTTTCTCCTGACCAGAGGAGGCACTGTGGGGAGGTCTTCCATTAGGAAGGGGGGGTTCGGGGATAGAGAGGGGTATTGGAGGCAGGCTGCCACCCTTAGGTCCCACCTTTGACAGATCCTCCTTGTTTTCTAGGATATGGGGTGTCTGTCTGTCCATTTGCCTGTCAGCACTGCCTAGTTTTAATCCATCATGGCTACTTTTGCCAAGAGTTCCAAGTGGGTTTGCTGCTGTGAGAGCAGCCTCAGAGGAACCGGCGCACTGGAAGTAATCATCAGGAGGGACAGCGGTGGGCAGTGGTTTGGGCGAGTATGCCGGCAGGCTGTCCCTGCTCTTACTCTTCTCTAAACTCCTGCCACCATCTAACCCCAGAGAATCCACAGGCAGTTTAGCTGAGGGAGGGGTGGCACGAGGGTAGTGAGAGGAGCTCTGATTGGCTCGCAAGGTGCCATCGTCAGTATAGTAACGGCTCCGGTCATCGTAATAATCGGGTGGTCCGATCAACCCAGCTCCAAGTGGTCCTTTAGAATTGTCCATGGATCTGGAGCGTTCCTTTGCCTTGTCACTGCGTTCGTTCCTGGACTTCCTCTCCTGGGTGTGGGAGTGTGAGCGGTGGACTTTGGAGTGGTGGGCTGAGGGGCCATGGCTTGGCTCGGGGAAAGGCATTTCTGTGCGCCGCTTGGCAAGCTCTCCGGACACATCCCACTCTGGCGTCACAGGCAGGTGGGAGGAATCGAGGATGTTGGGATTGCTGTGTGCCAGGTGAAGGCGGGCCCGCTGCCGCTCCATGGCCAGGGCATGTTCCCTCGGTGACCGAGCCAATGAGGACGAGTAGGCTCTGTAGTCCCTGTCAGCCAGCTCCAGGTGGGAACCGTCACTTGGCTCACCACGGGACGCCCTCGTCTTGCTATGTGAGCGGCTGAGTTTGGTCTGAGATTGCTTCCTGTGTCTACCCCCACTTCTCCTACTCCTGGAGCTCTGATTGGCTGATGACGCTTTGCTCCTCTGAGCACGCTCTTCTTCGAGGCGCTTCATGACTGCTGTGTGCCGGGCGAGGTTCTCTACAGTGAGGTCAGGGTTGATTCTCCGGATGATCTCCATCTCAACATGGCGTGGCAGCTGGCTGGGCACCTCCTCGTCGCGGAGTGGCCACTCCTCAGGGGGGAACTGTGCAGAGAAGGTGGCCAGCTGCTTGGCCTTGTCCTTCTTAAAGCTCAGACGAAACAGCTTCAAGCCAAATTTCCGACTTCCTGTACCACTTCCACTACCAGCTTGTTTCTCTATCTCTCCAGTTCCTCCTCCCCCTCCCCCTCCTCCTCCTCCCCCTCCTCCTCCGCTTCGGTGTTTGGTTAGCGTGTCCGTCTTGAAGGGGAACCCAAGGCTGCTGCGACTCTTTTCTGTGTTGCCTCCTGTTTGCTGCGGAGGTGTTTGTGGAGAGTGTGGGGACGAGTACGCCTCCCGGTGGTCTTTGGGAGATCGACGCTGCAGGGTGGTGTGGTGGCTAGGGGGGTCGTCTCCACGGTAACTGTTGTTGTAAAACGAATCACCGCCTCCTCCACCTCCCCCACTGTGGTTTTGGCTGGACTTTGGGTGTGTCCGATCTCGCACGACTCCAGAGGTGGATGGGGTGATGGTGCCAGAGAGAGGGGAGGTGCACTGCGTCTGCTGATGCTGCTGTTGGTTCTGATGTTGCTGCTGTTGGTGTCTGTCAGCGGATCGCTCGTCTAAGTGGTACCACTTGGAGCTGGTTCGGATTAGGCTTGGAGTGATGAAGTAAGTCTGAGGGGTTACAATAAAATATCCGTCGGGTGTTGGGTAGATCTTCCGCTCACGGACCAGCATGCTTAGCGTGTGGTGCAGAACCTCCTCTGTTGGTGTGGGAACACCTGAGAAAAATCAGATACAAAAAGTAGTCAGAGCAGACACATTTCAGACAGGTCCACATTAGATTTTCTCTTTTTGATGAAAATGCTGGACGGGTCCTTCAGAGCTGCTACAACAAGCTAACTGTTGCATTAGCTAACACTAGTAACTGCTCAATAATTTTATTATGTGTTTAAAAGTAATTCACAATTTGCATACTCTAATTCATTTCCTAATACGCTGCTGTCTAATACTTTACTGCCAGTTCATCACATAAAATACAGTGGTAGAGACTGAAGATGATATTTGGACATCATCATTGTACCAATGCGATGTCAATCTTGTATTCTGCTGGTTGTTGATCGGTAATGCTCCAATGGAGGATGTCATTTTATGCGTTTTGGCCAATCACAGATGAGCAGGAAAAAATACATAATATACTAAATAGTTTCTGAGTTCCAGTCAGAACAATCAAGTCCAAACCAAGTGCGACTGCTTCTTTTGTTTGACTGTAAGTGTGCATCCGTTGAATTGTAAAAACACACATACACTCACAAACAAGCTTAAACTGCTAACAAAGGTATTTGTGTTCACCCTGTCAAGCCACTTGTTCTACAATTAAGTTTCTTAATTGAACCTTCTGGACTATTTGTGATTTGACCGGTCACTTCAGTGGTGGGTGGCGATTTCTGAGAGAAGACAAAGTCAGACATCCTCTTTCTTTTTACAGTGTGCGCATTCATTTCACTTTATAAATGTCCATACAGCCGTTCTGCTTCAACCCTCCTCCCATTTTCTTCTTCTCTTTCTCATTTATCCTTTCTGCTTCTTCTTTCCTGCTCTCTCTCCCCCTTTCTCTTCCTCCATTAACCTCCACCCCCTCTCTCTCTTCTCAGTATCTCCTGCTCTCTCTCCCTCTGTCAGTCTCGAGGTATTACTGCCAGTTACATCATTGCAGCCTTTCAGCCCAGCCAGAATGATGCAACTCAATGCAGACAGACAGCACACACACACACACACACACACACACACACACACACACAGAGTGTTTGTCCATCCCCTTTCCTCTCCATGTTGTTGATAAGAAGGCTGAGCAGAGGGAAGGAGGTGGAGACAGGCTGTGTCTGAAAGCTGCTGCTCTGGATTCAGGATGGGCTAATCCTGACATCTACACGCTCACACTTCCACAGTGTAATACACACCCACATGTATGTTGATGTTACATTGATCACTCTGTGCCTTCAGTTTACTGGCATCAGGGGGAAATCTTGTACCGGCCATCTTCTATTAATGATGAGAATAGTGTGAATGTGAATGTTTATGACGTACACGTATGGTACACTGAAAGCAGGTGGTGCACTGCACAGCTATTGATTTTATCTGCTCGTAAAACTGAAGAGTGCACCTGAAATGTTGCTAATAATGTCTCATCCCAGCACCCAGGAAGAGCACCAGTTATTGAGACCAATTTTCTTAGTGGCCAAACGGTGGTACAACAACTTCTGTGTCCATCACGTGATGCCATTGGGCCCCAGAAAACTTTTTGCCATAGACTTACATTGGGAGAGAGACGTCTCTAACTCAGCAGAAATTTTTTTTTAACTTCCAAGTATGAACACTTGAATATCCTTTATTCAAATCATTAGGTCCTAAAGGTTGAAAAATGTACCAATAGCTGAAGTCAGAGTTATTTCCTTCCTCCGTTATGTGAATGAGACCCAGATGGAGGGCTGGGAGGTGGAGGTAGCAAGCCGTGACGACAGTGTGACTGCTGTGACCCTGTGACAGAGCCATGTGACCGAGGCATGAGACCGAGCCATGTGACCAAGTGGACGCTACTGCCCTTGCTCTATAGGCCCAATGGGTGTGGAAGATCACCAGAAGATCTGGGTACTTTTCTTCTCTTCAGTAGATGAGTAGAAAAGCGCCACTGAGCAGCTTCCATGGGAATGAACAGGGCCCCGCCTCCAATGCTGGATCCAGTTCTCTTAATACATCCATGCTCTCATCTCATCTCAAGTACAGTGGGTCAAAGTGGAGGCAGGAAGTGGTTGTGTAAACTGTGAGGGATGCTTATAATGCAGAGTTTGGAGGATAATTTTACTGTTATTTGTTGTCATAATTAAGTGACAAATGACAAATTCTCTCCTTTTGTCCAGTCTGTCTGATCATCTTTCTGCTTGCGCTGACCTATTATACTTTTTATTAGTAATGTCACCTTATACCCAGGTCTGAGTAATTGCAGCTGCAGTTGGTATAGATGAAGCAAATATTATTAAAAACAATATTTCACTATACCTTTCACTATATCCTGATAGCACTGCATGAGACAGGTAATCTGAAATAAATCATGTTCCTCTGTGTCCTCCGGTGTCCTAATGGCTTCTGGAAGATTTCACAACAACCAGTCAGAGCTGATCTGGAGTCTCAAATGTTGTCAGAAACATCTTGTAGTTACTGTTTAGCTGTGTAATGAGAAAGTTTGCGACTCGGCAGCCATGTTGACAACAGGCGAGGAACTACCAAGCACCGCCCCCCAACCAGAGCACAGCCAATAGGAACACTCTGTCTGAAATGACCTGTGGTTGGCCAAAGTCTCCCATCACTGGCTGGCTTTTTTAAAGCCTGAAAACAAAGCCATGAGCAGCAGGTCTTTTAGTACATAGTTCCTAACCCACATGTACCCACACAGTCCTGTCAGATGAGCTCAAGTACCCCTTCCATCCAAATCAGCCATCAGTTTAAATGTGCCCGGAAAAAATTTAGCAATTAGCTATTGCATAAAAATGGATATTATTCAATATTCCTACAAGACTCCGTGATCCTGTAATTGTCCACGTTTAGGCTTGATCTCTTTTATCAGATTCGCCTTCATACTACCACAGAAGCTGGATGGTTTAAAGCCAACTGAAATTAAAGCATGCATTTCTGCTCTGTTAACCATTGTACCTTGAGGATCAAAAAATCAGAAGCCAAAAAGGAGAAATTTATATACCTGTCTTTGTATTCATACAGTATGTCAGAATACTCTTAGTTTTCTGTGTATGTATGGAGAACTTGTTTCCATACAGCCAATCAAGTGGCCTTTTAAACCAGGTTTTCATAAAGCAGTAATGTCAGTGTTCTATCATAGGCAGATGGTCACACTGAGCAGCCTACTATGCAACACAAGAGCCACAGACCTTTGGACAGAAACCACATTAGGGCACCCCGATAGCTCAGTCCAGGTTAGAATCTGACCGTACCTAAGAAATCAACAATTTCACACAAGTCAAGTCCACCAGAGTCCAAAATCAAACCTGCACCCATAGCGGCAGTCTATTATACATAACAATGGTCTACCATAAAGAAATAACAGACCAACTGCGGTGGTCCTTGGGCTGCATTCACACCAAATCAGGCATTGCAGCAATTAGCATGTGGCGGTGTGGGAATGCCACTTTATGACCCCATTTGGTTTTCAGATTTGGTGACAAGTTCCGCACGTGTTAAGATATTGTTACCGTATATATCTCCAGGGGCATTCTGATTATCTTCCCCTCTGTAGAGGTATGAGGAAATGAAGTCCCCTCTCCCCACTACTATTCGCAGTCTCCAACGAGTCAGTTGCTAGCGCACTAGTGATAAATAGAGACGTGATGGGCATCACAAGGGAAGGAGTCAAACAAAAGTTATCTCTCTGTGCAGGTCACTTACTACTTTATATATCAGACCAGGATACGGCCACCCCCCAGGTCTTGACCACTTTCTTTACTTACTTTACTCCAGGGTTGAAGTCACTGTGGAAACCTGACTCTGTGCCCCAGTCTGGGACCTAGCTAAGAGAACTGGTGCAAGTTTTACCTGCAGAGAGACACGTTTTACCGCTGTGGCCGCTCTGCACAATGTTCTAATTTGTTGGGCACTTTACACATCCACATACTGGTAAAAAACACACCATAAAATATTTCATAAACTGCGGCTGGACATGTTGTCTCCATGCTGAAAAGTCCCTGTGGTATGGTTCATGTTGGACAAACTATAAGACCTTTAAAGACTGACACATCTGAACACAAACCTGCTGTACACATACAAAACATGGATTATGCTATTGCTCAGCTCTATGCACATGCTAACCATCTGCAGCATCATAAAAGTCCTGGAGAATAGAAAAAATGCACATTCCCTAGAGGTTGTCATCACCAAGTCTTTCCTCTGCAGAGAGGCATATTGGATTCATGTTCTTGACTCTGTTTAGCTCTTTGGCCTGAATAAAGAACTACTTAGTCATGTTTCCTTTAATTTGTTAAATGTAATTGATGCAGCACTTGTTTTTTGGTATTTAATCTTTGTAACTTCAAAGATATCTGTGTTTTTTTGTTCCTGGTTTGATTGTGGGGCATGGGGTGTGGCACACAGATATTGAGAATGGTAACTCCCACTATCCCACTTTTAGATCCACTATCCCATAGATTTAAAATCCAGTTCAACCGATTAGCTAATGAGAATTGCTCACCTGTTGTAGGATGACCATACATGTGCTTGCCTTTTGTCTCGACACATTAGTGTTGAAACGTCTGTTTCCACAATTAAAGGCTGCAAATCAATCAGTGTGCTCCAGTCCTTCCCCTGACTAATTCAATGACACAGTCTGTCGCCTCAGTGACCAACAGTCACTGTAAACATAGTGAGTTCATTCATGAAACATGGTCTCATCCATAGCTACCACCCCACCCCCTTTCTCTAAACTTGTGAGTCCTCAGTTCTCTACAACTTCACTCCGATCAGACACAGGTGCTAACAGGCAGTGCACAGAGGCAATGCCATTTTTGTCATCATCAATATCATCGTCATCAACATAATCAATAGCATCAGTGTCATTCGGTGTGGAGGTCTTCATGAGACAGCTGGGTCTTTAGCTCTTTCTTAAGGTGGAACAGAACTCTGCTGATCAAATGGAGTTCGTAACTCATTCCTCCACCGGGGGACGACAGAGGAGAAGAGTCTAGCTAGCGACTTAGGGCCTGTTTTGAGTACCAGGCGCCTTTCAATGGCAGAGCGTAGGGGACAGGAAGGAGTGTAGACCTGGATGAGGAAGTTCAAGCTGTTTTTGTTGCTGTTTTATAAGCAAGCAACAAGGTTTTGAATTTGATGTGAGCTGCAACTAGGAGCCAGTGGAGGGATATGAACAGCTGAGTGATGTGTGCTGTTTTGGGTCAGTTGAAGACCAGTCACACTGCTGCGATCTGGATCATCTGCAGAGGTTTGAATGTGAATGCAGGGCAGCCTGCCTCTTTAGTAAAAGTGCCTCTCAGCAACTGTGTGAATATCCCTTCACTGAAAACCCTTTGTACTATTTAGGAGGACTCCTAGTAGTAAGATAAGACCCTTTGTAAATAAGGCCCCTGGGTCTCTGCACAGGCACGTACCAAATCTGGTAACCTAATCGTGACAACAAAACTTCAGGAGGCTGCTCACTGTCACTGCACCTACATCAAGAAATTGTCATGCCCCTCTAAAATCACAAACTGCCATTTGTACGTGAGATTATTAGCAATATCAAATAAGCATATTTCTCAAAATGCAAAACAACCCCTTTAAAATAGTCAAGAATAGGTAAGTGAATATCTTGTTAGAAATGGATGTACTAGGTCAGCAATAGTGGAGAAAATATTGTATTGAAGCACAACGTTGACTGATTCACAGAAATCATGTGTCTAGGTGAAAATATGACTTGGGGGAACAGGTTGACTTTATTCAGTGTCAGAATGATCACATCAGTGCAAATGATTTTGATGAAATTGTCCCATATGGATGAAATTATCCTTCAAAATCTGTCTGAGGAGATGACTGAGCCACAGATTGACACATTAAAAACTCATTGATAGACTGCATAGCAGCTGGGCAGACAGCTGTGTATGTGTGTGTGTGTGTGTGTGTGTGTGTGTGTGTGTGTGTGTGTGTGTGTGTGTGTGTGTGTGTGTGTGTTGCCTGTCATTACATCATACAAGTGCAGTTGCTTTGGTGACATGACGCAAGTGCTCTAAAGAGGGAAACCCATGCAATGTAAAAAGACAGATTAGGTCCACCATGGAACACAGCATAAACCATTTGATCAAATATCTACTCCTGAAAAATTTGAATTAGAATAATCATTTGAATTAATTAATCAATCAGTTGAATTAGCAACAGTTCTGGTGATTAATAGATTCTTATTCTCAGCCTACTCTGGTTCTAGCTTCAGCAATATCTTCACCAATATCATTGGCAACTGAATGAAAACATCACTGGAGCTCTGAGGACCGGTAGCTTGCTTTTTTCATTACATTGAAAATACATGACATAACATTATAGACCTAATGAATGAAAGACTGTAAAATGAATCAGCAGATTTACCTAGGATAATTATTAGTTGAAGCCTTATACCAGACCGTGGTGAGGAGCAACATCTGGCGTTTAATTCTAACTGACAAACACAGGCTATACTGAGGTCCCTGTATATTTCACTCCTAAATATGCACATTGTTCAGCTGCTGTTCGCTTCCTAGGGGTCAACAGAGTAAAGGGGAAAATAAGCTGAACGGAGCAGGGTATACTGTTTTCCTGGTCCAACCTCCGAATTTCTTGTTAAAGTTACAGTGTGTATATGAGGCACATCTGGCGGCATCTAGCAGTGAGGTTGCTGATTTCCAAGTGTGTAGGAAAACTATGGTGGAAAACGTGAATGGTCCTATCTGGGGCCTGTGCGTAGAGTGTATGTGTTCATGGGAAGTGAGTGGTGAAGCAAGAGAGAACAAGTGCACTAGCGGACCAGAAGAGTTAGTTTAGCTTTGAGAATATCAAGTGAATATACAGTGAAGTTGCAGGTTGTGCAAAAACAAATATTGCAGCTCGTCAGACCAACAGAGGCTTGTTGTTTCCCGGTGGCTGGGTAGAGTGGCGGTTAACGTGATTAACTCTGGAGCGAGTGCTGTGGGTATACAGTGTAATCGGTGTGTGCCCGACTACTGTTTAACACTAGTAACATGACTTCCACAACAAGCCTATTACCAACACCTCATAAGCTCACCAAGTAACACAATTTACACAGCTTTGTTGAATACTCAATTCCGATTGGTCAATCACGGCGTTCTACGGTCTGTTATTTCTTTATAGCAGATCGTTGTTATGGGCACAGTTCTGATGTTGGACTCTGGTGAACCGTTTGTGTCATATTATTGATTTCTCGTAAGTGAGTTGCCGTGTAATAAGTGCAGCAAGCGGATTATTGTTGTGAAATAAACCACAGGACGATACGCTTCGCGCTGGGGTCCACCCCCCCATTTCCACAGCATCATCCTGTTGGGGTTTATTTCACAACAATGACCGGCTCGCTGTGAATTATCCCTTACATATCTCATTGGTTTCCTAACAGGGGACTGCGCTCATTTCAGTATGGTGGTGCAGTGGTTTGCACTGCTGCCTCACATCAACAGGGTCACAGGTTCAAACCTGACTTGGGGCCCTACCATGTGGAGTTTGCATCTTCTCCCTGTGTTAGTGTGGGTTTTCTCCAGGTTCTTTGGCTTCCTCCCACAGTCCAAAGACATGCAGGTTAATTGATGATACATATACAGTACAGACCAAAAGTTTGGACACACCTTCTCATTCAATGAGTTTTCTTTCTTTTCATGACTATTGACATTGTAGATTCACACTGAAGGCATAAAAACTATGAATTAACACGTGGAAATATATACTTAACAAAAAAGTGTAAAACAACTGAAAATACGCTTTATATTCTAGTTTCTTCAAAGTAGCCAGCTTTTGGTGGCAGGTAGTCACCTGAAATGGTTTTCACTTCACAGCCCTGTCAGGTTTAATAAGTGGGATTTCTTGCCTTATAAATGGGGTTGGGACCATCAGTTGTGTTGTGCAGAAGTCAGGTGAATACACAGCTGATAGTCCTACTGAATAGACTGTTAGAATCTGTATTATGGCAAGAAAAAACAGCTAAGTAAAGAAAAACGAGTGGCCATCATTACTTTAAGAAATGAAGGTCAGTCAGTCCGAAAAATTGGGAAAACTTTGAAAGTGTCCCCAAGTGCAGTCGCAAAAACCATCAAGCGCTACAAAGAAAGTGGCTCACATGAGGACCGCCCCAGGAAAGGAAGACCAAGAGTCACCTCTGCTGCTGAGGATAAATTCATCCGAGTCACCGGCCTCAGAAATGGCAGGTTAACAGCAGCTCAGATTAGAGACCAGGTCAATGCCACACAGAGTTCTAGCAGCAGACACATCTCTAGAACAACTGTTAAGAGGAGACTGTGTGAATCAGGCCTTCATGGTAGAATAGCTGCTGGGAAACCACTGCTAAGGACAGGCAACAAGCAGAAGGGACTTGTTTGGGCTAAAGAACACAAGGAATGGACATTAGACCAGTGGAAATCTGTGCTTTGGTCTGATGAATCCAAGTTTGAGATCTTTGGTTCCAACCACCGTGTCTTTGTGCGATGCAGAAAAGGTGAACGGATGGACTCTACATGCCTGGTTCCCACCGTGAAGCATGGAGAAGGAGGTGTGATGGTGTGGGGGGGCTTTGCTGGTGACACTGTTGGGGATTTATTCAAAATTGAAGGCATACTGAACCAGCATGGCTACCACAGCATCTTGCAGCGGCATGCTATTCCATCCGGTTTGTGTTTAGTTGGACCATCATTTATTTTTCAACAGGACAATGACCCCAAACACACCTCCAGGCTGTGTGAGGGCTATTTGACCAAGAAGGAGAGTGATGGGGTGCTGCACCAGATGACCTGGCCTCCGCAGTCACCGGACCTGAACCCAATCCAGATGGTTTGGGGTGAGCTGGACCGCAGAGTGAAGGCAAAAGGGCCAACAAGTGCTAAGCATCTCTGGGAACTCCTTCAAGACTGTTGAAGACCATTTGAGGTGATGACCTCTTGAAGCTCATCAAGAGAATGCAGAGTGTGTGAAGCAGTAATCAGAGCAAAAGGTGGCTACTTTGAAGAAACTACAATATAAAGCGTATTTTCAGTTGTTTCACCCTTTTTTGTTAAGTATATAATTCCACATGTGTTAATTCATAGTTTTGATGCCTTCAGTGAGAATCTACAATTTTCATAGTCATGAAAATAAAGAAAACTCTTTGAATGAGAAGGTGTGTCCAAACTTTTGGTCTGTGCTGTATGTTTTAGGGTTGTCACGATTCTCCAAATCCATGTTTTGATTCAATTTTAAGCCCTGACAGCTATACCATTGATAGTCTTGTTGTTAGTCTTAGTCATTGTAAAGATCAAGAAATCATTGCTTTTATGCCCTGATATTTACATTTTGAAATTATTCTTTAAAACGATAGGCTACATTGTATCAAGTGTGACATTTTTCAAAGTGTACCACTCTAAGGCCATATAGTCAAATTTTAATAATATATTTATTATATAGTTATCTAGTAAATTGGGAAGAAACTGTTAATCATTATCAAAAATCCTACGGTCAAAAAATACCTGCAAACGATCCTTTTTGTGCCCAGATCTAGAAAAAGCCAAACACTGTAAGCATTTCATTGCAATGTGTGATTGGCTCACTATCACATCAGCTGCACATGGCTCTGAACATGGAGATGCAATATTTCTAAAAACTGTTTTATTTGAACCTATAACTATGCAGCAATAGAGACGAAGACTAATGGATGGCATTAGCTATGGACTGATATTGGTGTGTGAGCTGGTGTTACCTGGAAAACATGTCTGCAGGTGTTCAGTTAGGGCCTCCTGAGTGACAGGCTTGTGGGCGGAGTTCATAGCAGAGATAGCCAATAGCAATACTTCTCCCAAAGGGATGAATTGCGATTGGCTGATGGGGGACATACTGATGGGTGACACATCACCTGTGGAAAGACAGAGATCAGTCACTTTGAGTGTTACTGGATGAACTGAATATGAATTATTGCAGTTAGATCAAATGTAATTGTACGAATGTATCATTCAATTGTTTACACCAACAGTGAACCATAAGGTACATGACACCACGCAGATAATCAAAACCATGTGGTGACAAATTGTGCACTGGATTTACTTTGACAGCACCCACACACACCCATACACAATACCAACATAGGATTTGACCTTAAAGAATAAGCCCGATCTTTCATGAAAAGACCAAAAAGATGTTAGTCTATCTCGTAATACTGTCTTACTTCCTTACCCTGTCTGTCACATTCAACTCCAAGCCCACTGGTTAATGTTTTTTTTGGAAAAAATGCTCAGTAATTTCCTAAAACATCTAGATAGATAGATACATATACACTTTAGGGTTGGGACTGTTGTGGCTAACTTGGTAGAGCAGGCGCCCCATGTACTTGGGGGCGGCAGTAGCTCAGTCTGTAGGGAGTTGGCTTGGGAACCGGAGGGTTACCGGTTCAAGTCCCGACATGGACCAAAAACTGAGTGTGAACTGGTAGCTGGAGAGGTGCCAGTTTACCTCTTGGGCACTGCCGAGGTGCCCCTGAGCAAGGCACCAAACCCCCAACTGCTCGGGGCGCTTGTCAGGAGCAGCCCCCTCACTCTGACATCTCTCCATTAATGCATGTATGTGTGTTTCAGGTCTGCATGTACCATGTATGAGTTTAACAGAGTGTAAATTGAATTTCCCCATTGTGGGACTAATAAAGGTAGATCTTCTTCTTCTTCTTCTTCTACTAAGGCTAAGTCCTTGCCACAGTGGCCCCAGGTTTGAATCCAGCCTGGGGCCCTTTGCTGCATGTCGATCCCTCTGTCTCCCCTTTCAACACTTTAGCTCTAAATAAAAACAGAAAAACTCTCCAATAATAATAATAATAATAATAATAATAATAATAAAAAAGATTAAAGCTTTGCATGTGGGGGTGCTGGGGTTTTAATACCTAACAAGCTACGCGGCTGCAACGATGAGCCAATGCACAAACAGGTTAAATCCATCAGTTATAACCAGCTGCAGTGTATTAGCACAACAGACAACTGAGTCCACAGTTCACCTGTCCGGGACAGTTAACAGCCACGATGCTGCATGCATTGTCGTGGACACATGCAGCTACTTTCCCAGTAAGTCTCCATGGCATCATTTAGTTAAGATGTGGGGTTGTCAGTGGGGTTATAGCTGTGAATGTAGCAGTGCAGTGTGTGTACAGTTTATTTGTTGAAGAATAAATGCTACAACTTCTCAAGACCCAAGCCAAGCTCCTGTGTCCTGCAACGCAGACTCAGGATTACTTAAGGTGGGCTGTTAAGGTGGACCAGCTATTCTTGTTTAAGTGACAAGATGCTCCTCTGCGTTTTGCTCAGCTTTTCATTTAATTTTTAATATTTCTTTTAACCATTTAACTGATAGCATTAATCGGTAAAAATTCTTAATGTTATATATACTGTATGTGTATATATACTGTATACTGAGTGTGGACACATACCTGTAAGGTCTGTTCACATTCCACACAATACACACTACCTTTCTGATGGATCATGTATACTCTTAATGAGGACATGCTATTTAATAGCTGGAAAGCAAAAATTTAAAGGACTAGCATTTAGAACCTTTCACCTATATCTCATGGTCTCGATCAGTGGATGGAAGGTGTCATCGTGTGGCCTAAGGGTGAAATATTGGTCAAGTGAGAACAGGTGGTTGTATATGAGGCGGAGACTGAAACCCTGAGCTGGCTCCATTTGCTGTGAGATACAGTTAAAAACTCTGAAAAAAGCTAGCGAGTAGACCTTTGATTTGACATTATTTGGACAGGTCAGGGTCAAGAATGAACATCCGCACTCAAATACAATAAACATTTCTTTTATAGCAATTTTTTTTCAAAACCAGAAATCTCCAGAAATGTAAAAGTTAATCCCCAAAATAAGTAATAGCGATAAATTTCCATCTTCTGGTTACTATTGCCTATTTTAAATACACCAAAGATAAAAACTGGGTACATTTCAAAGACCCGGAGATTTGTGGTTATACCATGCTGACTTCTACAGTCTACAGTTGTACACATTACATGATCCAAGTTTTTGGTTCCTTTGCCAAGGGCTGCTAAACTACCAAAGATTTAGTAGCAGAAAACTTTTTTTTCAGCAAAAATTTAAAAAAAAAGCAGAGATAAATTTAAGAAACAGACAACAAACCAGACTGGGAAGACAGGAGAGGACAGAGCACAGCTGCAGAGGCTCAGGAACACTGACTACCACCCCGCCACCTCCAGATACTAACTGCACACAGCTGCTGGCCTCAACATGGACAGTGATAATCAGGGGACAAACCCCAAACCCTCCACACACAGTGAAGGGGGAGGGGGTTTCCAAAGAACAGCTGAGAGGCCATTTCCTGTTGCTTCGCATAGTGTCATGGGGTCTCAAGGTGGCCTAATATGTTGGGTCTCATATTGTCCGCTGCCAGAGTTTTCAGACTTCAACTTGTGGTTATATAATGTAATTCATGGTGTTGTTAGATTTCTGCTAGACCAGCCCATTAAACAGTTTTTGACCACAGTGAAAATGTTGTTTTTGAACGGCCAAATGCCAACAAATATGGGCTGATGCAGAATATTTTGTTAGATTAAAAACACGTTGTGAATTTTGGAAATAATTACATCTATCTTTTGTCAGTAAATTTTGATATTTGGACTGAGGCAAGTACAGTCACTTGCTCTGTGTGCGTTTGAGAGGGTGGGGAAGACAAGTTGGAAGCTAATGTCTCTATAAGTTACTAATAATAACTAGAAAATAAATTTCTTGCTGAAAATGCATGTTAATGCTGACAGCTGAGATTAGGGTTAGGGTTAGGGGGTTAATTGCAAAGTATTGCTGAAAATACAGAAATCATAAAGTGCTAATGCATTGCACTATACCCCTGAAAAACTGAATTGTAATAGTGGCAGAAGAAGAACTGCACGACCCAAAAAAGCTAAGAGCTGAAACGCATTGCTAGAAAAGCTACAAGCTAAACTTGTAATACTGTCAAAGGTGGAAGTTGAAATTAATATTAGTATTTGGCTGGAATAAAACTTTAAAACAATAAATGTTTAGACAGAATGTAGTACTTGGGCGGATTAAATGAACCTTTAAAACCATAAGTAGTCAGACAGAAAGCAATATTTGGGTGAAATGAACCTTTCAAACTATAGACAGAAAGTAGTATTTTGGTGGAATTAACCAACTAGACAATGTTAGAAAGTCCTATAAGCCTCATCCTGAGCTTCCTTTTAGATTAGAGTTACTCTATGGGCTTTTATTTTGAAAAAACAAACAAACTTCCCTGTTCCCTGTTAAGGTATAGTTACCGTATGGAGGTTTAATTTTGAAATAGGTTCATCTCTAGTTTCCTTTTAACATACAGTAAGAGTTGGGGCTTTTAGTTTGAAAAAACAGCCTCATTCTGAGCTTCCTGTTGAGATTCAGTTACTCTATAAAGTTTTTTTTTTTTTTTTTGAAGGAATGGGACAGTTTGATGTCCATTGGGAGTACATTCCATCAGAAGGGGGTATGGCAGGAACGGGCCCTTTAGCCTGCTGACTTGGTTTTCACAGACGGGATCCTGTATTCTGAGAGCGGAGAGTCCTGATTGGAGCATAAGGTTTGAGATCGGGCAGGTAGGAAGGGGCGTGTCCATTTACAGTTTAAAGTAAGATTTGACATGGTAGCCATAGGTAGCCAATGAAGAGAAGCTAAAACTGGTATAATAAGCCCTTGTTCACAGCAGCCATTTTGACAGTCATTGCATACTGAACACAGCTGTAATTAATAACATTAATTATGGCCCTGATCCATTGAGGTGTGCCAAGGCCCTGGTAATGTGCATGCTGGTTCACTGGATTGGCTGTGACACACTAAATAAAATGACTCAGCCTCCTGCTAAGATCCAGTTTCTGTATGGCGCATTTATTTTGAAGAGTTGTGTGTGTGAGACAGAGCTACTTTTAAATCTGAAAGATCTGAATGCTTGAATCTACGAACAATCAAACAAGTACAGAGAGATGTCCCAAAACTGGTGGAAACACAGAGAAGGTAGTACCTGCAAAAAACACCTGGCAGTTTGTACAGAAGAAAGAGAAGCTGAAGAAGTTGAATAAAGATTCACAATGTGAATGCTGCTGAACAGCGTTCACACAATAATTTAAATGTCAGTGTAATGAATGAAGCTTGGAAGCTTCAGCCCTACTTCGTTGCATGTTCTGTGGATTACCATCAGCTGAGCATTGTCTTTGTTTTTGTCCCTGTCCTTTCTGTAAACCCACAGACTATTTGTCTGAATGATCACCACTGCTACAGCTGATTTGTTTACTGTTCCACCTTAAACGAGATTAATTCTGCGTCACATTTTTCCTCTGGCCATGCGTGTCCCACCTGTCATGTCTCTGCAATACTAAAACTTTAACTGCAAGAACTACGATGAGGTCTTCAAATTCAAAACTGATATTTAGGCATCTTGCTCCCTGTGCACTCCCACTGCACGTCTGTATAGGCCTACTACAGTTCCAATGCTGTTAGTACTATTTTAGCTATTAGTTCCACTGCTGCATCTTCTAGTGACATTTATACTGCTGCTATTACTCCTACGTTGCTACAAACAAGACTACTCCTACTACTACTGCAAACATAGCTGGTACTACTTGTACTATTACAGGTAGTGTTACTGCTTCTGCTACTGCTATCCCTCATTAGTGCTGCTGAAGGATAATTCTGCTTTACTACAATTTAGGTATGTACAACTAAAGGTGCAGCAAGTGAGAGACAAGTGCTCACAGTTCACAATTTACTGCTTAATACAGAGCAACACATACATGTTTGGGTGCCTTAAACATTTAAATAGAACCATGGTGAAACTAACTGAAACACTCCTCCTAACACACAAGTTTATTTTGTATTTTCAGTTTCATAGCATGAGACGCTTTTTGCCGGGAACCTGCAGATGGGTCTTCCAGCTCGGGCGTTTCATTTGCTCTCGCAATAATGTGCCTGACTAGGACACCAATCAACCTCTTGTGCTAACGTCAGCACATGTTGCTAACAGCATACGGCGGAAGGCATGCTTGTGAACTTCGGTTCCACATTCAGACCTCAGTCTACACACCGTGTATACTGCTTATAGCTGTGTGCACCAGACCATGACCCCGATATCGCGAAGGTTCAGCACAAGAACATTGACTATCACAGCCCTACATAATACCTATGGCGATATCACATCATTATATCTAAAGTGGAGATAAATGTACAGCATTCTTTTTACATTTCAGCTATGGCAGCGTGGCTTTAGGGAGGGTAATGTCAGTCTCTCTGTCTATCATTTCAGTATAGAGAAATCTCTTGAATGCTAACATCAGGTCAATATTTAACTGTGGGAATGCTGATCGAACTTCTAATCAAACTTTTAATTTATTCAATACTTTTGTTCATAAACAAATACCTGCAAAACTAATTACATTCCCATCAGCCTCAGCTATACTTTGTGTTTATTGTAATTAGAAATGTTAGCATGCTAACACACCAAGATTATGTGCATGATACACATTATAAATAGCGTGTCAAACATCAGCGTGTTAACAACGACCCTGTTCAGACTTTGCATTAACATGTGTCCTGAGTGATCCGATCACAAGTGGACAGCTTTAAGTACATCTGTTCACACCTGGCATTAGAAAACGTCTCCATTAAGCACTTGTGATCTGATCTCACTTCCCCGCTCAGCATGCCAATAAACACGTAGTAAACATGTCTAATACAGTCCTTCAGTGTGGCCAGGACACATTCAAGTACGCACTGCTAAAAGAATGTGGCCATATGTGACCCAGGCCATCTCCGAATGTGGTAATCGAATCAGATCTCAATGCCTCTTGAGCACGTTCACACCTGTACTTAGAGCTGTCCACTTGTGAGCCGATCACCAAGGACGTATGTTAATACCAGGCCTGAACATAGAGCTGCGAGAATGGCTGAAGACTAGCACGAGACTGGATAATACCAAAACAAACATGGACGCCAACCAGGAGCTTGCACTCTTTATATGCAGCAAAAATTGTGCTGAAAAAGACAAAACAGGAGGAGGAAGGCACAGAGATTTTGTGAGATCCGATTTGGAGAGGTGTGAAGTACTTTGTGGTCCACAGAGGAAGTTGGAGTGAGAAAACTTTGAAAATAAATCTGACTTGAAGGATTTATTAGCATGTCTCCTTCAGGTGACACACGTGATGTCCTTGATCACTGATGTCAGTCACAAATATCAAACATAACTTAAAAAATCTTTATATTAATGCCTGGCAGCGACTGGATATGAAGACTAAAGATTAGGATGTACATGTCCCTCACTATATGGTTTGCTGTTGTCAACATCAACTGAACTAGAGACAGCATTGCACAGGTTCTTTTTTGGTCTTTTTGCAGATAACTGCTACCCAGTATCTGCAGAGAATGTATGGCTGCGTCTCTTAATGATCCATGGTCGAGTTGAGGTAGAACTGATCTTATCATCAGGGCTATGTCTCTCAGATATGACAGCTCCCCCAGAAATAATAGTCACAATGTGGTCCTACCTTTATTTAAATCTGCAAATTAGTTTTGAACAAAATTTGTCATTATAATTATTAAGAAAGTGCATCCCAGAATGTAATTTAGCATGTTGTTTTAATATCAAATATTACACATTAAACATGTGGGACTAATCATGCTCTGCAGCACTCAGTTAATAGAGCGACTGTTCTGGACAAACCTATTAATACTCTATTCAGTCTATTAACAATTACAATTACTTGGGGATTTGGATGGACACAATTCTACATTTTAAATGCCATATAGACCATCTTGTGAAGAAATTAAAACTCACACTGGGTTTCTGTACAGGATAAAGTCCTGTTTTTCCATGGCATCAAGAAAATGCTGGTCTTTCCTTGACTCAGACTGACTATGATGATACTATTACAGGTTTGTCTCACCATCCACATGTCCAAACTTGACCCTCTGTATCTCTCAGCCCTGAGCTATGTCACTACTTCTGGCTTTAGGGCCCATCATTGTAAAGTAACTTCTATCAGTACAAAAGCTGCCAAATCAAGCCTGTTCCACTACAGACCTTAGTCCTGGAACAACCTGCAGGCCAAGCTTAAACTGGAGACCCTTATCTCTTTAAATTATTTTAAACATAGAATAAAAGATGTGGTCGCTGCTAGCTGCAGTTGCTTCGATTAAATAACACTTGACCAACGTGCTGCCCTGTTAATACACTCCATGATGATGTAATGCATTTTGTCATACCTCTTGTTGCTGTCGTGATTTAGTGTTGTTGTCTTGTTTTGTGTTGGATACTGCTGTTTGACCTGTCTTGGCAAGGTTTTAATCTCAATGTGGCTTCATCGTTAAATAAAGGTATCTATCTATCTATCTATCTATCTATCTATCTATATCTATATAGTATATAGGGGTGAAGTGCCCTTCAACTTAACGAAATAAAACCCATGTTGTAAAAAAAAAAAAAAGTACTACTACTAGTACTGCCGTATTTGCTTACTGTAGTTGAGGTGTAATGAATTCTGCTGCTGTTACTTGTGTTTCTACCACTGCTTTTCACCATGATACTACTGCTTCCTTTCTCTCACACAGACTGACCAAAGTCACATTAGCAGGCAGCCAGCTCACATACGTGGAGACAGAACATAGTACGTCATTCCAAACACATGTCATCGATATGGAGCGAATGCATCTAATGTTGAGTTTTACTGTTGCTTTGCAGACTACTGCAGTAGCACAAGTATTTCTGATCTAGTCCCAGCAATGAAACCACTGAGTTGGAGGTAAAGAAGAGCCATTTTGTAGCAGCAGCCGTTAGCTTACAGCCCTGCTCACTCCATTACTACTACACTGTCCAAAAAGAGAGGGAGACAGACAGAGAGAGAGAGCTTATCAGAGGAAGAGAAGATGATATGTAGGGGGAGAGAGATTAGGAGAGAAAAATTGCGATGCAGAGGAAAGGATGAAAGAGGGGAGCAGCTGTGTGAAGCAGAGTGGTGAGAGAATAAAAAGAGAGAGAGAGAGAGAGAGTAATAGAGTGAGAATGATGGACCATTGATCGTCCATGTCTCTCTCACTGCAGTGGTAGTAAACAATCAGCCAGCCTCCTTTGTCCACAGCACTAAACCACACCCCCTCCTTTTGTCATGCACTCCCTCCCTCACTCTCTCACCCACTATTTCTCTCTCTCTCCATTCCTCCATTTCTTTTGCTTTATACAAACCTCTAATATCTATCTCCCCTGCAGTACGCCTGCATCTATCCTTCTATCACTCGTCTCTTTCTGTCTCTCTACGCCTCTGACTCTGTAGAGCTGTGACGCTGTGCTAATGCTAACTAGCAGCTGCTGCTAACAGGCTAGCAAATGAAACAGACAGACAGACAGACAGTTAGACAGACAGACAGACAGACAGATTCAAACCTTGGCTGATAGTAATCCACTCCTCTGTAAAAAAAATATAGAATCCAGTTAATAAGCCTGGTAGAGCTCCTGATGGTAGCGCAGCTCTCTCTCTCTCCCTCTCTCTCTCTCTCTCTTTCTCACACACTAGCTCATCCTCCTCTCTCTCACACACATTCTGCTCCTCCCCCTCCCCCCCCCTCCCTCTCTCTCTCTCTCTCTCTCTCTCCACACACACACACACACACACACACACACACACACACACACACACACAGCCCCCCCTTCACTCTTTTCCCACTCACACACACACACAGAAATGAGCATTCAGTCAAGGGCTTCCCACAATCCCTTGCGCCACACAAAGACAAGGGGGTGTGACCAATCACACACTGCCTCACTCTGCAGCCGGGCTTTCTTTCCCCTCCCTCACTGTGTGATGCCCACCGACATACAAGCTTGTGGGCGGGCTGCCAAGAGGGTTGCCATGACAACGCATCCCCAGTTGCTCTTTGTTGCTATCACTCGTACATTCACACTAAAACACACACACACACACACACACACACACACACACACACACACACACACACACAGTCTGTTCCCGTTGAACATCTCTGTAGAACGTATGTCTGCTCTGCTACACTGTGTGTGTGTGTGTGTGTGTGTGTGTGTGTGTGTGTGTGTGGGGGGGGGGGGTAAAGCACACATGCTTTCTTAGCTGGTGTTGCAGTACTGCAGCTGGGTTCTGGTGTGACCCAGTTAGAACACTAAAGCTGGATGTAGACACACACACACACACACACACACACACACACACACACACACACACACACACACACACACAGCCAGTAGAACATTCCAGAACTATGAAACGATGCTGATATAAATATAGCAGTAGCAGTATAGTTTCATTATGAGGAACATGAAATAGTTCTACATATACGTACAGTGTATACTGTACGTATACTGTACATATACGTACATACACCTAGTCCTGGTTCAGACTGAGAGGACGGACTAACATTAGTCAGTAGTCCTGGTTCAGACTGAGAGGAAGGACTAACATTAGTTAGTAGTCCTGGCCTAGACTGATGGGACAGACTAACATTAGTCAGTAGTCCTGGTTCAGACTGAGAGGAAGGACTAACATTTGTTAGTAGTGCTGGTTCAGACTGAGAGGAAGGACTAACATTAGTCAGTAGAAGAAGAAGAAGATAGTCCTTTATTAGTCCCACGAGGGGAAATTCAATTTTTTAGTCCTGGTTCAGACTGAGAGGAAGGACTAACATTAGTCAGTAGTCCTGGTTCAGACTGAGAGGAAGGACTAACATTAGTCAGTAGTCCTGGTTCAGACTGAGAGGACCAGCCTGGTAAGTGACATGTAAGAAATAACATTCGAGCTGATCAATTGTTTCACTAGTTTCACTAAATTATGGATCAACAAATAAAATTATTGATGTTTGTTATGATATTTTAGTTAGTTCTATGACGCGCTACGTTAGTAGTTAGTTAGGCGAGTAATGTTATGTTCACAAATCAACTACATAAACATACGCTATCATCTCACTGTAGTTAAGTGAATCTCGCTGTAGTTAAGTGAATCTCGCTGTAACAACGTGCACCATTCAGACTTCTTCAGCGGTGTCGCTGGGAAACTGGGCGTGTTGTCCTCATATAAACAGATCATGGCTGAAGATTGTGGTGATTTTGCACTTCAGCAGATTTATTACAACTTTGACAGAGACAAGAGCACAGCTGAGCTCAACGTAGCACATGGGTGGTAACTATAGTTCCTGGGGGGCCACATGAGAAAACCAGACTGTTGTTGGGGGCCAAACAAATACTGTCAGACGTAACCTCTATTTTATCACTACAGGAAACATGCTGTTATTCTCATTTTTCAGTATTTATTATACTGAAAATCACTCCAAACAGCTTATTATTAATAAAATGTCATTATAAACAGGAGACTTTGAACCATACAGGACTGACTGTTTATGGTAGTAATGTTTCCATTAACTAAACTTAACATTTAACTTAACATTTACACTTACATTTAACATTTAACTTAACATTAACACTTACATTTTCTTCTTTGGTTGCATGCAGCTTTGTAAAAAGTCCTTGCTGCTTTACTATCTTAGCTAGCAGCCCCTCGGCTGTCCTCTCCTTCTCATCTCCAGATTCGTTTCTATGTTTTTCTGCATGTTTTGTCTCAGAGTGATGGTTCTAGTTGTATTCTTTGAATTCAGACTTGTTTGTTGCAAACTACGCTCACAGAGTTACCACCAACCTCCACGAAAAACTAAACTTGTTTTGTTTTTTTGGCTTCGTAAGTAAAATTATGTGGTTTGTCTGAGACCTTCCGGGCCGGACAGAACCATCACGAGGGCCGGTTCTGGCCCGCAGGCCGTATAATGCCCAGGTCTGCTGTAGCAGCTCCGTTTGTGTGCGTTTTCTGCTGCCTGTCTGAAGCATGGTAATCCTCAGTGTTAATTGGCTATTGTTGATGATGTATAAATCAATCAGATCACGGTGTGGGCGGGACATGGGGCCAGACTACACAGTACAGACTGAGTGGAGAGCACTGAAAGAAAAAGGAGGCTGATCAGAGCCAAAGTAGCACATTTTTAAATTCACATATCTAATCCCCAAAACATCGGCATACAGTTTTTCATATTAATGATGCATATTGTATGTTTTTATGTCGTGGCACGATATATCACCCTTACTGAAAGCTTATTATGGAATTTTTGACAAAATGATGCTAAAAACCTTCTGCCTACTACCGGTTTAATTAGGCATGTGAATATGAGAAGGGCTGAGGGACAGAAGAAGAGGGCAATGCTAGAAAACCAGAGGCAGGTACAACAGGCTGGTAGAAAAACATTAGTGGTGTATTGAGTGTTGTTAGAGGGCAGACAGACTTGTCTGTGGTAATGTGAGAGTGATTAGCATGTGAAAAGACAGATCTGAATATCAGGCTGGTTGGGGCTTGTTGAACCGGGGTGGACTGCAGGGGTTAAACAGCTGACAGGCAAAAGGGACTCCCCCTTTCTTCTCAGGGGCCCCTGATTGCACCTCCCACAACTCCCATATCATGCTGCAACAAGCAGCCAGCACACAGTTAAAACAGCAAGTAAAGCATTGTAATCCACAACACAACAACAACATAGCAAGGGATCATGTCATCCTCGTTGTGTTCCTGGGATATGTGAAAGTTGAAAATGCAACTTGATATTCAAAATATTCATTTCATTTTTTTAAAATAAGGAAGTAGTGGAGTATTTATTAGTTCATGAGAGTTGTATTTATCTCTTTACCACAATAAACCATAGTTATTGATTTGGTATAGGGATAATTTCCTGCCTTAATTTATACAAGTTAAACTTTTGTCAGTCTTCATCATTAGCATGTAGCTTCTTAGTTAACTAACTGAAAGCTTAGAAAATGGCAATGGGGACAGAAAGGTAGGGCTGGGAATTACAGTATTTTATGGAGACAGAGTACAGTACCCACTCAAAGACAATTAACAAATGATTCTACAGACAAGCTAGAGGCTCTGTGAGGCTCTATTTAGGACGTCAGTACGCATCAAACTAACTGCTCGTCGGATGGTCGAACAGGCATTCAGACTGAAAACTATCCAAGACTAGATGGCTCATAATTAAATTCATACAATAAAATCAATAAATTGACAATTAAAATAAATTAATGTGATTAAACGTATTTAATATATTAACTAATTAAATAAATAATATCAAACGAACAATCTAAATACCACTGCTGAAATTAAACCTAAAAGTAGGCAAACATACAGTATATCCAAACAAAGTATCAGTATCAGTATCCAGTGGAAAAAATAAAGGGTTTATTCCACTCTGTACAGCGTGCTTCTTGAAATGTTTCAGATTTCAAGAGGGACACACCGGGTGCAATTACACAAATTGTGGAGGGTTGAAGTTGCACACGACTGGAAAAAATGCAGCTGGCCTGACAGTTAGTCCTCTGGGGGCACTAAATCTGTAAAAAACTTCATACCAACCCATCCAGTTTTTACAGAGATACCTCAATCTTGACCAAAGTGGTGAACTGACTGATTGACCATCCATAGAGACATGCTGCTGACAGTGAAACATCACATGACCCAGTTTTTTTTGAAGCACACAGAGGCCTTTTGAGCTTCCTCTTATGCACTAGAGATTAAATATGACACAAACTACATCCCTTACAGTTCTTAATGACTGAACACTGAAATATTTCTGAAACTGACGCACACTGGTTGAATGTCAAAAAAACATTACCATCAAATGAATGTTACAGATTCAGACGAGAAAGCGGCTTTTCTCTCAGCGGTCCACATCTGTTGAGTCAGACTGGAGATCTGATTGGTCAACATGAAAAAGTCTCAACCTAATCCACAGACAAGAGACTCAGTGCTGCTGCTGGAACAGTACTGGACATGTATGTATTAAGGCCACAAGGTGCTGTAGTGAGAGAGAGAGACTAAAGAGAGTAAAGAGAAAGAAAGAGCATTGGGGACAGGCTGTAATCTGGAGGTCAGCTCAACAGCTGGGTGTGTACACGAACTCTGACCATCGCTCTGTAATCGAGCCATCTCTCTGCCACACACAACAAGCTGAAAACAAGGACGTTACAGCACATATTAGCAATGTGAGGTCAGTGGTACTGAAAGTACTTAAATGTAACATTTTAAAACAGAAAAATAAACTTGGAAAAAAAAACATCAACACAATTCAATAACAAAAACTGACAGGCTGTCCAGAGGCCTGTACTACGAAGCAGGATTTATAATTAAGGGGGGTAACATATATATTACACATATATACATATATTTATATTTTTACTTAGTCTCAAGTCTGTTTCACATAGCCAGAGATGGACACGCAGCTAAAATAGCTGAAATAGTCATACACCCCACAGTGTTGTTAAAGGGCATAATGAGGAGTAATCTATTCCTCCGTAATAATAAGTAACTTTTTTCATAATATCACTGCCTCCTCTAGACAACTATATCTGACTTTTCAGGCCGTTATCTTAAGAAATCTGTTAATTTACGCATTCACACATTGGCAGTTTTTTCTTTTGCCAGCTGTCCGTCCTGCATTTGATAGTGTCAGTGGTTTTAATTTGACTCTGGATTATATGTTTAACTTCTTCGTTTTGGCTAAAATAGTTTGCTCGTCTTTTGTAAAACGTGCTGCCCTGCTGACGGTAGACTTGTCCAAGTTTGTGATTGGTCACATGCTGTAAACCCCGTCCCTTTCATGTGAATGTGTTCATAACCAGATTGAAAATCCCTGGGTTGATTTACCGAGTTCATAATCAGTACCATAAGACTGCTCAGCGTGATCTCATTTGTTAGGGTTAGATAAGCCACATAACGAGAAGATACCTCTGGCGTTCTAAAGAGTGAAGCCATCATCAGGCCTCTGGCGTTCTAAAGATTGAAGCCATCAGACCTCTGACGTTCTAAAGACTGAAGCCATCAGACCTCTAGCGTTCTATAGATCGAAGCCATCAACAGGCCTCTGGCGTTCTAAAGATTGAAGCCATCAGACCTCTGGAGTTCTGAAGATTGAAGCCATAATCAGACCTCTGGCGGTCTATAGATCGAAGCCATCAACAGGTCTCTGGCGTTCTAAAGACTGAAGCCATCAGACCTCTAGCGTTCTGTAGATCGAAGCCATCAACAGGCCTCTGGCGATCTAAAGGTCGAAGCCATCATCAGGCCTCTGGCATTCTAAAGATTGAAGCCATCAGACCTCTGGAGTTCTAAAGATTGAAGCCATCATCAGGCCTCTGGCGTTCTACAGATCGAAGCCATAATCAGACCTCCGGTGTTCTACAGATCGAAGCCATAATTAGACCTCTGGCGGTCTATAGATCGAAGCCATCAACAGGTCTCTGGCGTTCTAAAGACTGAAGCCATCAGACCTCTAGCGTTCTATAGATCGAAGCCATCAACAGGCCTTGGGATCTAAAGGTCAAAGCCATCATCAGGCCTCTGGCGTTCTAAAGATTGAAGCCATCAGACCTCTGGAGTTCTAAAGATTGAAGCCATCATCAGGCCTCTGGCGTTTACAGATCGAAGCCATAATCAGACCTCCGGTGTTCTACAGATCGAAGCCATAATCAGACCTCTGGCGTTCTACAGATCGAAGCCATCATCAGGCCTCTGGTGTTCCAAAGATCGAAGCCATCAGGCCTCTGGCATTCTACAGATCGAAGCCACAATCAGGCCTCTGGTGTTCCAAAGATCGAAGCCATCAGACCTCTGGCGTTCTACAGATCGAAGCCATAATCAGGCCTCTGGTGTTCCAAAGATTGAAGCCATCAGACCTCTGGCGTTCTACAGATCGAAGCCATCAGACCTCTGGCGTTCTACAGATCGAAGCCATAATCAGGCCTCTGGTGTTCCAAAGATCGAAGCCGTCAGACCTCTGGCGTTCTAAAGATCGAAGCCATTAGACCTCTGGTGTTCTACAGATCGAAGCCATAATCAGGCCTCTGGTGTTCCAAAGATCGAAGCCATCAAACCTCAGGCGTTCTACAGATAGAAGCCATCATCAGGCCTCTGGTGTTCTAAAGATCGAAGCCATCAGACCTCTGGTATTCTAAAGATCGAAGCCATCAGACCTCTGGCGTTCTACATATCGAACCATCAGACCTCTGGCGTTCTTAAAGATCGAACCATCAGACCTCTGCCGTTCTTATAGATCGAAGCCATCAGACCTCTGCCGTTCTACAGATCAAAGCCATCAGACCTCTGGCGTTCTAAAGATCGAAGCCATCAGACCTCTAGCGTTCTAAAGATCGAAGCCATCAGACCTCTAGCGTTCTAAAGATCGAAGCCATCAGACCTCTAGCGTTCTAAAGATCGAAGCCATCAGACCTCTAGCGTTCCAAAGATCGAAGCCATCAGACCTCTAGCGTTCTAAAGATCGAAGCCATCAGACCTCTAGCGTTCTAAAGATTGAGCATAGACCTCTAGCGTTCAAAGATCGAAGCCATCAGACCTCTAGCATTCTAAAGATCGAAGCCATTGGAACTATTGTCTTGTGGGTTTTCTAAAGATCGAGCTCATCAGTCGCAGCGCTTTCTAAAGGAGCCATAGACCTCTAGGTTCTAAAGATGAGCCATAGACTTAGCGTTCTAAAGATGAAGCCATCAGACCTCTAGCGTTTAAAGATGGCTGTGTGGTGGTGGGGGTGGTGGGTTTGGGGGTGTCGGGGGGTGGGCGAGGGGCGGTGGGAGCGGTAGGGATGGCGGGGGGCGCGGGCGTGGCGTGGCTGCGGTGGCTCTAGTTAAGATCGCTCAGGTTAGTCGGTTTTAGTGCCGGTCTAGGTCGCCATTGCGTCTAGATGCTTGATCTGGCTAGAGGCCTGGGGGGGGTCTAAAGATGAAGATAGGGGTGAGAGGTTCGGGGGCGGAGATAAGGTTGTGGGGTTCTAAAGACTGAAGCGATAGACCGGTTTCGGTGGGGGTCTAGGTGAGTCTGGTCTGGGTAAAGATTGAAGATAGACTCTGAGTTCTAAAGATTGAAGATATAGCTCTGGTTCTAAGATGAAGATAATTAGACTTGGTTTAAGATAAGATATAGGTGTAAAAAAATGTAATAAAAAAAGAAAAGGAAAAAAAAAAACATAAAAAAAAATAAGAAAAATAAAAAAATAAAAAAATAAAAAAAAAAAAAAAAAAAAAAAAAAAAAAAATAAAAAATATAAAAAAAAAAAAAAAAAAAAAAAAAAAAAAAGAAAAAAAAAAAAAAAATAAAAAAAATAAAAAAAAAAAATAAAAAAAAAAAAAAAAAAAAATAAAAAAAAAAAAAAAAAAAAAAAAAAAAAATAAAAAACTAGCGTTCTAAAGATCGAAGCCATTGGACCTCTAGCGTTCTAAAGATCGAAGCCATCAGACCTCTAGCGTTCTAAAGATCGAAGCTATCATCAGATCTCTGCCGTTCTAAAGATTGAAGCCATCAGAACTAACACATGCAGCCCACCCAGCCTAATGCATGTATGTGTGTGTGTTTATGTGCATATGTGTTTGTGTGTGTATGTGCGTGTGTGTATGTATGTTTGTGTGTGTGTGTATATGTGTGTGTATGTATATGCGTGTGTGTATGTATGTGTGTGCATGTGTGTGTATGTATGTATGTATATGTATGTATGTGTGTGTAGCTGCCCTGAATATAACTCAGCAGACAGAGTAGGAGCTACAATCGCATTACAGGAGAGGAGCACCCATTACATCAGCTTGTGTGTGTGTGTGTGTGTGTGTGTGATACGTCCGGCCAGCGGCTGCAGCTCAGCGAGAGTTAATGAGTTCACAATGTCAGCATGCAAAAGTGCAGCTTTACATACTTCCAGAGCTTTGGAGAGGTGGAGACACTGAGGAGAGCAGCTGTCTTCCACTGTTAAACATTAGTGAAACAGCCAAATGCGATCAGCCTCTGTTACTCGTCCTCCTTCCTCCTTGATTAATTCAAATCACTGATAACATACAGATAGCCCAGGTTTGATTATCTACACGGAGCACAATCTGCACGACATGGAGAATGACATTGATCCTAAGAATAATTTATCTAAATAGCCATCATTATTGATTGATTGAACAGTTTAACAGAAATGTGAATATAGAGGAAGTGACATCAGTTATACAGTTCAACAGCATGAGCCTAAATATGAACTTCTCAGAGATTCACCACTGTTTGACACGGAATCAAAAGAAATCTAGTGTAATAGCAGTTGCTGAGACTTGGCTTCATGATGAGCAAGCTGCTGTGAACAAACCGGAGGGAAAGGCAATGCTTTTCTATCACCAAAAAGGGCTGAGGAGTTGCTTTATATGTAGAGAAAACTTACATGTAAAGTTGTGAACAGTATGCCATTTGTTATAGACAACGTTATGGAATGTAACACTGTAGAAACTGAAGTTGAGTAATCCAAGATCTCATCTTGATACATTTACAGACAAGGTACTTATGTTTAGAGCTGCCACTAAGGACTCATTTCCTATCGATTAACCTATTGACTATTTTACCAATTAATCTAAATGATTCGTTTTCCTCCAAAAATCAAACTGACCTACAGTATGTATGATTTGGCGGCATCTAGCAGAGAGGTTACAGATTGTAAACTCTCCTGCGTACCAAGCGGAGAACTACCGTGGCCGAAGTGGAAACATGAATGGCCTTTTATAGAGCTTTTGTAAGAGTATCGTAGGACATGTGGAGAATAGTAGAGCCAGAGTGTGTACGTGGGAAGTGAGTAGTGAAGTAAGAGAGAGAGCGCGACGGTGAACACGTGTGATGGTGTGAGCAAAGAATTGAGCAAGTGATTTAGTTTGACCAGAGTTAGTTTTCCTTTGACAACCAATCAAGTGAACAGTGAAGTTGTAGTTTGTGTAGAAATAAATGCTGCCTCTCCACAAGACCAACAGAGGTTTCTCGTCCTGTTTCCCAACGGCTGAGTGGAGCGACGGGGGTTAACTCTGGAGTGAGCATTGTTATCAACTCTGGCCCAAGCAGGAAAAGTTAACACAGTGGTTTGTAGTGATGTTACATGCTGTGAGGTGCCGAGGCTTTGGGGCATGTGTCAGGTAACCCAGGAAGTTTTCTGTAAAGTGTGTATCGAGGCTTGTATCATCTTAGACCAATGACATAACTGAAGATGCCCGAAGCTGAAACACAGTTGAGAAATCATTGTTCCTGGAAAAAAAATGAATAAAGTCTCCCCTCATTCTCTGCCCTTACTCAGTTAAACCATTGCCTCACATCTGTAATATACAGTATCTAGCTGTTGTACACTCGTTGACCAGAAGGTGGTTTTGTGTGCACATAAAGCTCAGATGTAGCCTCATGAAAATGAATCCTTTTGGGAAACAATCTGCTGGACAGCTTCAGTGCTTCATCAAATTTCATCTCGCCATCGCTAGTGGTTTGTGTGTTCTGGTCTACTGTAGAAACATGGCAGCCGGCTCCATGAAGAGAGGACTTCTCCATATGGAGAAATAAACAGCTCAATCTAAGGTAATGGTAACACAATGGCTCTTATCTTTCAGGTGATTATTCACTAAAGAAAACACACCAATATTATGTTCCATTTCTGCTAGTAGATTCCCTAATTGTTATACACTGGTCCTTTAAATTAATTTTATTTTGACAGAATGTATGTCATTGTATGATGAAGCATAAGACAAAATGCAGACAAAGGTTTACATATAGTGCAAAGTGCAAAACTATAGGTTGATATGTGCTACTTACTCAATACTGTATTCTATGATGACTAGGATGACCTCCCTTGGAGCGTCATTTTAAGTGTTTTGTCCAATCACAGATTAGCATGAAAAAAAAGAAATACGTTGAGCATTGATAGAAGAGGTCCCACCTCAAGGGAGGACAGCACCAGCTCGTCCTCCCTTGCCCCCACCACAACTTTCTAGCCTGCCCTGCAGGTGATGCTGATGAAGCATTGTAATTAGAATTTAAATAATGGATTTTTTTCCAAAGACGAGAGAAAAATATTTTATAAATGATGCTGAGATATGGAAATGGTTCATCGCTCATCTCTCCCCCTCCTCTGCCTCTATAGACTAGCCTCCACTGGTGTTTATGAATAAGACCCAGCAGCTTCAGGATGCTCAGCCTCTCTTGCAGCCGTTGTTGGTTCTATTCCAGCTAGCCTTCCTGAGGTTACTATGATACCAGAGGAAGCTCTGGAAGTATGCTGCTCAGCTCTGCTCCATTTATGAAAGTGATCTGACACAACAGAAATATCCCATTTAATACTAAAATGCAACCCCTGACCACGTCTTTTCAGCCCGCTGTCTCCCTCTCATCAGTAACAACTACATATCTGGATTCAAAGTTTAAACAGTCAAGCCACACTTACTGCCACACTCACAAAACCTCAATTATGGCTTGTCTGACATCCATGTATGAATACTAGGGATGGGAACGAAGGCTGATTGTGTATTTTTTTCATCCCGTTTATTATCCCACTAGAAATCAAGGCCTATGGAAAGAAGCTGGAACACGGTGGACAGGAATATGAGGTATCACACATGCGCAATGTAACTGAAGCTGAGGTTGTGCGTTACGATTGGCTCAATTTTGCCAAGGGCGGGCCAGATTTTACTATGCATGTCTCTCAACCACCGCCAATATGTTCACACTACCACAGCTATTAACTCACCACCTCTCGTTAGCTAGCGGTACATGGTACATGGTAAACATGTGTAAGTTATTTAGTTGAGGTGTAAATGACTTTAAATCCTTCTAGTAAGCAGTGATCAGTCTTTCTAAACTTCACTCAGGAATATGATTTATTTTATTAATAGGTCAGACTGTTTCCAGTGAGATATTGATGAGTTACTATGGTGACTTTGCTGTTGTAAACATTACTGTTGCTGCTCTAGAAACAACATGTGTAGTTGGATTTAAATATTCAATTCTAATCTGGTTCTGACTTTAAAAACAATCAGGCTGACATCAGTATGGCTAATATGCACACTTCAATATTTGTTTATTTATCACAAGTCAAACTGTCATCGTAATATAGAGCAGTGTTATTGCACATGGCAGATTTTCCTCATATGGTGCTGGCCTAGTTTGTGTTACTGCTGTTTAAAAAGCTCTAGTCCTGGCTGACCTGATGCTGACCTTTTTGTTGATGATTAGTTTTTATTTATTAATTCTTTTTAAATAACTCAGTGTCACTTTTCTTTTAGACCAGAAGTCCAGCCATAAGATGTGGCAATGAAGAAGTGTTTTGTTCCTGATGTTAGTCTGCTGTTGTGAAGACAAACAGCTGTTGACTTATTTTGCCAAATAAATGAAAAGCATGATCACATTGAAGTTGGAAATTGGCCTCCTGCTGAACCATAAATGTACCAAACTGAACCAAAAACCATGAACCGAACTGAACCATGAATTTTATGAACAGTCCCACCCCTAATGAATACATGAATCACTCCAAGCATGCCAGCTAGGGCTGTCACCAGCAAAAAACAGTGGAGAACTGCACTGTACCTTTTACCACACTCATCCTCAGTAGTCAGAAGGCCATCACTGAGAAGATCTTATGACTGCAGGAGGCAGTGGTATGCTCCTATCTTGTCTAAGATCAGTCTGAATTGGTGTCCCACACTGGGCCCCACCATCAAGTCAGTCCTTCTGTAAAGTCCATGACCATAACCACAAACAACAAGTCAAGATCATGATCTGAGTCTGTTAATTTAAATCTTCCACAATATGAATCTAAAATGACTAATTAGATGGAAACTGTCATGTGTCTACAAGATTACGGCTCAATGATTGAAAAAAAAGACATTAGGCCTGCATTTAATATGACATTAACATGGTGGTATAATTAAAATTTCACAACAATTTTCATGTAATCACAACATTCAACGATAGCATTTGATTATTTAGTTGTCTAGTAGCAAACTCCTGCTAGGTCATGTCTGACAATTTTATAACCACAGTTAAAATAGTTAGTCAAGTTATTAATTAGTTGATTCATCAATATACAGAAAATTAGTGGGCTAATTAACCATCAGTTTTTGTGCAAAAAAGGTCCAAAATGTCAGAAATTTCAGTTTCTCAGTTCCAAATTCTCAAATGTTAATATTAGCCGCTTATTTTTGGACTGTTGATTGAACAAAACATGCAAATATGTCAGCTTGGGCTTTGATAGCAGCTAAAGTTATGCAACAGCAGGCAGGAAGCCACCGGATACGCTAGCAGCTAGCAGCTGCTAACATAGCACAGAAACACACACTGTTTGTTGGACAATCACTATCATTAATCTGGGCAGACCCACAGCCGCCAACCTGCTAAACTAAACTCAATGTGGTGGAGACTTTGCTGGGAAAGTGGCTGCATGTCCACGACACTACACAGCACCGTGGCTGCTACAGTGAATCTCCTGACGGTGAATTGGAGACAGTGAACGCAGCACCGTGGCTGCTAAAGTAAATCTCCTGACGGTGAACTGGAGACAGCGAACGCAGCACCGTGGCTGCTAAAGTAAATCTCCTGACGGTGAACTGTTGACTCCGTCTGTCTGTTGTGCTCATACCGTGCAGCTGGCACACCGCTGCATGCGAGGCACTAATCTTGTAGTTTAACGATAATCAGTTATCATCAGTTCAGAATTTTTTTTTTTCAAAATTAGCATCCCTAGCTATCGTAACATACTTTTGTGTGAATAAAGAGAAGTCTGCAGGTTTTTGGATACACTGAGCTAGATGTCGACCAGTGTTTTTTTTCATGGCCAATGCTGATTTATTGGAGAATCAGGATAGCCGATGTGATGCTTAAAATATATATATTACGCCTAGCAAAGTGGAATCTTATACACACGTTTAACTTGAAGCATTGTTGATGTTACAGAGCTGTCTGTTAGCGTCTGTTATGAATGTTACTGTTGCATTGTGGGATATTTATACTACTATAGTGTCAAGGATTGCATGTTGTAATATTTCACGGAAAGTAGGATGATGTCATACTAAGGTTTCAGACAGACTAAAATATCTCATATATTGTTTTAGCGTACTAAATAGTATGTTAGTTGGTTGTTAGATAGGATGCAAGCATAGTCTCTACAGAAACAGCTGCAAATTCAAATCAAAGTTTCCATTTAAAAATGACTAATAGTTGAACACTCATTATTGGAAGAGTTGAACATGCCATTTTTGGCTTCCAAAATCTACCATCTACTCAATAGATTACCATAATGGCTGGTGAGTGAAGCAAATTTTCATTTGGCTGGTGCAAATTCCCAATTCTGCTCATTGGTTAACCAATATCATAGACCAATAATCTACTTCAATCAATGCATGAATACCGGTGATTTATCCTCTGATAACCTCCAGGGGAGAGGGGGGAACTGGTAAGTGTTTGTTGCTCTGCAGTGCTGCAGTGATAAACAAGGACACAGGGTCAATGATGATGAACATGGTCAATACCATCACAGTGCAGAGCCACAGCAGCAGCAGGCTGACAACTGTAGTTCTGCCTTTCTCCAGCTATCTGTAAGAAAAGTGCTGCAGCAGTTATGTTCTCTGCTTGTAGGAACTGTCACTGACATGTTTCAATGCACAGGTTAGCCAGGTCAACAGCCCCACACCCTCTAGAGCAGGGGTCTCAAACTCGCGGCCCGCGGGCCAGTTGCGGCCCGCAGGACAATATTTTGTGGCCCTCACCTTGATATGAAAGTTTAATATAAGTGCAGCCCGCAAGTTTTATCTGAATGGTACTTTGCCGCATTGTGTGTGGAAGGTACCTTTATTGCGTGAGCCCGAGCTGAACGAACCAATCACAGTGGGGTATATGGTAGCAAGCGGAGAAACATTTCACAACTATGGCGGCGCCTGTGTAACATCACATAAGCTTGATTAAAGCTTGATTTATCCTTCTGTGTTGAATCGACGCTGTAGCCTGACGTGCACCTCAACTGCACTCTTCTGTGTTTCTTCATCATACTCTAGTGCGTTTCTTTACCATACTTTACTGTGTTTTTTTTACCATACTCTACTGCGTTTCTTTACCGTACGCTACTGTAGTTCTTTACTGTACTCTACTGCGTTTCTTTACTGTACTCTACTGTGTCTTTACCGTACGCTACTGTAGTTCTTTACTGTACTCTACTACGTTTCTTTACTGTACTCTACTGTGTCTTTACCGTGCGCTACTGTAGTCTTTCTTACTCTACTCTTTCTTTACTGTACTCTACTGTGTCTTTACTGTACTCTACTGCGAGTCTTTACTGTAGTACTTTCTTTACTGTACTCTACTATAGTTCTTCACTGTACTTTACTGCAGTTCTTTACCGTAATCTACTGTAGTTCTTTTGTACTCTACTGTGTTTCTTTATTGTACTCTACTGTGTTTCTTTACTGTACTCTATTGCCTTTCTTTACTGTACTCTACTGTGTGTCTTTACTGTACTCTACTGCATTTCTTTACTGTACTCTACTGTGTGTCTTTACTGTACTCTACTGCGTTTCTTTACTGTACTCTACTGTGTGTCTTTACTGTACTCTACTGTGTGTCTTTACTGTACTCTACTGCGTTTCTTTACTGTACTCTACTGTGTGTCTTTACTGTACTCTACTGCGTTTCTTTACTGTACTCTACTGTGTGTCTTTACTGTACTCTACTGTGTATCTTTACTGTACTCTACTGTGTTCTTTACTGTACTCTACTGCATGTCTTTACTGTACTCTACTGCGTGTCTTTACTGTACTCTACTGCATGTCTTTACTGTACTCTACTGCATGTCTTTACTGTACTCTACTGTGTGTCTTTACTGTACTCTACTGTGTGTCTTTACTGTACTCTACTGTGTGTCTTTACTGTACTGTACTGTGTGTCTTTACTGTACTCTACTGCGTTTCTTTACTGTACTCTACTGTGTGTCTTTACTGTACTCTACTGCGTTTCTTTACTGTACTCTACTGTGTGTCTTTACTGTACTCTACTGTAGTTCTTTACTGTACTCTACTGCATGTCTTTACTGTACTCTACTGTGTGTCTTTACTGTACTCTACTGCGTTTCTTTACTGTACTCAACTGCGTGTCTTTACTGTACTTTAGTGTGTGTCTTTACTGTACTCTACTGCGTTTCTTTACTGTACTCTAGTGTGTGTCTTTACTGTACTCTACTGCGTTTCTTTACTGTACTCTACTGTGTGTCTTTACTGTACTTTAGTGTGTGTCTTTACTGTACTCTACTGCGTTTTTTACTGTATTAGTGTGTGTCTTTACTGTACTCTACTGCGTTTCTTTACTGTACTCAACTGCGTGTCTTTACTGTACTTTAGTGTGTGTCTTTACTGTACTCTACTGCGTTTCTTTACTGTACTCTAGTGTGTGTCTTTACTGTACTCTACTGTGTGTCTTTACTGTACTCTACTGTGTGTCTTTACTGTACTCTACTGTAGTTCTTTTCTTTCAGCTGGGCTCTACAGTGCAGGATTCCACTTCACATGAGAGTGAACATTGGTGAGTGAGAAAGTGAATATATCTGTGTGTAGTGGTGCATGTGAATTCTGACCCAGGACTGGTGAAATAACGTTTTCTCTGTCTTTCTTACTAGTAAAGCTCATTGTACAAAATATTCAGGTAGCAGCATTTCAGTTCGAGCCAGACCATCACTTTCACTGGTTCAAATGACAAATGTCTCTGGTGGCAAGTCATATCAGCTGTCACTAATTATTATTCATTCTGTGAGTAACCTGATGACAGAACAAAATGAAATCTGTTGTCTGGTTTGTGTGCTCTCTGCAGCCGTGTCTATGCTCAGCCAAATATCTTTAGTGAGAGTAGAAGCTCCACTCTATAACTTTGCTGTACAATCACTGTTATTATGGTTCAAACACCAACAGAGTGATACGTCTTCTCTGTCGCGTTCTCCAGTTAAATTTTTATTCACCATATTAGTAACTGAAGCATGTAAACTGAACATTTTTGAACCAGAACCTTCAGTATTTGGATCAAGTTGCTCATGAAAAATAAGCTGTATCGGATTTAGAAGTCTACAGCTGTGATGTGTCACATACATATTTAATCAGCATTAAGGTAAATACTGATCTGATCTGACTCGGCAGATACCCAGCGTTAAATGACTATGAACAGGATTGGAACAAAGAAAACTTGGCTGATCATCCATACGTGTTAGGTCTAATGTCTGCACATCATGCAGGTCCCTGTGCTCCAGGAGCCACTAGAACTAACCACTGTTAGCTAATGGAAATGTACATGCTCATATATCACATGCTCATTGTTACCACTAAACAGCAGACATACAGATACACCACACCACCTGCATTCTAGTCAAGGTAACCAGAATATCTAATGTACTGGCACAAATAGTGGTGGTTAGAGTTACAATACCATTACCATGGAAACCATTCAGTATCCATGGCAACAACCCTCATCAGGTCCCTTAGCCAAGTAGCTGTCTGTGATCACGGAAGTAGGGCACTTCTAAGCTATAAAATCTATGGTACCACACTTGCAGAGTTACAAGGGCACCTCAGAGGTGGTAATGAGGGAGGGGCAAGGGCCGATAGTTTTCCCCACCTTCTGCTGTGGATTAGTTGTAAACTGGAGATGGACATGGGTGTTTATTAGGGGTGTAATGATACATCGATCTGGATTGATATATCAATTCAATGATCAACAATCCACTACATCAATGCAAAGTGAAAACATTGATACATATCATCCTCTTTAAGATGCGCCTTTTTTTAATCTTAACTGATAAAAAACATCTAAACATGACACGTGCCACTTTATAGTGAACAACACGAGGTCTAGCTTTATCCTTTTTACTAAAAACAATCGTTTTTCATTTAAATGTCTGAAAGAGCCCAGTAATAGAATTGTCAAATCATACTTTAGTTGCTTTTTTGGGTTGATGTGTAACTGTGTGAAACATATGTGAAAGATATTATCTCATATCGATCACAGGCCCCTGAATTGAATCGTATCGTAATCGTATCGAGGCAGGCTTTGTGATATCAGAAAATATTGTATCATTGTCCATAGAATAGATATATCATTGTGATGAAACTCATGGTTTACACCCCTTGTGTTTACCAGGCAGGATGGGCCTAAGGAATAACGTCATTGGGTTACATAATAAGAAGTGTTTGATCCAGGGTTTTTGGAAGTTGACTCATACTAAGAACTCAAAGTCAGTATGTCTTACTGACAGATTTCGACCATTTAACAAAAATCTGTCTCTTGGGAGCAGGTAGAACACTAAATCACTGGAGCACCCTTAAATGTATGTATGTATTTCACATACTACGCTGACAGTTTTAGTGCTAAAAATGTTATCAAAGGGGCAATTATAGTTTATATATAATGGTAAAGTGACCTCTCTAATCAGACATACAACTTGTAAAAACAATGCTGACTGTCAGTACACCCAAACAGCATATGAACAGCCATCTATGTGGTTGTACAGTACCTGTATGTATGTAAGTAGGCGGACCCTGACACAGATACTGTGGAGGGTAGTGGTTCCTCTTGCTCTGTTTGTGAATTCTGTAGTCCTTCTCGCTGCGCGAGCGTCGGCTCCTGTGAGGCTCTATAGAAGCTGCTGGTGGCAACAGGCGCTCTAACAGTTCAGAGCTAGGCCATGCCCGCCTGAGCGTGCGACTGCTTGTCTTCTTCATCCTCACCACAATGGGTGGCAGATAGACAGACTAAGTCAGAATAGTTTT
The DNA here is from genome assembly GCA_947000775.1 of Pterois miles. Classification (NCBI taxonomy): domain Eukaryota; kingdom Metazoa; phylum Chordata; class Actinopteri; order Perciformes; family Scorpaenidae; genus Pterois; species Pterois miles. Next base: position 17,710,420 of record CAMQGK010000308.1, read on the forward strand.
TCCACAAGCAAACTTCTGAGTATTTGGGCCAAATGGTGACCCAAGGCTGCAAATTCCCAGTTCCTCACGTAAATTCCATCCTGGGACATTAGTGGTAATAAATCGACGGATGAATATCAAATAATCACCATGTTGTGAAATAAAAAATTCCAGTCCCGGGTTGGCCAGACTTTCTCATGGTCATGTCACTGTCACCTCCAAATGCATAAACACTGCTCCTTCCTTCTCAGGCGACTCCAAATCCGCAAAGGAATGACTGGTCAACTGTTAGCTAATGCTTCTGCTGTGATGTCTGAATTCAAACACAGACACAAGAAACACACACTTAGTAGTGACAAGCTGAGGTGTCTCACTCCAGTGGCTAGCGGTTAGCCTAGCCTGGTGCCTTTGCTTGGCATCAGACTCGTTTGGTCTAAGCTTTAGCAGAAGCACGAGAAATGAGGGGAAGACACTTTTTGAGTCGGTCAAAGGGGGTCGGGTAGGGAGAGCGGTAAAAAGACAAGCCTGGATCCCTGTCAGAGAGACAAAAGCCTGTGCAGCGAAGGGAGGGAAGCAAGAAAAGAGGGAGTGAGGGAGGGGGCACTAATACAAAAGAAAACGAGAGGAAAGAGGCTGCTCAGCGAGCAGAAGGAGGAGAGAGAACGACACAATCTCCATGGGGAAAGCAGACACACTCCTCCCTTCTACCTCCATCCATCCACGATCATTCTTCAGGACTGTTCACACACACCAGTGGTTGATCCTCTGCTAAATAAATACTGTCGGTGTGTGAGAGAGAGACAGTGTACCTCGGCTGAGCAAAGGGATGATGGAAGACGTGTAAAAGAGAGAAATCTATAAAAAGCAACATCTAGTGAGGAGAAAGGGTTAATCCAGAGCAGAGCGAGCGCTGCCTCTGCTTCTCCTTTGTCTTCTCCGTCCGTTCGCCTCTCTCTTTCTGCTTGCTGCTCGCCTGTCTGCAATCACTCTGTCGCTCAGTGTGTTTTTGTTGGAGAGGAGGGAGAAGAGGGAGGAGGCAAAGGGGGGAGGGCAAGAATTGTGTCAGTCAACTCCCCCCACCCCCCACGTTCCTCCTGTTGTTGAAGCTGAGCGGTGCAACCCATTCATAAAAAACACACTTCTACACACTGACATCCTATAACCGAATGCTACTTAGTGAGTCCATTTGTGTTTCTGAAAGGAACTGCTAAGACGTGTGTGTGTGTGTTCAAAGTTTAGCCGGAGAGAAGCCAAGTCCATGAGCCAGCCAATCAGCATGGGCCTCTTAAGTTGACTCTTTAGTTAGCAGCACACTGACCAAATGCTGCAACACACAGCAACACAGGCTATAAACAGTGTTTATAAACACTGCTCAAAAGAATCAAGGGAAAACTTAATGATCCCAGTATGACACCAAGTCAGTTAATCTTCAGGGAGATCAATCTGTCCATTTAGGAAGCTCAAGTGTTGGTGAATCACTTTCAGCTGCTTTGGTGCAAATGAAAGTGACAACAGGTGTAATGGAGAGACAAAAGCAAGACAACCAACAAAACAGGAATGGTTTTACATGTGGTGGCTCTCCTGATCCTTCCTGACTGGTTCTTCTCTAGTTCTGGGTTCTTCTGGTGTTTTTGTCACTACTTGTATCATGAGGTGGTTCCTGCAGTTAGTCCAGATCCTCCAGGATGACACATCTATATGTGGGGTCACAGGAAGGTTTGCTGTGTCTCCCAGTATAGTCTTAAGAGCCTGGAGGAGAGTCCAAGAGACACAAGGAGGGCTGGACAGGGATGTAGAAGGGCATCAACCCAGCAGCAGGACCAGTATCTGCTCCTTTGTGTGAGGAGGACCAGGAGGAGCACTGCCAAAGTCCTACAAAATGACCTCCAGCATGCTACTGGTATGCATGTTTCTGACCAAAGTGTCAGGTATTGCACACATCAAGCTTACTTTAAAAATTAACATTTGTTGTTTTTTTTTCTTTGTGAACTTCACAGTGGTTGTGCAGAACAATATAAGCATTGATAGCAAAGACACGTCCTCCATGTCCATCACCCTCTTCAAAGCTGCGAACCGTCTAGGTCTATGAATTTAACACCAGTAGTCAAGGCTGATGTTGTTTGTTTTCTTCTGGAAAAGTTTCACAAGATAGTGGTGTGACGAACCAGGGAGGGACACGTCATGACTGATAAGACACAATCAAGAAGCGAACGTGGGTGTCTGTGTTTCTGCCCAGACTACAACGTAAGCCCGGAGTTTCTTCAACTAAAACGGCACCAGCAGTGTTTTCAAACATCTCAGTTTTAGGTGTGGACGCTGGGTATAAATATACAGTAGTTTTGCATTTTAAAAGGAAAACATTTTAGTGTGGATGTCGCCTAAAATGAACTTGTAGCACTCACTTGGTATACAGTTTTCACGGTACTGTTAAATGCCCTTCTTGGGTAGAGCAGTGATCCCTTTTAAAGTTCAACTGGGCCCATTTGACCTCTTTCCTAGACAATACTGGCATAAAAACTACATTTGGTGGTTGTTGTGCACACGTCCCTAAATTATAAATGACCTCAACCATTAACATCTGCTGTTTATTCTGGAGCAAAGTAGCCAAATTAAATAGGAACCACTAAACTACAGCACTTTTATCTCACTGATATATATTCTTCAGAGATTTTCACCATCACTGACAGTATGTAAAGTAATGTTATGATGAGCTGGTCTCTTTTTGTTGATATCTCATGCTCTACTACAACACACACACGCATGACCATGCAGGTGACACGTGGGACCAACTGCATTGGGCTCTGAACATAGACTGTATAAAATATCTGCGTAGTCTTTTTGACATCAACCGTGTTTCTGAAGAGATGCTGTGATGCTCAAAATGGGTGGCTCCATCCATGGTCATCTTCACAGTGATGACACAGCCTCTATCATGGCTAATCCAAAAATGGTCAAAGAGGTGGATCATTGGTAGAACTGAAGTGGACGCGGGTGCCACGCGGCTGTGAGGCTAATATTAGTGCATGCATGCAAGCCATGCTAGTCCACTGATCGACAGCTGGCGACAGCAACACTTCCTTTTCAAAGTGTCGGCAAAATGCAGGGAAGAAGGCTTCTTGGAGAGGCCAAGCTAACGATCAATGCAGGTTTCAAAATAATACTTCAACAACTTGACATTGAACAAGTTTTATAAGGAAATGCATTCAAAAGTTTGTTAGACGTCAAAAACAAACCAGAGACAGAATTAGCTCAAATTACTTCTATTTCTAATAGTTTGGCACAATGGAGGTGCAAATTTAAACTGTATTATATACGTCTGAAAAGATAAACCTACTATGACACAAAACTTCTAGTTTCAGTGACAAATACCAAGTAGGTGAACTCTGACTATGTTAAAGCTACTGACATGTCAGTGATCGATGCAGCTCTGCAGCACTGTGAGCAGAGAAACAGTCAAACAGACAATCAGAGGTGCAACACTCAACTGCTGGATTTTGTTGCATCATTTCTTCTTTTGGGGCATTTATAAATAACTTCTATCAATGCCATTAGATAATTTGACCAGTGATGTCAGAGCGCTGCTGAACCAGACACCAGCAGTGAAGAAGTACGTTGGTTCACGGTTTACTGCAAACTGCTGTCATCTAGTGGACTAACAGGGTTACAGCATTAAACAGTATTTAAAGGACCCCCTCCCCATCCTCTGCTGACATGAAAAGTGAGACTCTGCTACCAGACACAGCAAAAGACCAGCAGCATTGGGATGAAGTCAATCTTGACACCAAGGAGATATCATTAAATATATAAACATATGCTGAGTTTTACAGTGAAACGAGCTCCTCCATAGTTTGTTTCTGTCCTGTGGTTTTGTGGTTAATATGGTCACATTGAGCGAAGTGATGTAAAAAAGAGATAAACAGTCATGCATGCAATATGACCTAAAATGTTCAGTATATCATGGTATTTCTTTTGGGTTTGCAGTGATGTTATTATATCACTGTATTACAAAATTAAAATGGATACTTGGCAATGTAAGGTATCTTAAAAAAAGAAAAAAAAATGTTTTTTAAAGGATGTTTATTGGCTCCAAACAAGATTGAAAGTGAGGTACCTGCCTCCCATAATGTAAATGTAATCATTTAGATTCAATAATAACAGCCATGCTGTTGCTTTGAGCTGTGAGTGAACTGCCAAACAACCTGGATCTCAGCAATACATAGTTGGAAAAAAATGTTATATCACATAGGCCTATTTACTGTTGTTTTTTTATTTGCTTGTATTTATTATGTTGGACGAAAACAAGACACGTGGGCCGTGAGCAGTGTGGCTCTGCAGCAGGCGGCTCATCCAGAGATTCACCATGTGTCGGCCGTTTTTTCCACGTGATGAGCGTGGTTCTCAGCAGAAACACACTGTGAAAATGATGCTCACCCGAGCCGCGTGGCTGCTTTCACCTGTTAACATGGCCGCCGAAACAGAACGGCGGTAGCCTGAACGTAACCACAGACAACCTGTGTGGAGGTGACATAGTTTATCGGTTGTTGTATCTCCCTCGTGTGTGTGCTAAACCAAAATGTGTGTGTGTTTGATGCAGTTATGACGGTCATGTCGTGGCCGAATATGACACCGGTGACGGTGATGTTACCGGTATACCGGCTGCTGCCATGCTGGGTGTAGGAAACATATGGAGGCGTCAGCAGCAATAACTGGTCCACGTCTGAAACCTCCTCTGACTGCCACAATGCCACATGGTGCAGAGACAACTGTGCCATGAAAGCCGACACTATCCAGGGACTACAACTCAACACTTCCTGTAGTTACTCACACATTAAAGACCCAATGTAGTAAACTCCCTTCAAGGTTGCACGAGAAGAAGTTTCAACAGGAAGTGTTGAGTCTGTATTAATCTTATTCTAATATCGCAAAAGGTCTACTTCTCATTTTCCCCCGTTCTTCAGATGGGTTTTGTCCCTGTCATGCTCATTATACAACATTTTTTCTCTGCGTTTTTAGCAGGTTAAATAAAGCCAGAGCAGAAGAAAATCCATTTAGAGCTGAGTAGCTGATGCAGCTGTCATGTTTTCTGCTTTGGTGACGCCACAAAGTCCTGAATTCAGACCACAGCTTTGAATTTCAAATGAAATGAAGTAAAAGTTTACAGAATGAGAGTCAGACAAAGAAAAGAGAGAAAAAGATAGAGTGGGGTAAAAGGGCTGCGAAGTCCACGCCTGCAGGCACACACAGCTGGCATCCTGACGCACACACACACATGCACACGCACGCACACATGCACACACAGATCTGTGAGCAGTAAAAGCAATTTCATCCTGATGAAAGGCTCAGTTACTCAGTTACTTTAAAAATTCACTTCATCTGTCTGTACACAACCATGTGTGTGTGTGTGTGTCTGTGGGTGTGTCTATCTGTGTGTCTGTGTGGGTGTGTCTGTCTGTGTCTGTGTGTGTGTCTGTATGTCTGTGTCTGTGTGTGTGCCTGTGTATGTGTCTCTGAGTGTAGGTGTGAGTGTGTGTATGTGAATGTGCATCTATAGACAGAAAAATGTCTGTGTGTGTGTCTATAGACACACAGAAAGGTGTGTCTCTGTGTGTGTGTGTGTGTGTGTGTGTCTCTGTGAGTGTGTGTCTGTGTGTGTCTCTGTGTCTGTGTCTACAGACACACAGAAAGGTGTGTCTGTGTCTGTGCGTGTGTGTCTGTGAGTGTGTGTGTCTATAGACACACCTTGTCGTAAGGTGTCCTGGGGCTTTTTTTAGGTGTGTCGTAACCCCCCAGTTGCTGTAACTTGATCTTCTGACTGATGCAGCTCTACTGCTGCTGGAGGCCCCGATTCATTCAGCCTCAGGAGGCTGAACGGAGCCGGGACAAGCAGGAAGAGGAAGTGGAGGAAGTGAGGAGAAGTCAACCAAAGCACCCGGCTGTAACAGCTCTCGATCAGCTAGTGGGCTGCGCTTGAGGTGGATGAGAGACTAGATTAAAATATAGCTTTTCAGTACTGGCTTTATACTTATGAAGGTTTTATTGCACTTAGCCCACAGTAATGTTGTAATGTTGTCGTCAGCTCGACTTCGCCCGGTTCACTACTGTGTCTCCACCACGACCTCCGATCTGCTGTGGTGAGAATCCACCACAGTCCCGACACAGGGCAGGTGGGAGGCTTCAGGCTCATCAGAAATACCACCGTCACACCTTTTAGCCCTGCGGCCCCTTTAATGACGGGTTTAGGTTACCATCCCTAAATAAAATCATTTTTCCTAATCACTGTCTTTCGTGATGTGTTTATTGTGCATGTTCATTGCATGATGATGATAAAAACATGACAAATCACTCAACACTACTCGGTCATAAATAGTATTATACTGTACTATTTGCACAGTTAATGTCAAGTGGTGGCTGCGGAGGATTGTTTCTGCCTTGTGTGATTTAAATATCTCAATAACTCCAGGGTGTTGTAAAGCTCAAAAGTCAAAAAGTTATTATTTTGTTCAAGTTTTTTTTTTTTTGTTGTTTTATTTTTTACTGGCGGGAAGGGTGATGGCATCATAAAATATGATGACAGACTCTCAAAGGTTCATTCGAAGCCTCAATAGAAGCTTCGAATGTAAAAACACTTTACAGAGTCACAAATAATAACTTTGGTGCAGCACATGCCTGTGGTGGTGGGGAGAATCAGGCCTTTATTTCTGGCAGTCCTGCCTTTCTTCTCTTTAATCAGAGCAGAAAACCCCAACACAAGCACACACATGCTCTCTCTCACAAACACACCACCATCACTGCAGGCGAAGGAAGAAGTGTTTCACTATAGAAAGGAGACAAACAGCTCCCTATACAGCAGTTACAGGGTATCTGTCTTTTAATGTACAAATTTAATGACTTTTAAGACATTTTTAATACCTCTAAAAGGAAAAAATACTCCATTACTGCAGGCCTGCGGCAAAACAAAATCGACAAAAAAGACAACAGTATACACCATTATTGAGTTTTATTGAATATGAATGACTGAAATATTAACTGCATTTACCACAAACAAACATGAGTGGTGTTGTCACAATACCAAAATTAGGACTTTGATACAATACGCTGCCTAAATATCTTAACACTGATACTGAGACGGTACCACAGCAAAAATCAGGAAAAGTAATGTGTGATTGAATTTTTGTGATTTCTTTGAGTTGTTTTTACATTACTTTATTATCTGCATTTATTTTTGAAAATGCACATATATTTACATTTTATCTCTATTCTTATTTCTATTTTTCTTTTAACTTATCTATATGTATATGTATTTTTATTCTAAAATGCAACAACTGTGATCAATAAAGTATTTGATTCTGATATCACTTATTAAATAGCATTTAATGAGGCTTTTTTTTTTAAGAGCAGCGCCCCTGCTGGTGCATTAGTTACAGAAAACCCACAAAACAATAAGAAATTTAGATGAAGTTCTGTGAGAAGCCGAGCGCCGCACGCATGCACGGGCCTTTGGTCGCACATAGACGCATTTTGAAAACCGGACGTGGTCATAAGTGTATATTTCCGCTAAAGTCGCTAGCTCTCTGTCAGCTCCGTTCTCTTTATCCATCCATGGTCAGCTCCATCGGGGCCGTTTGAATGCATTTGACATCCATGTCAGTATATGGGTGCTCTCCAGTTGTAGTGTCAGCTGATTTGACCATGCTTTACTGTATGTGTAGTGTTTACCGCGTTGGCTTTAACATGAGGGTGCAGGTTGTATCCCTGCGAACCCTCCGTCGTTTTCAGCTTTCTCGGCTCACTGCTATCTGTTTTCCTTTTGACACTTACAAAACGGATGATGTACCGTTATTCAGACTACAACTATAAAAGAGGTAACTTCCTTCTACCGCCGCATAGACTAGATTTTTTTTTTCCCCCACCTATTATTTCTATTACCTATTTTATACTGCTGTAAAAACATCTCCTTCTGGACTGGATTTATTCAAATTTCTAGCCAAAAACTACATTCACAGATTGTCCCGACATCACCGGTGCACACAATGAAAACAGTCGTACTCCACAGATTTTTGGTCGCATATTTTTACTACAATGGTCGCACCTTGGAGCCCTGCCCCTGTGTGAAAGCATTACTTTGTCACCCTTCAGACAGAGCACAGCCACAATGTGAAGAAGAGACACTTCCCACTCCAGAACAAACACTCTCTATAGTCTGACAAATTCAATCAGGTTGTCACAGCACTGGGGGAGTCTCCAATTAGAAAAAGAAAATCAAGTAAGTGAAAAGAAATATGCTTCTTTTGAGGTGAAAGGGGCTGGGGAGGCATTATGTACCACACTAGAAAATGAATTTTCTGCAGAATTGTGCACGAATGTTGATCACTGCAATTAATTGCAAAGCACTGCTGAAATGCAGAAATATGAAATTACTTGCTTGACAAATATTAAAGCTGAAATGCATTGCACTGCACGACTGAAAACCTGGAAGTTGAAATGTAAAACTGATGTGTAAAAAAACTGAGTTGGATGCTGAACTGCATTACCTAAAGAAGGTAAGAGCTGAAATACAATGCACAGTTGTAGTCGTTAGAAAGAAATTAGTATTTGGGTGGAATGAACCTTTAAAACAGTGAGTGTTTTGAGAGAAAGTTGTATTTTGGTGGAATGTAAGTCTCTTGAGATTCCTGTTAAGATACAGTTACCTGTGGCTTTTATTTCGAAAAACAAGCCTCACCCTGAGTGTCCAGTTAAGAAATAGTTACTCTATGGGACTTTTATTTAGGGGAGAGGGGGAGATAGAATCAGGCTGTCTGGTGTTATTCCAAGAGACTATGATAGGAAAAGGCCAAATTTAAACTACACTAATTTATGAAGTGAAATTTGTCTCAAAATGGTCACAAATGCATATTACATGATCTACAAATGGAAACATAAGATTTAGAAATGTATATCAGGAACCAGGGTCTGAAATTAGCACCTGCCATCTGCCAAATCCAGGTAAATTGTTGGCAGTGGTGAGTAGAATCGACAGGCCATCCCCCTTTTTGGCAGGCAGGGAAAGTGTTTGGGATGGGAACAGATAATCAGTTCCTGTTGAGAACTGGTTCCTAGTATCCAACTCCTTGGCATATCATACCTCCATGATTATAGATTCCCCTTTTTGATGCTGTACAACTGTTACGCATACACAATGACACATACACACACTATATTGCATTTCAGTTTGTTTGGGACCAGAGCCATGGCGGATAGGAAATACTCTACAGCATAGTGCTACTACTGATAATGCAACACGGTGAAAACAAATCCGTCTGTCTGAAACTTGCCAAAGTTACGTTGCGCTGACAGACCGTATGTATGTGGCTACGGGGAGCACGAAGCCTCCAACAGCACGACAGATGCTAAAGAAGCAAAAACACACAGTTTGTCAGTTTATCGTTGCACCGGGCAGACACACAGGTGACAAAACTAAACTAAACTAACTGTGCAGTGGAGAGTTACTGGGAATGTGGCTGCAAGTGTGCGACACTACACCCAGCACCGTGGCTGCTACAGTAACTCTACCGGACGGCTGAATCTGGGACCCAGCTGGTGCACCACTGTATGTGACACACTACTCTTGTCGGTTAATGGTAAATAATCGGTCAACAAAGGTCAGTTATTGATTCATTTTTTTTTCAAAATTAGCATCCTGACTCCAAACACTAAAACTGAGCGAACTGTTTTCCCCCCACTTTGTCTCACTTACTGCCCCCTTGCTCACCAATATGTTGTTGCTTGCAAAGATTTCCTGCACTTCAACTTCACCCTTTCTCCTCACTCTGCTTCTGTGTGCACACCTCCTCTGCTCTTGTATTTTTTGTGCAATAACCCTGTCAAAATTCCCCAACTACTAAAATGCTATGTGTAATGTTGACCAATGAAATGATCCCTGGCTCACTGTGGGTGCGTTCGCTTTACCTTTTGGAATGTCCCTGACGAGCGGTTACTCTCTTGCCGGGTTGGAATATAATCACTCCACACACACACACACACACACACACACACACACACACACACACACACACTGTATATATTGTACCAGTCAAACGTTTGTAATCTTTAGTAATACTGAAGACATCAACACTGTGAAAGAACACATATGGAATTATGTAGTAAACAAAAAAGTGTTAAACAAACCAGAATATGTTTTATATTTTAGATCTTTAAAGTTTTTAAAGCTTTGACGACACTTTGCACACTCTCAGTCGGCTTCATCTAAAATCTAATCTAAAACATCAAACATATTCTGGTTTGTTTAAGACTTTGTGTGCTACATCTCCACAACTGTCCATTGACATTAAATACTTGGAAAGAAATAGGCAGCATATTAGTAATTACTAAAATTATTATTAAAAACTAAAATACAGAATACAATGTAGAGCATTTTGTTGGAACGACTGGTATTTCGGAGCACACTGCAACGAACAACGTGCTGAGCATGAACACCTCTGTGCATGCTTGCGGTGCACGTTGTGTCATCCAAGTATAAAAAGAGCTTTAGTGATCGTCCGTGGTATTCCTGTTGATTATTTAGCTTGCTGCTATAGTGACAGCAACATAAAATGGCTAAAATGGCCTAACCCTAACCCTAACCCTAGCCCTTGCCCTAACCCTTGCACTGACTGGCACCACTCCTTAGCGGCATAAACCGATTCTCAGTTCTGGATTATGCGTTATTCCTAGTTGGGTCTCTAAATTATTATGAGTGTATGGTCTGGACCTGGTCTATATGAAAAGCATCTTGAAATAACTTCTGTTGTGTTGTTCATGCTATATAAAACAAATTGAACTGAATAAATATTAACTGTCCTTTATTCCAAATGTCAAAACAAAGCAAGGGAAGCACTTATTAAAAAGCCTTGGAGAGCAGAAGTGGGAGAACCTGGTTAAGAGTAACTGCTCATCAGGGACGTTCTAGTAAAGCTAAACCACCCGCAACAAGGCAGCGATCGTTTCATTGATCAACACTACACCTGGCATTGTATTCATCTAATTTTACAGCGTTATAGTTCAAAAAGTCTGAGAGCAGACGAGTGTGAGGAGAAGGGCTGAAGCTGGAGCAGGAAATCTGTACAAGCAAGAGTATATCTGACAGCAAGTATAGAGTTCGAGCAGAAGCAGAGCTAATCAAAGCACAAGCAGGGAGAATTTGGGTGGATTTTGAGGGAAAGTATTACAAAATCTGAATGTGAAATCAATAAGTCATGCTGTCAAATTGAAAGACCACTCTTGAATAAAGATAGGAAATAGCTCCATAGGAGATAGATGCACACACTCAGCATGTTCACACCACTTATCTCCTTATGGAGATTATAACAATGATATTAATATTAACAACAACAACAACAACAATGATAATAATAATAAATAATGTATGTTTTTTGTGCAGATTAATGTTTACGGACGAAAAAAATCCCCTAATCTGCCTATTTATTTGTTTGGACAACAATTATTGAAATCGTGGATAACCTTGTTATGTAAATCACACCACGTCCGATCACTCTCTATACTGTAGGTGAGCATGTAGGGAAAAATGTGCTCAAAAGAAAAACGGGTAAAGTCAGAAAGTGACTGATTTCTGACAGAAAACCCACTTGTTCTGAACATAGACAAGAATAAAGGGTGCACAAATAAAATGTGGGAAAGCAGTAGCCTAACTAAACCAACTTATCAAATATAACCTAGAGACTGAAAGACACTACAATTGCATTTTCCATCCAATTCAATGATTTCAAAGCAAATATATAATCAAGTTTTCCCAGGATGTGATTGCTTCTCAAAATGTTCAGTGTGGCTCATGACAGATGAATTTTAGAGCAGAGCCTGAATGCAGCAGACATGGTCCAACGCGCTGTGATGATGGTGATGATGATGATGACGGGCAGCATCGGTGTCTCGAGGTAGTCGTGTCGCATAGTGTCAATGGAAAAACAATCACAAGCACACGAAAACGAGTCGGCCTTAACCTAAGCAGACAAGGGAGGGTGTGTAGGCCTTACCCAGGTATTTGATGGTGAATCCCCTCGGCGGATTGAGGGACCTCCGCATCCATCCCTCCCTCAGCACCTCCAGATGGTCCTCCTTCCCCTGGATCAGCAGCACATGTTCGTCTATCCATCCCAGGAAGAAGGTCTCGGACACAGCCTCGGTAATCCTCTGGTTCCACACATGTTGCTGAGTATTTTCTGCTTTGAAATCGGCAAAAATCTCATAGCCGGTGTGGTGTCTCGGCAGCGCATCGCTCTCTGACACCCCGGCCGCCCCCACCGCCTCCCCAGCCCCGACCCTGGACAGCACTATAGCCAGGGAATGGGGAGCTATCTGCAGGAAAGACTCCATTGTCGCGTCGGCCTTCTAGCTGACTATCGAATCCAGTATTATCATTGTATTTATCTATGTGAGAGTCCGCCAGGCTTCGTGGCAATCAAACACTCCATGTTAGCTAGCAGGGTGTGTAGCTTCCAGCTACGCTCTGCAGCAGCCGCAGAGCCCTAGAACTGGATTTCCATGAAGCTAGCCTGCTAGCCCCCGTTAGCTCCCTAGCCTTACATGAAACCCATCCCCACACCTTTGGGTCCGCCTTCTTCTTCGGACGCGAGATATCGCCCCGTCACCAAAACCGGTATTCAGTGAAGGTTCATGTCGAGCCCGGTCCGCTAGAAGCGACAGATGACATTCGTTCCTGTCAGTGTTGTGTTCGGTCCCGTAGACCACGGCTAGCTAGCTGGATGCTAACGTGTTAATGTATTCACCCAGGCAACAGATGCGGACTGCCCCCCTTTTCTCGTCGCCAGGCAGCAGCCGGGTCTCGTGGGACACCTGTGTCTTATTTTTCCGCCTTCACGGGTAACGAGCAGGAACGAGCTCTCCAGCCGCACGTGAATACCGTCCTGTCCCGCGCCTGGCACGTTTCGGTGCGGTACGCGAGAACACAGCTGGATACAGGACCGTCTCATCCAGGTACAGTGATGGCAGGCAGCGGCACGGAGCTGCGTGAAGCTGGCACTAACCAGGCTGGACACTGTCTTCCGGCCACATTTTCAAATTAAGACGTATAACGCAACAAGTAGTGTGTGAACTAATCCTGTTCATATGGAGCCACGACCGCCTTTATCACTGTTCAGCGCTGATGCAGGCTGCTCCTGTTTCACAGTACTTTCCAAATATTATCACTGCTAGCAAATAACATCCCTTTACAAACGGACTTTATGAACTAATTTATCAGTTGTCTGCATACTGAAAAAATAGGTTGGGAAATGACTCGTCATTTTCAATATAAAGTATAGCCTACTTTGAATGTTGATATTGTATTGCTCTGCTCTGTGAACAATTGAGATTTTTTTTTCTCATGGACATTTTAAAAAAATAAAAAATGTTCTGAATTGCATTAGATGTTAGTATAATAGCCCACTTTTCTCTTTCTTTTGTTTTTGCTTTTGTTTTGTTTTGGGTTTTTTTTTTCTGTAAAGTTTTGTTAGGAAATTATGCATTATATTTATTTGTTTTTATCTTATTAGGGTTAATTCATCTCTTCTCAACATTACAGCAAAATTATGTTTCTAAATTACCCAAGTTATAAAGAGTGATTTTACATGTGTGTGTTTTCTGAATGTTGTTCTTACATCAGTCATGTTCTTCCCCCTCTCTGTGAAATGTGTATTACTAAAATGGAAAATGAAATGGCCCCAGGTGTGAGAAATGTATTAAGGTATAAGCACATTATCTGTGATGATTAAGATCTTAAAGCTAGATTTAACTCAACGTTCCTTTTCTGTACAGGGCCTCAATAAAGCAGGTCTAGGTTGTAGGTTTGCCTTTTCGATGGCTCTCCAAACAGACTTAACATTCTGAATATAAATATAACCAAAAAAACTTAAAACACTTTTTTTATTTATTACTTTATAGTTGTGAATGTGCAGGTCCACCTGCATGGGCTTCACAGACAGTAACATATGCCTGCACTGCGCTTTCATAAAAGACAACTACCTCCATGCCACATGGAGAAGGCATCTTAGTTTGTGGTCATGGACCGGCTATCAAAGGTCCTCAGCAACATCATCTTAATTAACCTGAATGACAGAACTAACCTATCCATTACTGGCTCAGATCATGCATTTTTTGAGACTTACACTTCTTTAGCTGTCAGGTACAGGTGTCAGTATTTGACTGAAGACAACAGGTTTGTTACATGGCTGTGAGGTTGTACTGGTCCTCCCTCCCTCCTCTGCTATGTACAGACAGCTGCTATCAGTACGCCAATTTGACCAAAGACAGGATGAGGCCTGCCCTTAAGCTGCATTTATTCAAAATCCAGAAAAGTGGCCCCTTCCTGCAGGGTTGTGCGGTATGATTGTGTTTATTTGTGGTTTACAATGTAACAGGGTTACAGGGTTACTGCACAGCAGTCAGGACACAGTGTCAACGTTGTCTCAAAGTGCAGTCTTAGACATTTAAAAAATATTAAATTTCTTTATTCAAACTGTCTCTGTAGTGTATGTTGAGCACAAGCAGAAGAAGAAGAAGAAGATAGTCCTTTATTAGTCCCACGAGGGGAAATTCAATTTTTTCACTCTGTTGTTAACTTATACACGGTACATGCAGACCCGAACACACACATGCACAAACATGCAACAATGGAGAGATGTCAGAGTGAGGGGGCTGCTCCTGACAAGCGCCCAGAGCATTTGGGGGTTTGGTGCCTTGCTCAGGGGCACCTCGGCAGTGCCCAAGAGGTAACTGGCACCTCTCCAGCTACCAGTTCACACTCAGTTCTTGGTCCATGTCGGGAACCACTTGAACCGGTGACCCTCCGGTTCCCAAGCCAACTCCCTACAGACTGAGCTACTGCCGCCCCCAACCACAACCACTCAATACAAGAATTACTGCATACAAAATCTGTTCAGGTTAACATTTGAATGCAAAGTAATAATCAATTACATTAATTGAATGTTAGTTAGTATACACATGTGACTATATATGAATTATTCAAAAAGACCATCTCATAGACAGTCCATAAGTTCGTAACTGTGCTCATTGGAAATTTTACTGTAACTGGCCGGTTCAAGCAGCAACTCTGCCATTGTGTGGAGAATGATGAGCGGGAAGCTTTTTCATCCATTTATCACAATATGTAATATTATTAGTCAGTCATACAACTGTCACACTACAGGCAGCACACACACACACACACACACACACACACACACACACACACACACAGCTACACACTACAAATTGTAGCACAGAGGCTAGCTAGCTAGGTTATAGAGTGTATTGTGCCATTATTTGAACGTTTTAGCACTTAGAGCCATCCACTCGAAACTCTTCTCATTAACAGTTCCATAAATCACGGTTAAATCATCACTTATTCTGAAACTAAAAAAAATCATGGCAGTGCCTCCAATAAGTATCTAATAATAATAATAATAATAATAATAGTATCTAATTAAGTTTTTAGTCTGGTATATTAATCAACTGATCTTTTGTAAATAGTTTTTAACATGAAATAGGTAAGATGAACTACTAAATCATAGGTCAGCTAATACATCAGCATCCTAAAATCTCCTTGTAATACTTCTTATTAGGCTCTACTATCGGCAAGTTTTATCAGCATTTACATATATAGATATCACCACTCACCGTGGACCCATACTCACACAAAAATGAAAGAAAAAGAAAAACAAACTATGCTCACTTTTTAAAACATCTATCTGGGTTTATTTTTTTAGAATTCTGATGTCTAAACGAACTTGAACCAGGGCTACATATGGATATGACAGTTACCCCTAATCAAAGTTATCCAATTAACCAAAGTCATAATGTATAGTATAGTCAAAATGTTGCTTTGCTTGTTAAAATTTGATTTTAAAATCTCTCTTGTAAATCAGGCAATTTTATAATACTGATGCAATACTGATTTGCTTCTTATTTACTGATTGATCTAAACTGGTGTACAGTATAAGTTAGTCAGGGTGTAAAGTATCTTTGTGTTAATATTTACCAGAATTAATATCATGTTTCATAAGCTGAAAACTGATGATAGGAGACATGTTGCAGTATGTAAGTTTATTGAGAAGGGAAATGATATGACCTGTCTCAGGTCTCACAACACAGGCTGGCAATTCCCTTCGTGTTTCATGCTCACTTTCTTCATCTTTTCACTGTGGGAAATAACACAATAGTTATAGCATTGTGGTGTGGATTATGAGAGTGTGCATTTGTGTATGTGGGTATTATTGTAGCAATAACACAAAAAGCCTCAACAACAAGCAGAAACAGATATTTACGTTTTCATCTAACAGGTGACTGGCAGCAGTTTAGCACTGCAGTCAGTGTCGTAGTGTTTCCTCAACAACTTCTATAATAAGTAAATGGGGATGTCACGATTTACATCTTCTGTTTGTGGCTATTATTATTATTATGCATGTGTGTGATCCTCATCTGTATTTTAATATTGGGGTTTGCCAGCATTAGCATCTAGCCTGTTTCTGTAAGCAAATGTACATTATGAAACATTGGAGCCTGTAGGGAAAAAGCATATTATGTTAAATATGTATTTTTATAAAACAGTTGCTTTATCCTGACAGTAGTGCATTAGACAGGTAATCTGAAAACAAAACAAATCATGTGTCTCTGTGCCCTCTGGTGATCCTAACTGCATCTGCAAGATTTCACAGGCCGGAGGAAAACAGCCAATCAGAGCTGATCTGTAGTCTGCCGTCCAGCTGCCGTCTATGACAGCCAGCTGGCAATCACTAATGAACTCTGATCAGTCAGACTAGGCAGCACTGATCAGATATGGATCAATATACTGTTATTTTGATGACAATTTCTCTCCTCAGATGTTTCCAGAAACATCTTGTAGTTACTGTTTAGCTGTAAAATGAGAAAGTTTGTGCAGCCATGTTGAGATCTGTTGAGGAAACACCAAGCAACACCCACCAGCCAGGGCACAGCCAATAGGAACACTCGCTCTGAAATGACCTGTGATTGGTCAAAGTCTCCCATCACAGGCTAGTGTACTTGCTCTGTGGGCCCATGGAGGCAGAAGATCTGGGTAATTTTATACCCAGAAGTTAAACGTTTTTGGCTTCATGCACCACTGAGTAACTGTCATAGGAACGACTTGTTAGAGCCATTATGAAAAAGGACATTTATGAATGAGGCTCATTGTCACTTCTGGTAGAAAATCTACTGAGCCTGATGATTGGGTTTATTTTGATGTCATCCAACTCCATATGGCACAAAATGATAATAATAATGGTTTAACAAATAATAAAAATAATAGTATGGACTACATGTACATTCAGAATGACAGCATTTTCAGAACAGGTGTGGTGCAAATCCAACATACCGGTATGAATAAACTAGGCGACAGTTTGGTGCAGATACATAATTGAAATTGTAAGCTAAAAGATAAGGCAGGTAGACATAAAATACGTAAATCACAAGTTGTTATAAACCATATGGTCGTCAGTTGCTCCTTACAGAGGAGCAACGTATTTAACGGTTAGCTAACGGTTTTCATTGTGGAGAAATGACCCTGACACCCTGATGTGGGTGAATCCACTTGCAGCCTGTTAGTCAGAAAATGCAAATAAACAATTAAAAATGGTTGACAAGCAGCTTTTACAGCTCTACACACATATTTGCAATTAATATTGCTACAATAATACCCCCATATATGCGTCTCTGTGTATGTTTGTGTGTGCAGATCACAGGTTATTGTTACATGCCTGTTTGACTGGCAGAGAACACATTTGGTGGGGTAGTTCTTTCCATCACTGCCACACACTGGATCATACTCCCTGGTGCAAGTGGTCTTCCCTTCAAACTCCTTACAGCCAGGCTGGACACAAACACAGGTAGTCACATGATTATTGATGAGACACTCAGGCATTTAGGTAAGCTTTACAGTTAGCTTTGAATCAATGTTATAAGTTCATATTCTGATTAAAACTGTTGTACATTCATCAGTGTTAAACAGGCATTTGATGCTGCCGTCCTCAGAGTCAGAGGTAAGCAGCTTCACTGTTGTCTCAGTGTTTTGAGTATTGGTTTGTGGCAGATTATCTTTGGGGTCTCTAAAAGAGCCCTTTCATACCTAACTCATTCGGTTCAGACTCTCAGACTTTTCAGATTGATCTGAATTAAAATTACAGAGTCCTCTGGATCAAACAGCCCAAATTGGTCAGATGCAAAGAAGTTGTCTTTTATTGTGGTTTTCTTTTTTTTGTTTTTTTTGTCGTTTTTTGAATGGTTTGGACTTTCGGAACAATTACAGGAAGTCCTGGCAGGCCAGCATCATGTTATGAGAGAGAGCAGACAGGTGTCTTTATCACTGGCATTTCACATGAGGCTTCCCAGGCATCAGGCCCAGCTGGACATAATGAATCTACGTCATGTTAATGACGTGCATCATTACAGTGAAGAGGACAGTGTGTAGGCACACTGCTGCAGGTACTGTAAAAATAGCCCTGGTGTGAAGCCAAAACTAACCAGATCAAATGCACATAATGTAAAAAAAAAAAAAAAAAGAAGTAAAAACGTAACCCATGGTTTGGACTTTCAGGTGTGAAAAGGTCCTTAGAGATGAGGAGAAGAATCTTAAAGATAATCCTAAGACTAACTAGAAGCCAGTGCAGAGATATGAGGGGTTGAAGTAACAAAAACAAACTGATGAAAATGGAGGCGATTAAGAAGTGATTTGAACAATGGAGTGATAAATTATGAAGCGATTTGATTCATTTAAAGACGATTTGACCAAGTTGTGAGCTGAGCCATGTTTCCTCATTTTAACCATCTTACATCCATCGTTCATCATTCACAACACAAATTACCATAAATCATTTAAGGAAAGTGGCTTCATGAGTGGAAGTAACAAAAATAACTGAAGAAAAGGGAAGTGATGAAAATGAATATGAACTGAAAAATAGTGATAATTCAACTGATTTGATAAACTTGACTGACACTTTATTTGTCATTTGACATTAGACCTGTAGTCAGCAGGCGTGGCTTTTGATTGACATTTTGGGTGGACGTAACAAAAACTGAGTGCTGTAAATGATAAATGTCAACTGAGTGTTGTGAATGCTGAATGGTCAACAGTTGATTAATCAGCTGATTAACACACAAATAAAACGTCAATCAAGTGTATCAGATCAACTGACAATTTAGTACTATTTAGTACTATTCATTGTAAATTTCTCCATTGTGGGACAAATAAAGGAATATCTTATCTTATCTTATCTTATCTTATCTTATCAATTCATATACATTTTCATCTCTACATTATTTTACCCTTGAGGCCACTTTCTTAAATGATAAATGATAACTTAGTGTTGCGAATGATGAATGATGCAGAATGGTGAAAATGATGAAACATGACTGTTTTCATCAGATCACGATAGTAATGGTAAACTCAGAAAAGCAGCTATTTTATCTTTTGTTCTGTAAACTGGTAGTCAAAATAAAAATGCAGAATCAGATCACCCCCAGCGATTCCTTCTCTGTGGGGTCCGTGGGTTCAGCCAGGTGGCCCGATTCGGCACAGCTCCTCCACTCTAGGCCGACACACACACACACACACACACAACACACACACACACACACACACACACACACACACACAAACACACATTAATTTCCTCACCTTTACCATCAGGACTAAATGTCAAATTCTGTCCCTTTCCCTAAACTTAACCTAAACCCAGTTCTAACCTGGTCATTAATGCAGCAGTGGGTCGAATTGGAGCAAATATTTTTAAAACTTTTTTTTCATAAACAGTCTCTATAGCCTGACTACAGTACATGAAACAGATAATCTGAAAAAATGATGTTCCTCTGTGTCCTCCAGTGCTCCTAATGGCATCTGTATGATTTCACCGGAAGAAAACAACCAATCAGAGCTGATCTGGAGTCTGTCATCTCTGATCAGCTGTCAATCACTCACAAATTCCGATCAATCAGTCAAACTAGGAAACATCTTATAGTTACTGTAAAATGAGAAAGTTTGTGACCCGGCATGTTGAGATCAGTTGAGGAAATCCCAAGCACCGCCCACCAGCTGGAGCACAGCCAACAGGAACACTCTCTCTGAAATTACCTGATTGGTCGAAGGCTCCCGTCACAGACAAGATTTATTAAATCCTGAAAACAGAGCCATGAGGAGGAGCGACAGTCTAGTTTTCTCTCAGAACACCCGAATTACAACATGCTGAAAGGTTTCTGGGGTTTTTCCCAGTGACGCCAACAACTTCTTGCTTACTGAAGCTTTAAAACCAAGTGTGAACCTTTAAAAAGCCCTTTAAAGAAGTGAACACTAGACAAAAAGATCAAGTCACTTTGATAAAAAAAAAAAAAAAAAAAAAAAATGCTGTTCCTCCCAACATGCTGTTGACACATTGTGACTCCCTCCATCACCCTCCACACCCTCCGACAGAGGAACCAGAGGAATGTAACCCACCCAGTGTCACCTACCTCACAACTTCCTCACAGTGCTGCAAAACAACTGCTCACTGCGTTTTCCTCAGTTCAAAGGGTGTATAACATAGGATTCAAACTACAATAACACGTTTGTAATCTTAATAATAATTTTCATTATTTTACAAAGCATTATGGTATTTTAAAAATAAATAACCACCACACTAAGAAACATGAACACTTTTTTTTAAAGTTTAGTTTCATACAAAACGATAAACATACCCGAGTTATATATGTATTTACCAGATTTTTTTTTAATGTTTTAAATTGTTACTGGCTCTTTCTACTTTTGAACAACCTCTTAATACAGCTGTGTAGTGTGCTTTCTACATTATCTGTCCAGTTTTTACATCAACTAGAACACAACATTTAAAGCATGCAAGCTAATAAATAGTGCCTTAGTTGGTTCGTAATAATCCCATTGATTTACAGTTCTTATAGCTCTCTTCTGTAGCATGAAAAAATGTGATTAGTGTGGGTTTTGTATGCGTTTCCCCAAAACTCCACACAGTAGGGAATGTATGGAACTATGAGAAAACAATACAGTATACCGTGTATACTCAACATATCTTTAGTTAAATATACAATTTTTGTTTATTTTTTATGTGTGGTTTCCAAGTTAATTTACGATCAATGATTCCATTTTATGGACTTTTTCTATTTCAACATTGTTTATCTTCATTTGTACTTGATTACTGCTTGGCAGATTACCAGACATTATAAACTTTGGTCTGGTACTCCACCATCTTTAGACATTCGTTTTGGCACACATGACTTTCGGTAATTCTCTCAGCCTTTCATGTAAACAGGCCCTTCCTTCTCTTATTATTAAGACTGGGATGACAGACTGGGATCATTAAATGGCACTACAATTTACAAGGACAATGTGATTCATAATTATAAGAATAAAGGTACAGACAGTTCTGTGGTTTAAGAACACATCATGAATCTGGCATCGACTTTTCTTGTGACCTTAACCTGAATTCGATTGGCAAATAAGCATGGCTGCTTGGATGAGTTCAATCGGCCATGGGAAGACGACATCTGAACCACAACGATTAGATCAGAAAAACACATGATCCACCACACTTATCTGTTATCATGCCACGAGTCCAAAACACATTAATTTTTACTTTTATTTCTTTTTTAATAATTGTAATAATAAAAAATTCATTAAACATACAGTTTGATTTGACAGACATTGTTTAGATGATGAAGATGCACAGCCTCATTAGTTTATATCCATTTTTACATATAAAGAAGTTAAGCACATTAACCCTTATTTCACTGTGATTATGAAACGCAATGATATTTCACATTACAGTCAATACTATAGTCAACCAGTACACTGACACTAACTCCATCTCAACAAATTATTTTGTCTCTTACTGAGTCCTAAAATCTTCCTTTTTTCAATACTTTTTTCACTTTGTATTTTTTCTGGACAATACTAGTGTTGTCTGAAACTATTTCTTTTTAAAGTCAAATCAAATCAATTCAAATGTATTTCTATAGCACATTTAAAACAATACGAGCCGACCAAAGTGCTTTACAGAAACATATAGAATAAGGCAGGCCAACAAACTAGTAAACAGACATTTAGTAGTTGTAAATGAAGTACATTCAAAAGCCAAAGAAAGCAGGTAAGTGAGAGAATAAAAACATGTTTGTTGTTAAGCTAATTAGTTTATGCTGTTAATGAACTCACCAGAGAATGAGAGCAGCACAACAGAACAGAGCAGCACACTCAGCTTCATGACTTGACCAGCGTTTGGACGAGTCTCTGTGGGAAGCAGGTGTCTGTTTCACATGTGTTTTTCTTTAACACACAACCTGTCGAGCTGGTTGCAGCTGTCCTCTGATTGGCTGCATTAAAAAAGGCCAGGCTACTTACCAGATTATCTAAGCCACAAGATAACACCACGGGATCAATGGAATAACAGCCAGGAAAAACGAATATCCAGCAATAGCTGAAGGCAAGAGTACAGAGGCCAGACCGAAGTCTAGACTGTCAGAGAGAGAACAACAGTCAGAGTTTTATTGTGAGCTCAAAGCTATCAATCACAAGGAAATGAATGAGAACAATGTACAGGTGGGCGTGATGTTGGAAATAGTTCAGGAGTAAATAGACAAACTATTTTAACTAAAGGTCACACCTTGTCAGAGTACTGAATACAATATTTACAATACAGACGTACATACAAATGATGTCCTGTAAATGACTGAATTTTTTTTAAGATTATTTTTTGGGCTTTTTGCTTTTAATTGATAGTGACAGTCGTAGGGAAAGGGGGAGAGACAGGTGACGACATACAGCAAACAGTGGCAGGTCGGATTTGAACCTCAGGCCGCTGTGGTAAGGAGTCGGCTTTGGTAGAACCAGATGAGCTACTGAACACCCCGTAAATGAGTGAATTAGAAAATTCTGATCATATAAAACCTCGTTATACTGTTTTAGTTATGCATATTTTACAGAAATGTCTTTCAGTTAGTGCACTGAGACATACTGAACTGAACTGACTGTATGTGATTGTAATAAAGTAGCATGTCTGTAAAGGGGAGACTGGTGGGTACCCATTGAACCCATTTACTTTCACACATCTGGAGGTCAGAGGTTGAAAATGACCATGGCAGTTTTTCCTCACCAAAATTTTGTGTAACTTTGCAGTGTTATTCAGCGGCTGGGCCTGCTGGTGAGCTGTTGGAGTTTTAGTTTTTTTCGGTTACTGTGCTCAAATTCACTCCATATTTTGAAGAAGCTGAAATAAATCCACTGAATACTGTTGAGCCAAGACCCAAATAGATGTCTGACATTTAAAATCTACAACACATTAAGAAGAAGAAGAAGAAGAAGATATTCTTTTATTATTCCCACAAGGGGAAAATTAATTTTTACACTTTGTTTTTAAATATAACACGGGGGAGAAGACAAAAAAAAAAAAAAAAAAAAAAAAAAAAAAGAGAGGAGGAAGGGGGGGGGGGGGGCCTCCGCAGAGGGGCGCGGGGAGGGGGGGGGGGTGGGGTGCTCCGGGGGGGGACCCGGGGGGGGAAAAAGGGAAAAATACCCCCCCCCCACCACACAACACAACACACTCTTTTTTCCGGGCCGGGGGGGGGACCGGCGCCCGTCCCCCCCCCAACCCAACCCCCACCACACAGAGCCCCCCCCCCCCCCTTATCACTGGATCATATTGTAAACCTACAATCTTGTCTCTATGTCTTTGATTTATTTATTGTCTTCAACTATATTTTTCATCTTTGTCACCGTTAAGCTCAGACTTTGTTAAACCTGCTTTCTGAAACAAAGCCCAGGCTGTTTTAAGATAAGATAAGATAAGATAAGATAAGATAAGATAAGATAAGATAAGATAAGATAAGATAAACCTTTATTAATCCCCGGACCACATCAATGTTCTCACTTTTGATTTTGTCACTTTTCTGGGTGGGTGAATAACTGCAGCTACGGCTGGATCAATCTGAAGCTGTCCAGGTCCCACCCCAGCCCTTACAATCTCCCAGAATGCCTTTCTCTTTCCTTCCCATTACAGTTAGTATGGATCAACAGTAGGTGGTGCCAGTAGACTGGCTGATACTGAAGAAGTCCACGGGTGGAGATAGCTGCAGTGCAGTCCAGTGGGTTTGACACTGGATAGACTTGGTAGTGTGACCTGCTAGTGTCATTTTTACAGTGGAAAAAAATTAGTGAAGATCCTTGACATCTTCTCACTAGTGTACATTGGACAAAATAAAGTTACGGCTGACGTAGTGACATAGTCTTATTCGGCAGCCTTATACTTCACAAAACTGAAACAAAGCAACTATTTTGAAAAACGCAACATAAATGAACCGTTCAAGGTGTGTCTGTTCCTGTTACATTTTACTGAAACAACTTCCTTTCTAATATTTGTTGTGGAAAAAAAATGTTATGACGATTAACCTAAAACTGATTAATAATAAAACAAAAGAGTCGTTTTATTCTCCCTGTCACTGCTTCACCAAATGTTTCTAGTTGTGTGCTTTTGTGAAAAATATAAAAATAAAATTTTATTTCACAGACTTTTGGGGAATTTCAGTCATTTCGCTGGCATACTGTATGCCAGCAAGAATCACAGCTATGCTGCTGGTCCTGCTGCCCCTCCTCCACTCTTACTACAGCCTGGCTTACCTATCATCGTAGTTTCAGTCTGTTCTACATTGTTGCTCCATGTCTTCACACTGACTGAAACAACTTCCTTTCAGATATATTTTTATTGAAAATTGTTATGATGATTAACCCACAATTAATCAATAATAAAACAAAGGAGGCTTATTTTTAAACATGCACATTTTGTTCTTCCTGTCACTACTCAACAACTGTTATATTGTAGATTCTAGTTGTGTTTTTGTTAAAAATGAGAATATAATTCAACACATTTTTGTTGTTGACCTTTTGGGATACAAAAAAAAACCTGAATTTGAGTCAGCACTGTCACATGCCAGTAAGAATCACAGTGACCTGTTTACGTGTTGTACTGTATATGCCAGTACAACAACTGTGGCAACACAAATTAGCATATGTCACTGAAACATCATACCACTAGTCATTAATTAGCACAGCAAAGGACACACTGTTATGTGCTATGCGCCCTTGCATGTTTGACAGGGTACCATGAGGCCAGGTTGGCTAATCTGAAGTCATTTTCTTGCCACATATGCCTGCAGTTTTTAGGCTCTGGATGTGGCTTCAGGCCTTGTTATTGACAATAGCTCCTCATTCATTTCACTTAGCTTCGTGGATGACACTTCAGACTGCCTGGGAGTTTTAGGAAACAGGGGGCGTTAAAGTCTACATTAAAGATATAATCAATGGTGAATAATTTATGGGCTGATTATAGAATTTTCATTCTCTATGTATAAAATCTTTTAGACAAAAAAGGAAATTAATGATTCACTATTACGCCACTGTAATTTTAGTCCTGGCGGTGTGGAGAGGGCTTTGAAACAGCAGCTGTTGGGAAATAAAATGTACAACTTAGCAACTGATGAAATGTGTGAAAAATAAATAAATAAATAAGATTCCAAGCAATTTAAAATGGCTATTTATGATGCCTGTAGTATTTTGTGGGGTAAGGAGGGCTCAAGCATATGACATTGACTCTTGTGCTGTGTTGTGGTGTCTGATAAACCTTAAAACCTGCAGATCTAATGCTCAAACTGGACTTTCTGAATTGTAGCCTTTTTGATTTTCTCAGCTGAGCCCTGTTTCAGAAAGTAGGATTAATGAAAAGTCTGAGTTAGTTTAGTTTGATATGAGGGAAACTCTGGAAACTCCAGACAGGTAACTGGCTGGCAGGTTTTCTTTAACCCTGAGTTTCTCTCTGCCTCCTTGCTCACAAAGCCAGACATGCTGCTTTATTTCCTCATTGAGTCAGATGGTATCAAAGAATGCACTGAAACGCATTAATTAGCAGAGGTTTGCATCAGAATTTAAATATATCTGTTTGTACTTTCTAAAGATATGACTATTATGACCTATCAATCATTTTTAACTGTTTTTGTTTTGCCATCACATTCAAATATTAGTTACACATCAAGTCACCGTCAGCTCAGAATTAAACCTCTGCATGTCCTTTTTACAAAGTTCATTTTTGACTTGCACACAAGCAGTTCCACCAAAATGTTTATCACACATAATATGTAGCCTAATCTCAGTTAAATACTGAAAATGGGTATGATGCTTAGACACAGGATCAATGAAGGATTAACTCTATTACTCATAATGGGGTTGGTCACGCTGGTGGAACATAATTTCTATAATATTGGAGATTATATGTTAATATTTCTGAGTGAGCAGGATTGTGGTGCAGCTTCAGAATGGTGCTTGAAAGTGAGTTTTTATAAATAGGCTGCATATAGTCTGAATGTGTGTGAACAGTTTTTCAGTGACTGCGTTTAAATTGACTACATTTGTTGAAGTATTTGAAATAAAGTCGCTGAATACAGCTGAGCCGAGATCCAAAGAGATGTCTAAAATGTAAAATTGACTGTATTTTAACCTTTAGATCATAAAACACTTTATTACTGGATCAGACTGTGAGCTTGCAATCATGTCTCCATGTTTACAAATATTTATTGAACATTCAACTATATTTTGCATCTCCAGTTGTGCTGGGTCATGTGTTTTGTTCCCGTAAGATTAAAGCTGAGCAAAAACAGTATATTTAAAATGTAATGCAGGCTACAGCCTAATACACAGTCAGATTCCACCACTTTATCATCCATTTAGAAAATGTAAGTCTGATAAAAGATGAATTAATGGGAAACACTGAATAAAATGTAACTGTATTATTGATGCTTTTCTCTGCTCTGGTATTTTTAAAGTGTGGAGTGTGGAGTTTGCATGTTCTCCCAATGTAAGCGTGGATTTTCTCCAAGTACTCTGGCTTCCTCCCACAGTCCAAAGACATGCAATATACGTTAATTGATGACTCTACGTTAATTGATGACTCTAAACTGCCTGATGTGAGTGTGAATGGTTGTGTGTCTCCATGTTGTCTGTCTCTATGTGCCCTACGATGGAGTGGCGACCTGTCAAGGGTGAACCCCACCTTCGCCCAATGCCAGCTGGGATCGGCTCCAGCACCCCCACACTTCAGTGGGCATCGATTGAGTCTAAGAAGTGAAGCCAGCCCTGAAGTTGCTTAAACCTGCATTGTTTTTACCAGCCAGCAGGGGACGACTCCTCTGGTTCTGTGGAAGTCTATAGAAAATGAGTCTGCTTCTCACTGATTTATTACCTCAGTAAACATTGTGAACATGAGTTTATGGTCTCAATCACTAGTTTTTAGTCTTCTTCAATACAGCATGATGTTCATTAAATAAATTATGGCCCATTTAGAGTCAAATAGACCATAAAGCAAGGGATGATTTAGGTGGGGCTACCATGTGATTGACAGGGTACTACTACAGCTTTGTAGAGTCTGGGAGTTGTCCATGTTTTTGTAGAACTTAAACTCTTTCACAGTGTGTTTCAGTTCATGAAAGTTAATTATAACATTTTTGGCTGAAAATATCTTATTAAGTATTCAGTTGTACTTTGCTCCATCCTTTCCTGTCACTTTGGCTTCATCCGCCATCACATACTATGCACTACATACCCAATAGGTGTATTATCGTTCAACATACTTTTGTGAGAATAAACAGTAGTATGTATATTTTCAGACGCACTGAGCAGTAATTTACATCGTCATTGCCTGTTGCCAGCAGGAGACATGCAACCAAGGTGACCCATGTCAACCTCATGTGACCAAAGTGACAGTTTGTGAGAATCAAACTCGAAATTAATTTAAAATATATGCTATGCCAAGCAAAGTGAAATCTTGAGTCACTGATGTTACAGAGCTGTCTGTCAATGTCCGTTATGAACGTTGTCATCATGACTGCATGGCATTGTGGGATATTTATGTCACTCAGTGTCCAGCATTGCATACTGCAATATTTCATATGATAGCATTAGGGGTGGGACGGTTCATAAAATTCAGGGTTCGGTTCAGTTCACGGTTTGGGGTCTTGGTTTTCGGTTCAGTTCAGTGCAGCAGAAAACGGTATTTACAACAAGTTACAAGGTACAGCAAGGAGGCCAATTTCAATTTACATTTGAACAGCTTTGCATTTATTCGCCACAAATAAGTCAACTGTTTGCCTGAACAACAGTAGACTAGGTTATCATAAGGAACAAGTGCCACTGTATTTAAAAATAATTAATAAATAAAAAAAACTAATTATAGGCTCAGACTAATTATAGGCTCAGACTATTAAAATGAAGTGCAGCATAAACCAACCACATTGTTTCAGAACAACGCTGCTCTGTTCTGTCCATTTTCTTCTTCTTCTGCTGGAACACGAGTTTGTCCACATTCAGCCCTGGATGTCCATCCTTCTGTAGTCAGAGCTACATGGTTGTGTTGGACACTTCTTTCACAACTCACTTGTGTTTTTTATAACGAAAAAATTTTTTTTATTTTTTATATTATAACTTGGCTCAAGTACCCAAATCATATGCTGAAATCCAGTGTCCTCCACAACTGCTTTAGTTGTGTTGTTTGCTCTGTCTGAGTCTGCATGTAGAGACTGTAGGAATTGCTCTTTCCTCCCCGACTCTCTCCTCCTTGTGCTATCAACGGACATACTGGAGTGATGTCTCCGTAAATCATTCATCATATTGGAAATATTGCCGCCAGCATAAGCCACACTGTTGTCATACTTCTAAATCCGTAAAGCTCCCACACAGCAGAGCGAAACGACGCTAGTGTCCGCTCTCCATTTCCTTCACGGAATCACAGCTGTACTCTGCACTTCATCAACATCTCTGCCAACTGAGAAGTTTGAGCACGAAGGAGGCTGGGTCACGCCTCATCAACACCTTGTATCTTTGGCGGTACAACACATGCTCAGTAAAATCTGGTCCACCCTCACCAAAACTGAGCCAATAACAATGCACAACCTCAGCTTCAGTTACACTGCACGTGTTATACCCCATACTCCTGTCCACCATTGTCCCAGCCTCTTTCCGTAGGCCCTGATTTCTAGTGTGACATAAAACGCAACAAAAGAAATACACAGTCAGCCTCACAACCTATTTCACATGAACCGAACGATACATACATGACCCAAACCGTGACTAGCAAACTGAATGGTTCAGATTTTTACCCGAACATCTCACATACTGTTTTAGCATACAAAATAGCATGTTAATATAGAATTTCCGATGCAATCATATGGTTGCAAAAAGCCAAGATGGCGATGGCCAAATACCAAGATGATGATGGCCAAAAGGCAGAACTTGAGGCTTCAAAATGGCAGTCCACAAAGCAACGGATGATGTCACAGTGACCACTGGTGCCTTTTCAGATGGGTTCATGTTTACCATGTTTACAAGATGGGAAGTTGTGTACATGATATGTGTGGTTTTCAAGTGGTTACGTCGTGAAGAATGCCGCAGCAACAGCAATATTAACATTACTTTCCAAGTCTGGGGGCTAACAATTTAGCAAGTTAGCAAATGGGTAACATAACCCAGGAAATGCAAAGACGTAATTGAAGAGGTTGTTGAGTATATCAACATTTTCCTCAGACATATTATAAAATTACCAAGAAAAACATTATATGATCAAAACTATAATATACTGAATAATATTAACTTATTATGCAGAGATAAATGAACTTCCATGGGCTCCACCATTTCTCACAATGTCAACAAACACGTCAAAACTCATGAACTCTGAGCTTTCAGAAACTTTCCACTGACGAGGTCATGAATACGACATGAGAGGGGCGTTCAGGGCCCAGCTGGTAAACATGCTAAACACCACCACATCTGAAGGCAACATAGGTCCACTTCTTATATACAATCTATGATGAAAAAAAAATGAGTCATAAAGTGCACAGTCCACATCCTATACACACATAACTAAGTCTACATCCACTGGATTAAAATGGAGGCTTTGCTCTATTGTTTACCAGTTGCCATGGTGAGTCATAGTATCAGTGCTGTAGTGATGATGACTTTTTTATGTTCAGGTTCAACCTACTCTGAGTTGATTGAACTGGCTCTGATCAGCTGCTCTGGAACTGAAAACTCAAAGTTTCCCCACCACAGGATTAGTCACTCAGTGTTCAGGCTTTGTTTGTTAAACTTGCTTTCTGAGACTGGGCCCTGTAGGCCTACCTGAAGAAACATGCACACACCAATGCAGTCCCCACCCTGCTGCACTCAGCAACATCAGCAGAATGGAAAGAACAGGAAAAACGACTTGGAATCGTTCCACATTATCCCAAGATGTTTAATCAGATAATTTAATCAGCCTAAATTAGTTGACAAGTGAAACTAGCTACAAAACAGTGTAGGTTTACAGTTTAGAACTAGGAGACATATGAACCATTTCTGCGACTATGCTATGCATATGATATAATAGGAATGTGGCATTATCCTACTCTTCCATACTTCAAGCCTACCCAGTTTGCAATTTTGGGATGCCAAGTTGAATGAGATCAGATTTCTTATCAGCCTAAAAGAGGTGTTACATCCAAGCAAAAGTGAAAGAGCGTAAACTGTAATTTACAAGTGAGATGCAAGAAATAACATGTAAAATTGCCTTAATGTTTTTTGCTGTCACTGCGTTAATAAAACAAACTGGTGGATGTTGAAATTTATATTTTGGAGGATTCACTCTTTGGAGAAAATGATCATATTGTACAGCAATAACTAGTTGAGAGAAAGTGAAATAGAGGAGCAAATATCAATAAAAGTTAAAGAAAAACCCAGCGCAACATGTGTCTGAAAACAGATTGCTGCGGAAACTCAGTCAGTGACGTGACGCAACCAATTCTACCGTCAGTCATAAATACCACCTGTGGGTGCGTTCAAGGACTCTGGGTTCGAACCGGATAACAAAAATTGCCTTGTAGGCCAAAATATAATACCAGGGTCCAACAACTTTGACGGGCGCTTCGTTTATATTCGACATTAAAAATATGAAACAAGAAGATGCACAGAGGCACAAAATACATTCAATGGGGGCTTTGGCATATATTAAAATTATATTAGCCAAAAATGGCTGCATAACAAACCACTTTTTAACTTTTCAGTTGACTGACTGCATTGCGGACATCATATAGAACACATTTCCTTTTCCAGTCACAATTGTGTAGCACATTTCAGCTGTAATATACATTAGGCCTACACTTCCTTACTCTAGATTGTATTATGTCCGATAGCACCTGAAGGGGTCCCGAGATATCTAACCTTAGCTAATCGTCTCTAACGGAAACCAGCTGAGAGAAAGGGTAGAGAAGACAAGATGGCGGAGTGAGTGGGTTGCGCTTTCCACGGACGGTAGCGACGTTTGCTGAAAACGCCCTTAAAGGACTGAAAAGACTGATAAAGCAACTATACCATCGGAAGTGTAAATAAAAGGGCTGTTTTTTTGCTACTCAGCGCGGAGGAGGTCCGGACATTTTTCCGCGGCGGTCCTTGCGACAGCGTTAGCTCGATGCTAACGCTAGCCAACGTTAGATTTCACTAGCTGCTACTTCGAGGTAGCTGGGTGGTTGTTGAAGGCCGTAAGCTTTTTCGGATTCAGTGTTGGATGTATATACTTCGATACTGACACAGCATTCCGTCTTTCTCGGAGGAGATTTTATTTGAACGAAGATCCACCGTAGCCGGTAGCCTATGAATAAAGCGAACAACGTCAGGAGAAATCTACTTTCCAACTTGTTTAATTGTCGACAGAATTGTTTGGAGTAACAGCTCGTCCATACTCGCCCTCAACTGGACATACAGGACTCTGTATGTTCTGCTGACAATCGGCTAGACTGCCACACAGAATTTCCTAAAGTGAATCAAGTGGAGATTGTCATTTGGTGGATATTATGGCGAGCAGCAGTGGCTCCAAAGCCGAATTCATAGTCGGTGGAAAATACAAGCTGGTCAGAAAAATTGGATCGGGATCTTTCGGTGACATATATCTGGCCATCAACATCACAAATGGAGAGGTAATTTACTGCATCAACGTCTACACTAGTCTGTCCTCACTTTGGAATATATATATATATATATGTTAGCCAATTTTCTACCTGACACAACAGTGGCGTAGTCCAAAGTATCTGAATCAGATAACTACATAGCTTTGTAGGTTAGCCAAAATTATTCAGCTAAAGCTACTACACGATGGCATTAATCGTTTTACAGCGTGTACCGAGATATTTGTCGTTGCTGTAACTAACTCAGTAATAACAGCTGTAAATGTGTGTTATCTTGTGTGTGTCATTTCCAGGAGGTAGCTGTAAAATTGGAGTCACAGAAAGCCAGACATCCACAGCTCTTATACGAAAGCAAGCTGTACAAAATCCTACAAGGTGGTGTCGGGATTCCACACATCAGGTACGTGTACTTACATCGTACTTTATGTACCGACAATAGAGTGACACTTTGTTTTTATTCATCTCCGTTTAGCTATGGTGAAGTCTGCGTTGGAGAAAAGGGCAATTAATGTTATAGAAGCAGCAACCTGGTTGGCATTAGGCCTGCTAATCTGCCTCTCGTTACTCTACAGTCTGATGCGGGAGCGATATGTTTTCCGCGAACGCTTTAAAATCTCGTCGTTTTTCCACTGTACAAGTTGCTTTGTATCAGTGTTGGTTAACTCCATCTGTGCACTGTTAGTGTGAAGAACAGCGAATAGGGGTGAAGAAAACCAACTGTGGTTGGAAATGGCCGCTCCTCTTTTGTTGTGTTAGCTCCCAACATGTCTTCCCCTACCCTGTTAGAAAATGGCGGCGGAGCACAGAAGCGAAAACAACAACCCCAGACCCACGGTAGAAGTGTTTTCACCTCGTGATTTCAACCCGTAACGTTAAACGGCTTTGTTTTACTCTGTAACGGGCCACACAATTTGTTTGGTTGTGTTAAAGTAACGTTTACTGATCGGTGTGTAGCCCAACATAGCGAGTTGCAACGTTTGAGAGACACAGGCAGTCCTCCACAGTCCCACAGTGTACACTAAAGACTCACTGAGCACTAACCATGACGCCGTTTTACCCACTATGTTGATAATGTCATGGATGGGCATGTGAAACTGAGCTGTTACTGCAGAGAAGTTGCTGACACCTTTGGAGCCTGTGGCATTTGTTTGATCATAAAGGAGAATGTTGTGTATGTGCTGCTGTTGAGGATGACTGTAATATTGGCCACTGTGTGTACAAAAGTGGAAGTACAATGAACACAGTAGTGTGGTTTTATCCGCAGGATTACATGAGAGGTATACACGTGATGAGAAAGCATTTGCTATTAGAAAGAATACAATAAATCGTTATTTACTATGGCAGCATTATTGTTCATTCCTTTTATTACTAGACTTTTTTTTCTTTTCCATTTTATGTGTTACGATGACAGCAGATGCATGTTACAATTCAAATAACAGAGCAGGTTTGCTCAGATTTTTTCAGTGTATGTGTGAGTGATAATCTGACATATTTGACTATTCTATAGAGTCAGAAATAAATATATTTGTATATTTTTATATGTTATAAAGCATTTTAGTGAAAGTCAGCTGGACATACCTTTTGTGTTACTTTCTAAAAGCCAACCCTCATCTATCTGCTGCCTTGTTCATAATTCGTTTGAAACATGGAAAATCTACCTTGCATTGTTCCCTGTGTACTCACTTACAAACGATTAAAACGTTATCTTGGTCTGTTGTTGAGGAATTCTTACAGTAAGTGTTTGTTTACAGTCTCCTAAAATGGTACAAATCTGAGTAACACTGTCTAATTGAATGCTATGGTTGGAATGAGGATCACAGTCTTGATAGCATATGGTTCACATAGTGTTGCACATCATGGCCTGATTTACTACTTGAAGAAATGCTTGTCTCCTGAGTCACTGAGGGACAGTGTCAACTGTCTGTATTCTACTTTTCAAACTCTTCTGAATGTAGTTTGGGGGAAATTGAGGGATCCACTTGGTGTAAGTTAAAGGTGGGGTGTTTGAAGAACAAGTCTGTTATTTTTTTTACCTCTAAATAAAAGAAAAAAAAAGTTTGGGGTGGATAATTATTCGGGTTTTTGAGAGGGGGTAAAAAAAAGAAGGAAGTATGTGATAACTAGGTGTCCATAGAAAATACCTGTGATTGTACTTTGTGCCTTTTGTGTTTAATACCAATAGCTGAAACATAATTTTATCACTGCTTTGGACTTGTCAGGTTTCTTTGTTGTTAGTTGTTCCAAGAAAGCAAATTGAAAATTTAGGATGCGTATTTTAATTTTCACGATTGTCATTCATATTAGTGATCAGTAGCTCATAGGGATGTTAACAATTAATGTCAGCTGACATTAAGTATTTTAACCAATGAATGTTATGTATAATATATTAATGATTAATTAAAAAGTTGAGAAAAACACAGAGTGGCTCATCACTTTAAGGAGAAAAGCTGGTCCACCGCAAGAGCCTACTTAAATAGTCTGAGCTGGTATTGCTAAATACAGGAAGCTGGCTCGGGACTTCAGGTGGGGTGTAGCTTTCACCCCAAGCATTTATTCACCGTAAATAAACTGAACACACAGTTTTTCAGTTTAATCCAGACAGACACACAGCTGACAACCTCTTCATCTAAACTAAACATGTGGTGGAGACTTGTACTGGGAAAGTAGCTGCATGTCTGTGACACGACATACAGCACCATGGCTGCCACAGTAACTCTCCTGATGGTGAACTGGAGACAGTGTACACAGCACCGGGGCTGCTACAGTAACTCTCCTGACGGTGAACTGGAGACAGTGAACGCAGCAACAGGGCTGCTACAGTAACTCTCCTGATGGTGAACTGTTGTCTCGGTTGTCTGTTGTGCTCATATACTGCAGCTGGTGCACCGCTGCATGAAATGCACCAATTTTGTCAATTACAGATTGTCAATTACCGATTAATAATCGGTTAACAATGGTCAGTTATCATTATTTATTTATTTTCAAAATTAGCATCCCTGGTAGCTGATTCTGAAAAATGAACTAAACGTAACATGCATGCTCATCCTAAATATATAAAAGCTTTTTCACCACTTATGGCTAGGGTCGGTAGTGGTCTTCACTTCGGAATAACGGTGAAACATTCCCATCTTGATCAGGTTGTGTGGACGGGGCTGCTGTGGCTTGAAATCGGGGTAATGCCTGTGCTTGGACTGGCCTGACAGATAATTTGAATTTCTGGCAACCCATGTAATCTTGATATAGATAATAGTGTATAGATTGTAGTCTTGGTGGAATGTCAGCTATTCATTAAGCACAAGTACTTTTTCAGACAAAGTATCTGCCTGTGTACCGGACAGAAAATACCAATCTCTGACTGTGTTGATTTTCTTTTCCCTGTTCTGTATTTGCCAAACTTCATTCACATGCATTGTCTTATACTTGTACAGTATACAGTACAGCTAGTTTATGGCTGAAAAGAGACAATGACAGTGACGCCACTAAGGAAGTGAGTTGTAATAGCGGGTTGTAAAACTAGCATCAGTATGATAAATTGGAAGTTTTAATAAAAGTAACTTCTACAGGTTTTAAAACAAAGCTTTCCACCTTGACTGTATTGTAGCAGGGACTGTTCATTGAATCTTAACACTGGTAATGCTGACTTAATGTTGCAGTAAAGTCTTGTCAGAGCCTGTCCAACCTGCTGGTCCTGCTGCCCCTCCTCCACTCTTACTACAGCCTGGCTTACCTATCATCGTAGTTTCAGTCTGTTCTACATTGTTGCTCCATGTCTTCACACTGACTGAAAAAACTTCCTTTCAGGTATTTTTTTTTTTTTGGAAAAATGTTATAACCCACAATTGGTCAGTAATAAAACAAAGGGGCTTCTTTTTAAACAAGCACATTTTGTTCTTCCTGTCACTACTCAACAACTGTTATATTATAGATTCTAGTTGTATTTTTTGTAAAAAAAAAAAAAAAAAAAAAAAAAAAAAGAGAGAGAATGTAATTCAACACATTTTTGTTGTTGACCTTTTGGGATACAAAAAAACCTGAATTTGAGTCAGCACTGTCACATGCCATTAAGAATCACAGTGACCTGTTTACGTGTTGTACTGTATATGCCAGTACAACAACTGTGGCAACACAAATTAGCATATGTCACTGAAACATCATACCACTAGTCATTAATTAGCACAGCAAAGGACACACTGTTATGTGCTATGTGCCCTTGCATGTTTGACAGGGTACCATGAGGCCAGGTTGGCTAATCTGAAGTCATTTTCTTGCCACATATGCCTGCAGTTTTAGGCTCTGGATGTGGCTTCAGGCCTTGTTATTGACAATAACTCCTCATTCATTTCACTGAGCTTCGTGGATGACACTTTAGACTGCTTCGGTGTATTTTTTTGTGAATTTGGTAATTTTATGAGCTATATTCTACAATGAAAATCTAATACAAGTGGCTATTTCATGGTCTGATTATAGTATTTTTTTTTATTCTGTGTATGAAATGTACTATGCTTAGACAGGTAAGGAAGTGAGTGATTCAGTATTTCTCTACCAGAATTTTAGTCCTGGTGGTGTGGAGAGGGCTTTGAAACAGCATTGTTTAGACTGTGTTGGGAAAACAAAAAGTTAAATGGACTTGTATTTATATATAGTGCCTCTCTAGTCTCCTGACAACTCAGGAACTCTACATCACATGCCAACGGTTAACCCATTCACACACATTGATTCACTGATACAAGATGCTCAACTGTTCACTAGGATCCAAATCTAATGTTCACTCACACAGATGCCTGTCACAGTAACTAATTTTGTTTGACAATATATTGTCCCAGGAATAAGTGCAATAAAATAGTTATTTTAAGAACTTTTCATGCCACATGTAATTATAATATAATAGCATAATAATGCAAATAGCCGACCCCCTTTAAGAGCAATGAATTCTTAATTCTTAAAGACGTGCTGACATTGGAACTGGAATGTGAACAAAAAATATTCCTAACTAATAAAACAAAATAAAACCATCCAACCAAAACAATATATAAAATGGACACTTGGTTTATGTTAACAAAAATGTGCTGCCTTGTAATGGGAGAGAAAACCCTGCTGTTTTCTTGCTGCTTTGTTTTTGCTACTCTCACACACACACACACACACACACACACACACACACACACACACACACACACACACACACACACACACACACTAATGGCACCTTCGGGAGCAACTTATTATTCAGTATCTGTTTCCCAAGGACACGTCGACATGTGGATTGGAGAGGGATCGACCCCCGATCTTCCGATTAGTGGACGACCCGCTTTCCGTCTTGAGTCACAGCCGCCCCAGTTAATAGATAATAAAACATTTCAAAAACAGGAGCAATTTAAAAAACTTCTTGGCGCCACTGCCAGCTGAGGAGCTGTAGCTTGTAGCCTCGTAGCATTTATTCACCAACAAACTGTACACACACTGTCTGCAACAGCTACGTTCACAGCTGTAATGCCACTAATAAACCCACTCTCACCACCGTCACACACACGGTCTGTCGGAAAGAAAGAAAGAAAAGAAAGATATTCCTTTATTAGTCCCACAGTGGGGAAATTCAGTTTTACACTCTGTTGTTCACACAGTACATATACATGCGTCAATGGAGAGATGTCAGAGTGAGGGGGCTGCTCCTGACAAGCGCCCAGAGCAGTTGGGGGTTTGGTGCCTTGCTCAGGGGCACCTCGGCAGTGCCCAAGAGGTAAACTGGCACCTCTCCAGCAACCAGTTGGTCTTGGTCCATGGGGGTCTTGAACCCACGGCGTCCACGTCCTAACCCAAGTCCTTACAGACTGAGCTACTGCCGCCCCCAAACTAGCTGAAGTTACGCTACAGCGGGCAGGAAGCTACCAGCAGCGCTGCAGCGTCCTGTGATTGGTTTGAATGGTGTTCACACCAGAAATGAACCCCTCCAGAGTTCACTTGACAACAGACTGTGACCACCCTTCGAGGCGGACCAGGGAGCGGTTGTTTGGTTCACGCCAGGTTTGATTCCTGTGTTCACACCAACCCAAAGGAACCCTACCAAGGGGGTCCACGCTCCAGGGTTTGGTTCAACTGGACTAAACAAGGCTGGTGTGAACGTGCCCATATACACTTGCACTCTGTTTTGGTGACTCATAAACCTTAAAACTCACAGATCTAATGCTCAAACTAGATCTTCTGGATTGTTTTTGATTTTCTCACCTGTACCTGAAGCAACATGCCCACACTAATGTAGTCCACACCTTTCTGCTGTGTTCATGCAATGTCGGTGGAATAGGAAGAACAGGAAAATCCTTTTAAAACAGTGATTGTAAAGTGTGTGGGTATGGCTTAGCTTCCCATTGTCCATTCATTACTAGAATGTTTTAAGATTTAAGATATGTGCCATGTTTTGAGTAAGGAAATGCTCATGCACCATTTATAACGAGCAAAGTACAAGTAATTTAAATGGAGGCCATTGTGATTAATGTTGTGTACTTTGCCTACCGAAAACATTGCTCCTAAACTGATTAATTGGACTATTTTTGCAATATTTTGCTAATTTGAAAACTGGAGTATGGCATACGTTGACCCATGCTCTTGAATGGCTCATGTTACAGCCCCTCTTTGAATGGGTTGAGACATTTCTCAGGCTTGCTTGCCTTGAGGACTTATGGTCATCATGAAAAAAAAAAAAATATGATGGCCAATTAAATGGCTATACTCATACAACAATACAGCTATTTGAGTCAACAGAATATTGTAATTATCTGTATGTACGCCTGTATGTGTTGCTGTTGAAATAACAAGGCCTTTGGATTTATTACATTAGCTTAGCCTTAAGGCATTGGGGATGCTTGAAACACGTATAGCATAATGTTTGTTTATTTATTTATTTAATTTAGTTTTACTACAGTTTACGCCAAGTGAAGTAGTTCAAGTACCTCAGGGTCTTGTTCGCGAGTGATGGAACAATGGAATGTGAGATTAGCCGGAGAATCGGAGCAGTGGGGGCGGTATTGCAGTCGCTTTACCGCACCGTTGTGACGAAGAGAGAGCTGAGCCGGAAGGCAAAGCTCTCTATCTACCGGTCAATCTTCGTTCCTACTCTCACCTACGGTCATGAGGGCTGGGTCATGACCGAAAGTGCTAGATCGCGGGTACAAGTGGCCGAAATATGTTTTCTCAGGAGGGTGGCTGCCGTCTGAGATGGGCGTCAGACGCGTCTTGGCTGCGTCTCTTCTAGAGATTCGAGGTCTCGCCTATTTTTGATGCGAGCCGGGTGTTTCACGGCAGCAACAGACGGTGAAAGTGATCGTTTGACTAGTTTCGATGTCAATATCTGTAATGTCACAGACATGAAACAAAGTTGAGATGTATTTCCTGACAGACTTCCTATTTTCATTTCAAAATAAAACCCCTCAAGCATTTTTACTGTGGGTAGAACTTCATTTGTTAACACAAGGCTTTTATTCTGAAATATGTGTAGGACAGTATTGTGGGACATGCAGTGACTTGCAGGGCTACATGAAGGAATATAGTATGGGATTTTAATTGTCTTATTACTATTATTTATGAATGAGTACACATTTCTTGACATTTCTCTGTCTAAAATAAACATACATGACATTTATAATGACATGAAATGGTCACTTTTAAAGTCAGATCTATGCAGAAAGAACATCAGACGCGTGAATCACGCAACCACTTCACACTCCTCACGTGGGCAGTGTATTTGAGAGCTTATTGTTAAGCCCTGGCCTATGTGCTTGTTATAAATTCAGATGACATACTTGTATCTTGATACCTGATTTCATTGAAAGACCATAAATGATTATATTGAAATATCCATCAGCCCTGTCCTTAACACAGCTGAAAATGAAAAAGAAAAATGGGGGCCGTAACCAATTCTCATCAGAATTAAACAACCATAAAGTTATCCATTTATCTGTGTATCGATAAAATGACACCTTTACATTTCCCCTTTCATAAGAAAGCAGAGTGTCCGATCTGTATTCAGCCGAGGAAGTTGGTACAGACAGTGTGCTGTGATTTGATTCAGCCTGACCACAGATCCACCCTTATAATATCCCTAATGTGTCCTCAGGTGGTATGGCCAAGAGAAGGACTATAACGTCCTAGTCATGGACCTGCTTGGACCCAGTCTGGAGGACCTCTTCAACTTCTGCTCTCGTCGTTTCACCATGAAGACGGTTCTTATGCTGGCAGACCAGGTAGCTAACACTTAAACACATCCACCTCAGTGTAATCTCCTGAAGCACTGAACATGCCTGAGAGTCATGGTTAATACTAAGTAGTAGGGAGGCGTGACCTCTCGGCAAAAAGCTTCTGTTCCAACCTACCAGCTCTGTGAGTAAGAAGTAAGCTTTACCTTGGTTTCCTGTGGCTACTCCAGTCCTCTCCCACAGTCCAGGTCTGGTGATGTTTGACATGTGATAGCAGGAAAGCACAGGTGTAACGAATAACATTAACAAGAGCTGTGTAGCCCATGATGTTGTGCAGGCTGCTTCACTAGCTTGGCTTACTGGAATACTTCAATTAATGTTGTTAGTTAAATCAGTGTTTTCCTGCTGTAACAGGCCTAAACATCCTATATGAAAAAGGTCTGCTGATGACTTCAAATGGCCCATATTTGTGAATATCTGTGTGAATGCATCTATTTGATGTCCCTCTTAAATCCTTGGAAAGGAAAAGCTGTTTACAAGCTGAATCGATGGACCTAATTTCATTACAATGTAAATCTTTTTCAGTGTATGTGGGGAAAATGGCAAGGATGGTAAATAACTTAAAAATATTTAACCGTTGTCTTCTTTTTATCTTCAGATGATCAGCAGAATTGAGTATGTACACACAAAGAACTTCATCCACAGAGATATCAAACCAGACAACTTTCTCATGGGCATCGGCCGTCACTGTAACAAGGTAAGACCTGTCCAGGTCCTTCACATACTGTAAGTATGGATTATTGAAGCTCTCTGTAGCGCTGTTGGTAGACCGCTGAAGTAGCTGTGTTAACTTCACAGCCCTGGTCCTTAACTGATCAACAACTGTAGCTTTAGTAAGGGCGATCTCTCCGTATACTATTCTTAATACTTCCAATAGAATCTTTTAATGGCCATGACTGCTGCTGCTGTTTCCGAAAAACCTTGTAATTGGCACCTGATCCATGGCATGCTTTTGTAAGCCAGCAAATGGTATCAAATGTCTTACTTTTGTCACAGCAGCAACCAGTGAGGGTATTCATCCTATATGAAAAATAATCTAAAAAGTAGAGAAGACATAACTCATGTAATAGTTATAATGTATGTATAGATAAATCTGCTGTTCATATCCTGAAAGATGTGATGACTATAAGGGCAGTGGAGGAGTTCTGAACAATCTAAGTGCTGCATTCACTGTGCCGTCTCAATGGCAAAGTTTGAAGTCAAGTTTCCCCAGTTAAATCAACTCAGAAACTCTTATATTATCTAAAACTAAAATCAGCATCATCAGTGTCTGTGTCATTAAGTATCCATATGAAAATATTGTCATTTATTTCTTAAAAGTTTAAAGTTTCCGTAATTTCATTGCCATATCAGTTTGATAATCTCTAAAATCACATTACTGTGTGCACGCCTGCATGTAAAGCTTGAAGCACAGATGCATGACATTTACAAGACCCCTGGTTAGCTAACTGTCAGTACAAATCAGAAATGCAAGCATAA
The DNA here is from genome assembly GCA_947000775.1 of Pterois miles. Taxonomy (NCBI): domain Eukaryota; kingdom Metazoa; phylum Chordata; class Actinopteri; order Perciformes; family Scorpaenidae; genus Pterois; species Pterois miles. Next base: position 17,752,158 of record CAMQGK010000308.1, read on the forward strand.
AACATGTGACCATTGGATTATATGGTTCTATCTGCATATGGAGTACATATCGATCTACTAGATAGCAAAACTGATACATAACAGGCACCCTGATATCGAAGACTAGATGGCGATAAAATATATTGATACATTAGATGAATTGATAAAATGAATAACTATTCTTTTGATAAATACAAGTATCATCACCTCATCACCAAGATCTTCAGGGGGCTCTGGGCTGACTCTGGTCCCAGGTAACCTAGGCATATAACATTGAACCAACCTTTAAACTTATTGTTATCATGATTCCTAACAGCATTACTGTTTTTGTTTTTGTATGTCACATAAATGCTGTATGGTGTACTGGCATTGTGCAAAGCCTTTATTAGCTTCCTGTATTGTTTCATGTTGTAGCCTTAAATATTTCAGGCTAGCTACAATGAACATATTGACTAAAAATGTCAATTACAATGCTTGTAATAACAAGAGGGGCGAGCTTTCTAAATGTCAGATTTTGCTTAATTTCCTGATCTTTTCAGCTTCTTTGACCTCAGTGATAGAGCAGTGAAGTGAGAAGCAGAACCTGATCTGTCCTCTGTACATTTGAAACTCTGATTGATGCTTTGCAGGTAGAACCTTTATAGAACCAAGTAAAAGAGTTTGGAGGTGAAACTAAAAATGAACCTCCACAAAATGTTTGGTATGTTTGTCACATTTGACAAATAGATAGAAACTTATAATTCTGTGGTCACAATATACTTTTCTATAATTGGTCTCAGTATATTAAGATGACCTAATATCTAAAAACGATCCATCATTAAATAGTGTAAGATGCAAAGATTATATCTCATGTAAAAATGTAGGTTACACAGTTAATACAGGCAATAAAGTAATGCACATCTTAGTTTCTGGAATGGGAATCACAAAGTTACTCATGATATGCTATTATAACATTGTGCCCATCATAATGACAGTATCATAATACAGGGAACAGGACTATACTGTACATTTTTAACTGCACGTTTTCAGAATATTAGAAGGCTGGGGAGTAATTATGTAAATGTGATTTCCTAGTCCATTATAACAGAGCTGTGTAAGTGTTAAGATGATTGTAGTGAAGGAAGGTCACCCCTCTTGTCTCATAGTATAGCAAATGTATAAACTATTCTAATATTATGACTTTATACAATATTATAATATAAAATACTCGTAACAGACACAAATGGTCTATTTTTTTGGATTTTGGAAATCCAAATACGGCTTTCAAAGATTGACAGCAGTTCCATAGCGTCAGTCATTGTTAATTTTGTATTTGTTAATGATTTTTTGGGTGTGAAAATTTAAAATAGTATTCAAGTGATACTGCTTCAACTGGGGAAATATTTTTGTGTAATTTGTGTGAATTGACCCTTTAAGCCTGTTCACACTAATCACAATAAATGTAAGAACTTTCAAACACGTTTTCAGACTGTTTTCCAAAAGTTTGTCATCCACGCTAATACACCAAAACAAACGAAATGTCTTGAACAAAATAATCTGTCCCCAGTAATGATGATGATGATGATGATGATGATGAGCAAAATGATCAAATTAAGATTAATTAAGAAAACTTAAATTATGTAATTCCATCCTGATTATACTGGCTGTCCTGGATTCTTACTCAAGGCTTGCTTCTGCTTTCTGGACAATGCTGCTGGTTTTTTAGCTATGCACACAAAACAAATATTAAAGCGATTTTGTGTTCTTGTAATGTAATTTGTTTGCGTCTGGTCAGAGGTGTGTATAATCAAGTTGCCTGGAACATAAATAGAATATTCTGTGCCCATTATTTTGAGCCCTTGCAGACAGGCAACATCGGGTTAAGTTAAAGCATGGGATTTATATTTTACCAGCTTTCTGAACAGCATGTGTACAACCACAGCCCAACCTCCACTGATGTCTCCTGCTTATATGACAGCCAGCCTTTCATCCCTGACACTGCAGCCTATCTCTGTTTGTTTGCAGACAAATGTTCATTTGTTGACAGCTAGGGTTCAGGCTAATATGGCATATTTCAATATGATGGAATTATTTTAGATGAATTGTCTTGAGGATTGTTCCATTGCAACAGTGGGTGGGTAGCTTTACAGTTGTGTAGCAGAATTTAATAAATTACTTTTTTTTCTTGTACTTTTACATTTGCTAGAGTGGGACTGCTGTATATCATGATGCAGAAGTATTAATCCATCTTAAACCATATCTGTGTGCTATTGGAGGTGTAAGCAGATGTCATAATGCTCGGTCTTGTGCTGCATTCACACCTAGCAATTTTTCGCATCATTTTACTCCCATGAGTTGGACTGCTGGGATTATTTGCGTTCACTCTCATCACTTGTGCTAGACGTGCCGGAGAGGGTAAGGGGCTTGTCTCCACAGATACCAACAACTTTTCTTTCTGTCACTTCCACCATCAACCTTGGAAGAAATGACCACTGTTGCTGCTTTGTACATGTTGTGGAAGTCCTAGTATGACAGAAAACCAGCCGTCATCATGTCAGGCCTCATAACATCTCCCAGTGGTGCTTGGTGAATTTCACCAAGCTTTGTTCACACACGCGGTGCGATTGCACTGACTGTATCTAGCAAGCCACGCGTCGCTACTGTGGTATGGACCCAAATTAAACAGATTATGATTTAAATAGTGCTGATGATAAATTGAATTTTCATTGTCATCACAATATGAACATGTGTCATAAACACGTTGCAAAAGACTGCCTGAGCCACGTTGTTTGAGCAGTTTTATTTAGGGATAGTTACAGAAAGCCATTATTTTAAGAGCTGTGGGACGACAGACTTTTAATGGTAGTATTTATGATCATGCTGATGCCTCTCCCCTGCTCTGTGGAGGATTCTCCATGCACACATACTGTACACACACACACATTGACACAGTGAAGTCAGTGAACAGCAGATCAGAGAGGCTGCAGTGGAGACAGTGAAATGAAACAGGTGAAATCCGGTTGAGGACAACTACGCTTGTTACTGTAAGTAAGTGCAATAAAACCTTTGCAAGTTTAAAGCCACTATTTTATCACTACACCTCTTCAACAAGCATAAACATGATGTAAACATGTCAAAGTAGTATTTCACTCTGCTCTGTCCTCGGTCTCGCACAGCGCGCTAGCGCAGCTAATAGTGAATTTTTTGCAAACGAGTGTTTTTGTTGAGTTGCCTCCTAGTGAAGTAAACAGTTTTCCAGTGTTTGTGTCCAGGGTGTTTTATTGTGAAGGGAGGAATGGAAGGAGTGAAGTGGTGATGCCCAGTTGTTGACAAGGTTGGAGGCAGTCTTGGTGCAGACTATGGAGCCTCCATGTTATTAACAAAGTACAGACATAACGTAATCCTCAGCAACACAAGCTAAAAAAATGCAGTCTGTATGTATGTGTAACCATTTAACTTAGTTTGCCATGAATGTTAAAAATCGCCTGAGACAAAGCAGCCCCTCCTCTCGTCCAGTCATACCTGCAGTGTTTCACATCAGCAGAGGCAGGTCGCCTCCCTAATAACCCATAATGACTGATGTCTGTGTTCATTCATTTTAAGCTTCACTCAGTATTTTGATGTGGGGAATATCATTTATTTTGTTAACATTTAAAGTTGTTTCCAGCAAGATATTATAGAGGTCTGAACTAAAAGACAACCACAAGTGTAGCTAATATGTACACTTGAATAGTTTCTTTTTTTATTGCAAGTATTATCATCATCATCACAATATTGAATGATGATATTGCACATCACAAATTTTCCTCATTGTGCAGATTTAATTGTAATAATTATATCAATATAATGCACTTACTGTACTCATAGTTCTGCCTAGTCTTTGCACAAATATGAAGTACTACGTAGCTGGATGCCAACAGACGGCTACAGTATTTTTTTCCTCTATTTCTGATTGGACAGCATCAGGGTGTCAGTGTCGACTTGAGGAGAATCTCAGTGCTGATAGGCTTTCATGACACAGCGTCACGCAAGTTTGAAATAAACAGAACATATCTTTTTTTCCTCCTTGTGCATAAAGTGAGCTAAACGTCTTTTTTCACTTTGACCATTGTTTTCATAGTAGTAATTCTTGCATTCTCAAGGCGAAATGCAAATAGACACTTAAATTAATGTTTATAATAAATTCAACGGGAAAAAAAAAAAAATCTTCCGCAAGAATGTCCTGCTGAAGATCAAGAACCTTGTTGGACTAACGTTCTGCAAACTCCTTGATATTAGAAACCCAGATTTTTGTACCAATTTGTGCATCAACAATTTCACATTGTGAAAAATTGTGCAGTAATATCTTTACAAGCACAATTAGCACAAGCACCCGAGTGCCAGTGCAGATATTGATGTGCTTAGGGCCAAATAGTGTGGTTCAGTATCTTGTTGCCCAGTGTTGCCTCTCGACTGTATAATAGTTTAGTGTTTTGTATTCATCAGCCACTTGCATGTGTTACAGTTGAAACCCTTGGTTTGTAGTGAGCACACTGTTTTGTGTTGTTAGTTGCCTCATACAGCTTAGTCTAGGACTGAATAAGGTTTGGGTCTTACATGTTTACTTTGTGAAAACAGGTCTCAATACACCAGTTCATGTTTCAGGTTTTAGGGGCCTCCAGTATGAATGCAGAGCACAAGCTTGTCTCTGTAGAGATTTGTTGTCCTGAAGCCGGGGCCGCTGCTGTCTAGAGTTGGGTCGATTTCATGTTTGCTGGGCTGGCTTGGTGTATGAGCTTACACCGGTGTGATTTTATGCAAATCGGCTGAACTAGCATTTGTCATTATGACGTTTTCTGGCAAATTAAAAAGTAGTCAACCTGAGCAACGTGTGCCGACGGCACAGCAAGTAACATACATTAACCTCTAGTGTCTGACAGGCAGTGCAATATTTATTGCAGAGCCGAGGCCGACACCTGCTGATTAAAGTGAAGGGGGTTAACCCTGAAGTTTGTAACGACTTGAGCCCAGGCTCACTTAAACTGGGCTGACCTTTTATGGTCATTTTAGTGACAAGCCAGTGAGTCAAATATGACACCTAGTGGCAAAATCAGGTGCTCTGGTCTGGTGTTTGGCTTAATATCAAACTGGTTTGAAAATGTTTACAACAGCCCACCAGCCTATGGTGTAGCCTGTGTAACTACACAAGTGTTTGCTGTAGTAATTGTTCTCCAGTACAGAGTCTGTGCATACATTGTTATGTTGGTGCGAGCTCGGCACCAAACCAGCACAATATCACACCTAAGCAAATGCATGGAGATTTTTGTTCATCATAGTGTCCGATAAGACAGTACAGTTTGAGTTGGTTAAGTGTGCAGTTCATCAGAAGACACTTAAGTATGATACAGATGTAATATAGTCATTTACACAATTTACAGCTGGCTCATTACCCATTTGTCTCCAATACTAACTCAACTCTCGTAGAGACTTAACCCCTTATGTCTGCTCATGATAGAAGTTTTTTTTATGTAAACAAGAGGCAGGAACTGTCGTTATGTTAGTGGTGGCCTGTGAACAGCTTGGTTAAGTTAATGTAAATGTTGCTCCTCAGGTGGCCTGCTAAAGCTTTCTGTGTTAGCAGTTATGTTATATGCACTATTTGTTTTGCTGGTGGAGGATAGACAACCATGGACTCTTTACAATCTGCTGCCAAAATCCCCCCCACCCCCCACCCCCAGGTCTTCTCTGAGCCATGGTGTTGCCTGTCTGCACTGGCCGTTATTGTCACTGTCAGACATGATATTGACGTTTCAACATCTCCACGTTTCCAGAGACACTTTTGGCTTGTTGTACAGGGTTGATCTTACCATGGTTGTCCTGACAGAAGACAATCACAGTCATGTGGTTTCTTCTAGACTGACGGCCAGAACGATCATATCTGTACCACAAAGATTTTAAAGTGGATTTTTTTTGCTTGTTTAGGTCCAGCCTTGGATGGGCCTATCCTAGCTGTACAGGACACTGTTAGTTGTATCAAAGGGAGAAAACCACTTGGGTGCAACCAGAAGTGCCTGTTGTACTCATGCAAACTGTAACTGAAGGTGGATAGAGGCTGTGTGATTTTGACCCCTGCCCCTCTACTGTCTGCCCTAGTGTTTAGACTCGTCAGTGGGGAAGAGGAAAAGAAGCTTGGCTGTTAGCTCTTCTCAGGACCCATCTTTCTCAGGATTAAACCAGGTGTGACCTTTACCACAACACCAGCTGCCTCACAACAGCAGTTGTCGCTTTGCAATCATACCTAACTACACTGGTTTAAAGTGAATCAGACCACCAGCATCCTTCTTGCATTCATAATATCCAATGTATGTACTCCCCCACACAGTGTGCACTTCATTACAGTGTGAGAGGATTGCCAACTCTACTTCAGCATTTCTGATGTAGCAGCCATTGTCCCTATTAGTTGTAATAAAGCGTCTCAGTCCCTCTGCTTGTGACTCAAATGGCTTCTTGCCTGCATTAAACGCTAGTTTCTGTCTCTTTAATGTGATTTTTTTTTTCTTGATACTGAAAGCAATTATCCAAGTGGAAGGCGATTATTCACTCTAAAGTAATTGATATTAAACCAAAATTGAACCCAATCTCAGAGCTAAGGTAGTACTGAACTAGATTTAACCAGGTCATGTTATTAGATAGCAGGCTAGCCGACTAAGACTTAAGTATGGCTCCCAGAAGTGATGTTTCAGTAGCAATCATACTAATAAATATAAAAGCTTATAGATGACTTAACAGTACTATCCAGTACAATATAATCATTTTATATTCTATATAAAATATATATACTTTATATTTATTTGCGTGACTCATTTGTAAATTTCTAAATTTCTCCACTGTGGGACTAATAAAGGAATATCTTATCTTATTTCATAAAATCCCAGCTGAGCTGCGTATTGGAACAGAAAAAAAATAAAATGTTTGATAATACAATGCAAATAAACCATGACACTAAAAGAAATTTTTAAAATGCCAAATGTACCTGCCATGGGTGTCTTTGGCTTACTCTGTAATATCCAGTGGCAGGGTGTTTAATAGTGTTGGGTTATAAATTAGAAAGATGACAAATGATAGGGACATCTAAAAGGAGGTGTTGGGAAACAGCACTTTGGCTGGAGCATAAAATAAAACAAACTTCGATTTATGAAGGTGGTTTAACGCTATACAAGCAAGTAAAAGCAATCTGGTTATTGATGATATTCAAACTAACGTAAACACACTTCTTTATTTAAAATGTGTGCCCAGCTTGTGCATCACTCTTCAAATATAGATCATTTTTGAGAAGCTGAAAGTGTCATGTAACAGTAGCTACTGTGAAGCTGCTTCATTAAACTCGCTTTCCCTTGTGGAAAAAAAAAGTCTGTTTTGTTCAATCCACCGCTGACCCACCTAAACCAAGGAACCAGCACAATTTTAAATGATCATCTGCTTCATAAAAAATGCTCACATTTATGTGAAGAATGGCATTTCATTTTTGGGTTTTTCAAAAATGAAATGTCTTTGACCAGCTCAGCTTGACATGATTTGCAGTCTTTCCCATGGGTGTTGTAGGGGCGTGTGACTCGCATTCATGTAACATTATCCCCACCGGGCTTTCAGCACAGTTGGTTGGCAGTAAGCATCATTTTTAATAACTTTAGATAGTTGTGCAACAAGCCTAACATTATTTTCTTCCCAGAGGTTTTGAAGATTATTCTCAGGCCAATGTAAAGATCACATGCTTTACCAGAAAGGAGCTTTTCATATTGGCTGCTTCTGCTGTCCAAACATGTGATTAGCCCTTTTCTTCTTTTTTCATTAAATTGTATTAACTTGATTTTCTGTTTTTAAATTTGGTTTTCTTTAAATTTTGATGTTTTACATTGAGTTGGTGAAATTGTGTAAATGAAAGTACCCACTGGCAGCACTGTAAACCCATCAAACCAAGTCTAAGTTACACAAACAAGAAAGCTTAACTCCATTTAATTTGACAACTGTAAAAGGTAATTGACAGCCAGTATGGTGATGTACTGGGGAGGAGGTACTCCTAAAATTTCAGAAAGGCAGTCTAGTCACACCTGGAGTTTTTCTGCATTTACCAGAATTTCAAGACACAGTATGTTAGCTGCTATTCCAGATTGTCTGCTATGGTTGTATTTGGACGTAGCATGTTTGTGTGTGCATGGACAAGGAGTTTCTATATATTGTGCAAACTGGCAGAATACTGTTGTCCTCGTTTTCATCTTGTGGTAGCATCAGTATGTTTGAAACGCTGTTTCAGTAGGGTTTCTCTATAACGACTGCGTAGCGTTTGAGGAAAGGGGATTTTTGAACCTCTGTTTCACTTCTGGTTGTTTTCCCTTTGATAGTACCTGTCAGGGTTGAAAATCTGTTGTTTTTGTGCTTTGTGCTTCAGTGTAGGAAGTCGCATCAATATTCTATTCTTTGACTTAAGACATGATCTTCTGCTTTACTTACATTCACAAACAACATAGCACATACTTAAGTTATTAGGACACTGTATGACGGATATCAATAAAATAAACAACTTTTGTGAGATTGGGACTTCATGTGGGTTTAATTGTGATTTAGGATGATGAATACAATCACTAAATGTACCAGTTTAAGAGATCTTATAGACCGTAAACTGACCAATAACTGTTTTTTTTAATAGCAGCAGTGTGAACAGCATATAACCTGGAAGGTAGTGTGTGACTTTCATCTTCAGATGAGATTGAACTGTCAGACGAGCACTGCAGAGGTGTGTTCTCTGGACTTAACTTACACCAGTAACGTATTGCTTTTCACAGTGACAGCTCTAGCAAACAGTGACTGTCTATGGGTTATGTAACAAAAGGGCTTGTCTTAACTATTGGGTATGTATGCAGATGGATGAACTGACACAGGAAACGGAAAGGCAGATCCCTCAGCCTGTCATTTTATACCCTGTTGAACTCATGTAATGTTGAAACTGATACTTTCTACTGGTCCCAGAACCCATGATTGTTTTTTTTTTTTTTTTTGCCTGGAAAGCCCACATTAGCAGCCTGGTTGTCTGGATATTTAGATTAGCAGGTAGCGCACACACACATGATGAGGTTGGGCTGGGTTTAGTTTGTCTTCTTGGTCTGTTCAACTTGTGCATGATCACGGGTTATTCCTTGGATGTGTACTGTGTTTAGTGTACGAGTCATTAAGAATTACAGATGACTGATCTGTCAATTTGATGAAAAAAATGAAAGTGTTGCAATCGACTCTGCAACACTTTACCCACACAACCTCTCAAAATTATAATGTAAATAAGTGGCAGGATTGTCAGAAGGTCCAACAAAAGACTGCTGAACAGCATAGTTTAGGAAACAAACTGGACAAATAAGCCACACAATACATAGTAGGAGAAACTGGGCAGCTTGACGAGTAACAACCTCAAGTCAATTATACAATGGATGAGCACAGTGCTAACTGTATTCCCCTGCTGAGTGTCTTATACAGAAATCATATAACTGTCTGTCGTAGCCTCTGCACTATAAAGGTTTTTCAGCCATTAAATGGTGTTTAAGTGTGCTCTTGCAACCTCGTGACAACAATGTATTGTAATGGAATAATTTTATTAACCTTCTTTTGTACACCGTTTTTTTTTAACAACATCTAAAGGTTTGTTTAATTATTAAAAGAAAAGAACATTGCAATCATATTGTACAAGGGGAAGTAAAACCTGGAAGTTGTCTAGTTTTACTAAGGTGTAAGACATGAAAGTATGAGACTATTTTTTTTTAGGGTTGTAGTTGTTGATGTGACCCTATCTACCTGTGAATTTATGTCACAAGGATCTCCTCAATCACTGCAATAATGTTTTAGACATTCATGTTTTACAGCAGGACTCAGCTAATTTTCTGTGTTTTTAAAATGACGAAAATATGTAATTTTGTGCATCTTTGGATTATCTTTGCTCTGTGGTGTGTCACTGACAGATAACCACCTTGTTTTCTCTCCCATTCTGTTAGTTGTTCCTTATTGACTTTGGTTTGGCGAAGAAGTACCGAGACAACCGAACACGACAGCACATCCCCTACAGAGAAGACAAGAACCTGACTGGCACGGCACGCTATGCCTCCATCAATGCACACCTGGGCATCGAACAGAGGTCTGTGCACACTTCATATTTGATTTTCAATCATTTTCCTTTTTTAAAAGATCATTTATCTAGAAAATTTAATCATGTTTTTTAAGATTCTGAATTGATTCAGATCTACTACCATGGCTATCTGCCTTGCGCGCACTGAATGCGCCACATGACTGGAGATATGCAGCGTCACTTTGAATAACTGAAAATAAAATGTAATATTAGGTTGAGCTGAACAAGGAGTGATTCAACAACACCGTAATGTGACAGAGAACTCAGCTCCAGAGAGAGACACTGTGTCCTAACAGGACAGTAAACAAACCTCGTACTTATGAGCTGTGAGCTCCACTCTCTGCCATTGTTATTGGAGGTGCAAATACTGCAGGCAGAGGTACAAATAAATGTGACGTCACTGTGTAAAGAATAAAAGCTCAATAATTTTTACTCTGTTTTCAGGCCATAATTTGCCACACTGTCTGTATTAGTGCACAGCAGACTGGAGGAGATCCTGAATTAGCACCCTATGCATTGAATAGAGAATTGATTTTGAACTGGGAATTGTTTTCAATCGAATCGTGACCCCAAGAATCTGAATTGAATTGTGAAATACCGAAAGATTCACACCCCTAATCTATACTGGATCTACACATACATGCATATTTGCATACTGTATATGCAGTGATGCCCTGCTTTTCTACTCAACAACTAACATTATTGTTGTCTGCAGTCGCCGTGATGACATGGAGTCACTAGGCTACGTGCTGATGTACTTCAACAGAACCAGTCTGCCATGGCAGGGATTAAAGGTATGGAAATATAATGGACTGTGGCAGTGAATGATTCCTTATCCACTTTATACTTTACTTATACTTCATACAAAACTGCTTTCATTGCCTTTTTTGTGTTGCTTTTTACATTTTTTTTTTTTAAATTTTTGTTCATTTTATTGAACTTTTAAATGCACATTACCAACCCTTTGTAGGTGTGCATTTCCACAGCATGTGATTTATACTATTAATGATGCCTTTTTAGAGTTAAGGTGACATAACGTTTTCAAAGCATCCTGTTATTTGACATGTCCAGGTCAGAAGTGTGGAGGAGTTATACTAGGGGTGAGCCACAGTGTGTGGTACTGAAAATATTTTATTTGCATACACAGCAGTGGTTCAAATAGGAAAAACATAACTATTTCTAATGCGTTTCAACTCAAAAGTATAGCTAGACTGATTGATAGTAATGAACAATATTTCTTTATTATATGAAGCCAAAACACAATTTATACATAATGATGATAATACTACTCAGTGGTCAAGCAGGCCCATGTTCAGTTAATTGCCCCTTCTCCGTCTCTGGCAACTCATTGAATAATTGACATGTCTGTATATAACAGTGGTCGAACTGTTCAACAAGTCCACAGTTTGGTTTGTACAGTCATTGAACTATTTTTTTTTTTTTTTTTACGGTTAATTTTTGCATGCTTAATACACTAGATGCACATTTATGCCACCAAGCACTAAGCTACTACAACCACAGCCAGTGGGCTGTGGAGCCACTATGGTTGTTATGCTGCAGAAATAGTATCTCATACTGCATTTATGTCACAAACTGAACGTTGTTTGTGCCAAGAGAGTACAAAGAGCTATTTGAGTGGTAATATGTTGCTAGTAGCATTGTTCATGTATTTCTGTGTTTGTCAGGCTGCCACAAAGAAGCAGAAGTATGAGAAGATCTCAGAGAAGAAGATGTCCACCCCTGTTGAGGTCCTCTGTAAGGTAAGAAAACATTAAACAGGGACTGTGGTAAAAGTTATCTTACTCCACATTCACACAACTCAGCTGTATGAATTCATGTTTCCAGGGTTTCCCAGCAGAGTTTGCTATGTATCTGAACTACTGCCGTGGCTTACGCTTTGAGGAGGCTCCAGACTACATGTACCTGCGCCAACTGTTCCGCATCCTTTTCAGGTAAACACACATACTACACATACAGTTTTTGCTCTGGCCTGTCTTGATACTAGCACTGATTCAGGTCTGTCTTCTGTAATTTATGACAAAATAAGTAAGTACAAGGATAAGTTTGTTTTATAAAAAGGTTATTATAAACTGTTCCCATCCATCCCTTGTACTACAGCTAATTCATGAATATGGATGGGTAGTGAGCACCGGTGCTAATTTATTAAAGGCCATAGTAATGATAAGCTCTGACGTTATGAGTTATAGTGTAACTTCTCACATTGCAGCATTTATTCTGCTCTCCATGTGGAGCGAAGTTAGCGAATAGCAAAGCAGAGAGGCAGTAGTGGAGACAGTGACGTGAACCAGATGAAATAACTCATAGATGACTCAAGTTGACAACTATGCCTGTTACTATAAGTGCAACAAAGCCTTTGTGAGTAACAAACCAATACTTTAACAGCATTTTTGTTCAACAAGCAGAAACATGATGTAAACGCGTAGAAAAGTGACATTTCAATCTGTTCTGTCCACAGTCGCATCCACCGGTGCTTGGCTGATAGCAAATTTTTATAAGCTAAAACAAAAACTGTGTGTAGTCTGTAAGCTTAGTTTGCCACTTATCTTAAAATCTGGCAAATCCCTGTAAACTAGACAAAGCAGCCCTTCCTCCCTCCACCAGCACTACCTGCAGGCAGTGAGTTACATCAGCAGAGGGAGGACAGGATGAATAACTGAAGCCTGTGCTCTTCATTATTTATCAGTTTCACTCAGGAAAATTATTAATTTTGTTGACTTTCTAGAGTCGGTCTAGTGAGGTGTTGAATTTGACTTAGCTGTTGTAAACATTACTGTGCCTGCTCCAGAAACATGTCATTATATTAAAAATATTAATAACGTCAACTCCTGTTCTGATTTATTCTTTTTTTAAATGATATATTAAAAAACAACTATATAGTAATGGAAAAACAACCGATAAGAGTACTGATAAAATCCTAACAATTCTTATCCCTATTAATGAATTTGACTTTTTTTCACTCCATTGTTTACTGCTATATCTGTAGTATAAGTACATGAACAAAGCAAGCTACATTAAGTGCAGGCTGATTTCTATGCCATCACCATACAGGAATATGTTGCTTTTCTTCCTACTATTCTTTCTGTCTTCCCCTACTTCCTCTTTCCTGTCTTTTGCCCTCCAGTCTACCATAGTTTTGCTTGCTTCATTCCTTTTTTTCTACACTGCTCTCCTTCCATAACCCATTTTAAACAGCTGATTGTCGGTAATATTGGGCTGATAACTTTTTTCTGTGTATTTTAGGACTCTGAACCACCAGTATGACTACACATTTGACTGGACCATGCTGAAACAGAAAGCAGCCCAGCAGGGGGCCTCCTCTGGGGGCCAGGGCCAGCAGGCACAAACCCCCACAGGCAAGCAAACTGACAAACCCAAGCCTAACATGAAAGGTTAGTAGCAAACAGCCAAGCGACGTTTTTTACAGACACCAATTGCTCATATATTCATTCAGTATTGTAGTTAGGACTATTAGATATTGTTTTATTCCCTAACCCACACCCCAGTGCCCCTTTTTAAAAAGAAAAAAAAATCACCAAATTGGAAATCAAAAGCAAATAAAGCTTATTATTCCTGTTGGAATGATGAAGCCAAACAGCATTACAAGTTTCAGGAGGCACCCTAAAAGAACAGAAAATCCAAAATATAAGATTTTGATACAATTGGTCTGTCTTGCAGAAGCAAAGACGTCCTTGGGGAATTTGACTACTAACTTTGCTGCCATGCTATTCTGTTCCTTTGTTGGGGCTGGACAACAGGCTCTCTCTCCGTTGCCACACTGTTTTAATGCTGACCATCTCGCTCTGATTACACACCTCTGACTCTTCTGCAGTCTGTCTTTATTAACATTCCCTCTCCAAACTGGATGATAATGAAAAAAATCTTCATTATGTTGATTATTATGTTTCCCTCCTCACTTAACACCTGTTTTTTCATGCTACTTGACTGTAACATTAATGATCCACACCTGATGTCAAGCAGATGGAGACTAGGTGTGGCTCATTGGGAACAACAACCTGAGGAATACTGGTCTCTCAAGACCGGAATAAAGGGTATACCTGTGATGTCACTGAGTTTCCACAGTCGCCCTCCTGGGTGGCAAACATGAAGCCAGGTCTGCCATAGTGCATTCACAAGGGAAACCCAAAGTTGGAAAACTCTTCCAGAATGGGGGGAAAAAGCGTCACAATCTGGTTCAGAATGAATTCAAGCAAGAATTCAGACTGTTAAAATTAACATTTCCACAAACAGGAATATCTTTTTAGGGCGCTGTGATTTTGATGAGGTCTAAAAGTGCAGTATGGTAGTATAAACACTTAACCAACAGAGGAACACAGTCTGCAATACAGGCAGAGAAGATGTCACATGGCAAGAACAATGGCTTTCTTTAGGATAATGTCAAAGTTCCCACTAAAGTGAAAATTCACTATCTTTATGTGGAAGGCCAACCGGTGCTGATGGTAAATGGTAGTCCACTGAAGAAATAAATCCCTCAGTTCTTGCAGTATTAACCGAGAGAACCGAGTTCTCCTGTTTGCTGAGTCATGCCTACTGTGTCTACATGTACCTGGATGTTTATTTTGTATATTTTTCAGACTAAAATATTTGGGAAACATTTCACACACACTTTTAAGCTGATAAATATACAAAATAAACTCACAGAATGTTAATAAAGGAGATATTCTTACACCTAAACAGAAAAATACAGCTATACACCTTATCGGATCAAGTTTCTCCCTTACCGAACTCCTGTTGGTGGTGGAGTTTGTGGTCCAGTAATAGAGACCTGCTGCCCAACTCTTAATGCAGCTCAGAAAACTCCCAACCAACTCGGGCCAACAACGGCTATAGTTCCATGTAGTATCCATATCTGTAGGCTTCCATATAGTGATGCGCACCAGTCTTGATTAAACTCTGCATTGTCTTTTGTTCTATATAAGATTAGGGATGCATCGATCTAACTTTTTCAGTCCCAATACCGATACCTGGGCTTTGGGTATCGGACCATACCGAGTACCAATCTGTTAGCAGAGTGTAATTAATACTGTGTGGAAGTGATTTGGATCATACTTTAAGTGTAAGACAACATCACGCTTGACTTAGACATTGCTTCCTAACTTTCTGAAGCAAAATAATAAATACATAGAAATATATTACTGAATAATTTTATTATTAAAGTAATAAATCATACACCAGCAACATGGTAAAAAAATCTTCAAAACTAACAGAAATTATAATAAGTGTAAACCTTTGTTTAAACAGGAACTATTTAATTATGTAATTTAGTTCCCCTGGTTCAGACATTAGCTTTGACATTGAATCATAAGCCAGCTTTCTAATAATGTCATGTATGAAGTATTGTGCAGTTTAAAACATGGACATAATGCCAGGGCTTCCTAATAGTTTTCACTTTATTTTTTAATGGGGAATAAGGAAAATCATATTTTCAAAAATGTTCTCTTCCATGCATTTCTAGTTGAGCAGGCAGTGACTGCAGTTGCACAGAATAACTGATATGAAGATTTTAAGTCCACCTTAACTGCAGTAAACACCCTTCACTTCTCTCGTTCAACTTATAAAATTGATCTTTGACATAAAAGCAGATGTTAACATTGAACCACTTATAACCTCTATTGAACCCAAATGTCACTACTCTGAACCACCCTAAATGAATGTAACTGCCTACAAAAGAAAAAATAGATAGAAGAACTTTTATTAATCCCTGAAGGGAAATTATCTAAAATGACAGTGGTCCAGGCACTAAACAAACGCCATGAACAGTAGCTGTCAGAGCTGACTGTTTAACACTTCTGTCCTGTTGGTCCTGCCTGCTCTTGTCTTATTGAACTATTTCACCATCTCTACTAGACTAGTTTGCTGGCAGGAGGCGTCTTGCCTGACTTGGGAAATTGTCCTGAGGCCAATGACTCATTAGAAGCTGTCCCAGCATGTCCAATTTCTCCCTCCACCCAACCCAAAACATTTATCTCACACCATCTACCTATTAGAAAGGGCAGGATGCAAGTGCTCCATATACAGAATGATTTCTGTCCAAATTGAGCTATTCCATCATAAAAATGTTTGATGCACGTAATGCAGAATTCCTATTCACAGAAATCTGCTCAGAAACTTATAGCCGTACGCCGCTAGCCAAACAAGTTGTGAGGTTAGCACATAGTCACACTCCGTCAGGCGTAAATGAAACGATGGAGCTGGAAGACCCACCTGCAGCTTCCCAGCCAGCTACAACAGCAATGTAGAGAGAGGTAGGAGAGGATGGTGTGTCACCACCATTGTAGGGGATGAGTAGAAAGTTAAAACATGCTATTGCACATTTGATGGCATCACCCAGATGTGCCGATAACTGGGACGAGGAAAAACAACCCGGCGCACAAATACTTATCCTGCTGCTTCCAAGCAGCCTTTAGATGCAAAACAGGATAAAACAATTACAGAAGTAGTGGACATTTACTTTGTCATATAGCCTGTGTGGAACTAATTAAAACACACACATATTTGTTTTTTTTTTATTATTCTGTTTATTTAGTATTTTCCATTTCATAACATATGTGCTTTTCAGGTTTATAAGGTATTGTGCGTGACCTGTTGGTTAGTTTAGTGTTCGTATAGTGTCAAACAGAAGGGTTGGACCTGGGGGGTTAGTATCTTTGTTGTCCTACTTCTAATGTGTTGGAATGCCTGAACTCTGATATAACACTAGCACAATGAAGAGTGACACCATTGTCCAGTAAAGTTGAAGTTATTTGTCTTCATAGTTCTTGAGCATGATTCAGTCAGGTGATACAGCAGACTGTGTTGCAGCTTTACCCATACTCTGTTCCAACAGTAGTAGTAGCAGTAATCCTACAAATAAAATTCTTCTCAACAGATTATTTTAAAAAAGCTAACTATTTTTTTAATCATTATTGACATGAACTCTAGTTCCAAAAGCCTGAGTAGTAATATCTCTATGCCTGTTACCCATGTCAGTTAGGCTTTCCTGGTTAAACCAAGGTTCAGTAAATAATTTTGGTACCAAAAGCTGATACACGGGCATTATAGGACTATGATTAGTCTCGATGTACGCAGACGGTGCTGAACACTTTTAAAAACCACTTGATGAGGTGGAATAAACCAAAATGGGTTACACTGCTAAACACCCATTCATACCAGACATATAGATGGACGTGTCTCCACTTTTCCTGTTGTATAAAAGTGATGCCAAAATATCCAGATGGAGGTGCTGCCATGTTGCGCCTTTGACATAATTTTAGGGTTGCGTGATTTTGAAAAATATCTAATTGATTATTTTGGCTGATAATGCATTTGTGATATGATTTGCAATATTGGAAAGACAGATGGTTTAAGTCTGTAGAATAGGATGTGTAGACCAAGAATCTCTGCAGCACGACGGTATTTAATGTTAAATTCTGTTTTGACGCACATTTCATCTTTAACAAATATTTTGTCTTTGAAAATCGTAGTAGATCATATTGCAATTTTGATTAATGGTGCAGCCCTTTTGGAACCCGAGTCTGTGTACGGTAGTAGTTATCGGGGGCTGGAGCTGCCAAAGCCAATCACGAGCCAAGCAAAGCCACTGATTGTTAGCATGAGCCAGCTAGCTGCTGTGTTAGCATCAAGGTAGCTTTTTGGCAAACGTAATGTCTCTATAAGTACATTTATGATCATAGTGACTCATGTTCTGTTGCACACTGTCAATCATTATTCAAGGTGTTTTGGCTTCATTTTTGGGAAGCTGTCATGTCGTCCATCTTTATACACAGTATATGTTTCATATCTGAATACACAAGGTGTGTGTTGAAGTGGCGTAATAGTGACTTTCACACAGTTTCCGCAGTACTGCTGTAATGACCATCCACCGTTAAACTTTTCCACACTAAACGAAACAACGGCATAATGCTGCCCTGGTGTGATTTTAGTTAGCACGCTAGCATCTAGTGTGTGTGTAGTCCTGCCGTGCTGGCCTTTCCCATTCACACAGACATTGGCTCTGCTCCTTTACAGCCGGCTCAGCGGTGAAACAACTCTGCCCCCCAATCCGTCTCCATGCCTTTCATACAAAACAGCGAGGCACAATAATGGCGTAACATTCCCACCTTGCACAGTGTGAAATAGGTTTAGGTTTCAACCATAGTTATAGGCTTTTCCTTTAAAGGGACTTTAAAACGTGCACATACATAAACACCTCACTGTGTTCAGTGTGTGAGGCAACAACACTACAGGTGCATGCACACAATATTCTTCACCAGTTACCGAAGAAAGTGAAAAGGTTTTTTTTTTTTAATTTTGATAATTACAGCATCCAGCTCAAAAGAAAGAAAATGGTATAATATAAGAATATTTCATTTTGAGTTTGATTAAATTAGTCATCACACAGTATAAATACTGTGTATCTGTTGGTCTAGTTCAGTACTCAACCAGGATCATGGAGAAGGCTGCTGACTGGACAGCTGTCCAGAAGACGATCATGGACACCCTCCATACGGAGGGTAAACCACAGAAGGTCAACGCTGAAAGGAGTGGTTGTTTGCAGAGTGCAGTATCGAAGCATATTTACAGAAAGTTGACTGGAAGGGAAAAGTGTGGTAGGAAAAGGAGCACAAGCAGCAGAGATGACCACAGCCTGGAGAGGATTGTTAAGAAAAGGTGATTCAAGACGTTGGGAGAGCTTCATAAGGACTGAGGCTGGAGTCCATCAAGAGCACCACCCACAGACATGGAAACGGACTACAGCCGTCACATTCCTGCTGTCAGGCCACTCCCGAACCAGAGACCACGTCAGAAGCTTCTTACCTGGGCAAAGGAGAAGAAGAACTGGACCACTGCTCAGTGCTCCAAAGTCCTCTTTTCAGATTAAGGTAAATTTAACATTTCATTTGGAAATCCAGGTCCCAGACTCTGGAGGGAGAGTGGAGAGGCTCAGAACCAAGTTGCTTGAAGTCCAGTGTGAAGTTTCCACAGTCTGTGATGATTTGGGGGGTTGCCGTGTCATCTGCTGGTGTTGGTCCACTGTGTTTTATCAAGTCCAAAGTCAACGGAGACGTCTACCAGGACATTTTAGAGCACTTCATGCTTCTGGCCGCTGACAAGCTTTATGGAGAAGCTGATTTCCGGTTCCAGCAGGACTTAGTACCTGACCACACTGCCTGAACTACTACTGACTAGTTTGCTGACCATGATATCACTGTGCGTGATTGGCCAACCAACTGGTCTGACCTGAACCCCATACTGTCAAGAGGAAGATGAGAAAGACCCGACCCAACAATACAGATGAGCTGAAGGCTGCTATCAAAGCCTGGTCTTCAGTAAGGCCTCAGTCTCCTGATCTCCTCCATGCCACGACACACTGATGCAGTAATTCCTGCTTAAGTAGCCCTGACTAAGTACTGAGTGAATGAATGAATATTTTAAGATACATTTGTCTTTGTTTCTTTGAGTTGTAAGCTGTAATGATCAAAATTGAAATGAAAAAATGCATTTTCAAACATTTTAGAGTGTAATGAGTCTAGAATATATTACATTTTCACTTTTTTAAATAACTGAATATTGAATATAAAAGAATATTGATCTTTTTCACTTACCGTGTTTTCACAATATCAAAATTGCAAAAGCATGGAGACGTTGAGTCCTAAACAAAACCCCAGAAAATGATGATAAATTCAAATGAAGTTGTGTGAGAAGTTGATGATGGAAAAGCTGCTAAAATCAGAAAGACACCACAGTAACTGTACAAAGAGCTGTGTTGTGTAGAAGTGGTGTGAAGACAATCACTCTACTGGACTGGACTACCTAACAATTCATGTTACTGAGAAACAGGTTGAAGTAATACTTCACATGCTCTTTGGTGGATTATGTGGTTACAGAGATGCTTCATTAGAGCTGTGCTGATAGTTTCCTTGTTTTTTAAGGGCGTTCTGCTGATACAGACACCACCTCAGAGTGGGACTTTACAGCCGGCGAGTGTTTCCTGACTAGGGGACGGAAAAAAATCAGTTCACCCATATATCAAGATTTTTTTTTTTTTTTTTTTTTTAACTATTTTGAAACCGTTCTTTTAATGCCAGACTGATCTAGTTACTTCAGTTGGTCTATGAGGAGGGTAGAAGGAAGTCACCGCTTTTATTGTTGTAGTCTGAGTAACATGATGCCATATTTGTTCCATATCTGTCAACCAAAATAAAACAGCCGGGTGCTGTGAGCTGAGACAAAAGTAGAAAACGTTGGAGGGTCAGTGTGGATCCGACCTGCACCCTCCCATGTTAAACACTACACACGTGGTAAACACTACACATCCAGTAAAGGATGGAAAGACTTTGGGTTTTTCCATGGATGGATAAAGAAAACTGAGCTAATGGAGAGCTAGAGAGCTAGAAGTTAGAGGAAGTACACACCTGGGACTACGGCCGTTTTTCAAAATAAGGTGTTAACAAAGGGAACTGAATCTACAAAATACATACATGAAAATAAGATTAATTGTATTATATTCTCAAGAAGTATAAAATATTACACGTCCCATATAAATTAAAAAGAAAATACCACTAATCTGAGGGAAATGTCTTAATTGATTGGAAAAAAACTGAATCGACTCAAATCTCAGCACTTGTAGAATTGCAGTAAATTGGCACCCATAGTATCGAATCCGGAGATCGTCCCAGCCCTATAGCATATGCAGTCATCTCACCACTTGACTTTGAGTGGCTCTGTCCCTTTTCTTTATTCAAAAACTAGGGATGTTAATAATTAACAGTTAACCAACGTTAAGAATTTTAATTGATTAAAGCTGTCACTTAAACAGTTAAAACACCGGGGCTATCTGCCTACACTCTGGGTAGCAGGTGGTTGGCAACACACGGGAGCAGTAGCATTTATTGACTGGCAAATGAACTATACACACTACTGCTACATTCACAGCCATAACCCCATCGATAGCCCCACACTCGCCGCCGCCAGACTTACTGGGACAATCCACACAGCATCATGGCTGCAGAAACTCTCCCAAATGGACGAACCAGAGACTGATGATGAATTTCACCTGTTTGTGCATCAACTTTTCACTGCAGCTGGGCAGCTTGTTAGATACTAAAAATAGCACCGCAGCATGAAACACGCTAATCTCGTTGGTTATTGGTTTAAAAAAAAAAAAAAAAAAAAAAAAAAAAAAAAGGGGGGTACATTGTGCTTAATGTATTGCTGCGAGAGGAGCAGCAAGTGTTTAATCCTGTCTGGGTCAATTCAAACCTCATCCAGGTAAGCAACCACACAGTCCTTTTTAAAATCAAACTAAGGCCTAGCATTAATGGATGGACCAACACGTTAGTCATTTATGGCTCTGACTCGTTCTGTTGCTCCATGACAGGGAGCATCCTGTCGAAGGAACTTAGTCTGAATCATGAATCGATAAACCAGGTGGTTTTATGTCCTGGCGCCAGTGCCCCTCTACAGCGGTGGAGCAACTTGATTGGATATTGTGAATCACTGAACTTACCGGAAAGATCCAAAAACATCGAATTTGAAATCAAATTTTCTCTAAGCTAAAGGACCTGGGACAACACCTTCCTGTGGGAGAAGAGCTGATTGTTGGGGTTTAAGAAAATATTGAAAAAAAAAAAATCAAATATCACAGTATTATGTTTTGTGATACTGTATCAATTTGTAGTTAATGGTTCACATGAAAAGATGGACTCAATCAATACTTTATTTCATTTGCAAAGAGATGCACCCTCAGTGTATGGGCCCTCTCAAAGTAGAGCTGATGCTGGATGTTACCATTACTGTGATAAATACAAATTCAGACCCCACTGTTCTGATTGGATAAAAAAAAAAAATCAACCTTTTGTTTACTTTTGATGTGTTCTTTACACTATGACAGTTTTCCTGAAATTAGATTAAAAACCACCTTACTGTATTGCAATATATCAATATATTATATCCCCTGTATCATGATTCACAGCCCTAATTGTCCATAAACCACCATTGTAGTAACAGGGGTTAAACCCTTGTCTTCATGGTTCATCTGCCATCATGCATTCAGTGTGCATTTGCCCTTACACTGCAGTTTTTGTAAATGCTCCCTCAGTTCGGTGGTTTTAGTCCATGTCAGATAGCAGTCATGTATCATTTCAAGTCTTGCAGCTTAAAGAACCACTGTGATAAATGACAGAGCACCAACAACGGGACGGACTCCCAAACTAAGTATGGAGTTTCGTGCTCTCAGAAAGTGA
Organism: Pterois miles; assembly: GCA_947000775.1. Classification (NCBI taxonomy): domain Eukaryota; kingdom Metazoa; phylum Chordata; class Actinopteri; order Perciformes; family Scorpaenidae; genus Pterois; species Pterois miles. The sequence goes on from CAMQGK010000308.1 coordinate 17,774,523, forward strand.
AAAGATACCTGAGTGTTAGACAGCATTGTGCTGTCACACATCTGGCTTTATCCTAGTCTTAGTGGCTGGTGAGAGAAAAGGCTTTAACTGGAATGTTGAACAAACTGTACTTTTCTTGTCCTGATTTCCTCAAAGCCTGCACCTTTTTAAGGAGACTGTTCCCTCCTCGCTGCTGACCAGCTGCTTTCATTCACTGTGCTGCTGATGTGGCTGTTGAGCCAGCGTCCCTCCGTCCGTCCCACCACTGAACTGCTAATAATGCTGCCTATGTTTCTGTCTCTAGGTTTCTGAGTGGTCTCTGCCCAGAGCAGAGCTGCAGAAGCGTTGGTGACCAGGACCAACAAGTCTCTCTTCCTGGACAAGCGACAAACAGAAAGTCTGTGTCTCTCCTTCCATAATAACTATCTATGTAATGGAAATGTATAGATTTACACACGCCTTTGTCAGCTGTGTTATCTATATATTCATATGTATATATAATAAAACTCTGCACTCCGAAAGAAAAGAAGAATGAAAAAGCAGGTTTTTTTGGATGTGGAGGCTGTAGCCCCCTGCCCCCACCCGACACACACCCTCCCTCATCCACCCATCCACCCGTCTCTGTCCTCCTTTCAGTGTTGACTTTTTGTAAGGTTTCTTTGGAAACTGACGTTAAGAAGATAGTCAGCTGACCCTCTTATTTTTCTCTCCCAGTGGAAACATCTCAAAGCATCTTTTCCCTCTTCACTCCTCAATTATTTCACTCCCTCCTTTTACCAAGAAAATGTTAAAACATGTAAACCTGAAAGCTGTTCTCCCTTTTTGTTTCTGAAATAATTGAATGATGCAACCCTGGATGTTATTTACTAAAAAAAATCAAAAATGTTGGATTTTCTTGTTTTCTTTTTTTGTTTTCCTATGGTGATTAGGAGTTTGCCTGTTGACAATATAAGCAGCTGATGGCAACAGTCAATGGTAGAATGATACTCTGGCTCTCTCCCTCTCTCTTTAGAGCTCTGAATTATTATTAAATCTGTTGTAAAATGGTCTTCTCCAAAAATACCAATAAAAACATTACATAACTCAGACCTCCAAGCACATGTCATTATCAACCACGTGCACAATGAAAACTCCCTGTGCATGCATGCGGGCGTGAGAGTGAGTGTGATTTGTCTTTTCTTACACAAATGGCGTTAAGAACCAACCCAAGTTCCTCCATAATGTGTTTTTATAATTCGCTGAAATACAATGATCTTCCTCCTCTTCATCATTAATCTACCATCACTGTGCTCCGACCTGCTGAGTAAAAGCTGTAACAAAAAAACAATAAAAATGATCTTTTGATAGTATATTGACATCATACCAGTAACATTTCTACAGTTTTAATGTCCATACCTGTACAATATCACAGACATGGAAAAAAAGGAAATATTTATTTTTTTACTCAGCACTGTTTTAAAATAATAGTTTTTTTCTCCTGTGGACAGAATACCTTCATTTGTTAAGACAAGTCTTTTATTCTGAAATATCTGCTGGACTGTGTTGTGGAAAATTCAGTGACTTGCATGGCTCCATAAATTAAGTGTACTGGGTTTTATTTGTGGATTGTTATTGTCATTATTATTATAGTTCAACTTTTAGAGAAATGACCACAAGCTAATGAAGTTAAATTACATGAAGGGCAAATGATGTGAAAAAGTAAGTAATATGGATTTCTTATAGTAAATGTATATAAATATACAGCATATATAGTAAATTTATATAGAAAACAAAATTCTTTATTGAAATTTTAAACGGTTGAAATCGGTAATAGTCAAGTAAATGAATTTGTATCATAAAATCATAATAAATGCCATCACTTCATATTACTGCTTCTGCTGCCTGTTACCCAGCAAATGGCCATACTCAGTTGTCAATATAGTGGATTATAAGACTAAACATACAGGACAAATAAAGCCCAACACATTTTTGTATCCCAGATTCCAAGTTATTTACGAATACAAGCATTTCCAGTCAGTGCTGAGTCAGAAACTATGTGGGTGAGTTTTGAGAGGTTTAGTAAAAGTGACCACAGCTACAGCCAGATGGTCAGATGAAGAGGAGCAGCAAGTGTTTATCCTGTCTGGGTCAATTCAAACCTCATCCAGGTAAGCAACACCACACAGTCCTTTTTAAAATCAAACTAAGGCCTAGCATTAATGGATGGACCAACACGTTAGTCATTTATGGCTCTGACTCGTTCTGTTGCTCCATGACAGGGAGCATCCTGTCGAAGGAACTTAGTCTGAATCATGAATCGATAAACCAGGTGGTTTTATGTCCTGGCGCCAGTGCCCCTCTACAGCGGTTAATGGACACAGTGTGTGTTCTGCAGATATAAGATAAGATGAACCTTTATTAATCCCCAGAGGGAAATTCTGCATATATACTCTTCCACAGTGTGTTTCTGATGGTACAGTATTATGCAGCACACTTACAGATAAACAAGACCTTAAGACTACAAGTCACATTTTGATTAGGGCTTTCAAAGTTACTGCGACAATGCAAATTTGTTTAAACAGCACTAATTCCTTTAACGCATCAATGAAACTTGTGATTTTTAAGTCGTAGCAGGCTCAGTTTTAAAGGTAGAAAGAAGACATTAACATCATATGAAACGGGAAACCCGAAGGGATCCCTTCATATTCATATTAATCCATCATACTAGCTCTTCATGAAGGAGGTTAAATAACACTCCAAACTTATGCTAAGTCTTTGTGTGGAAAAATGTCATGGCCATATTCAAAGGGGTCCCTTGACCTCTGACCTCCAGATGTGTGAATGTAAATGGGGTGTATAGGTACCCACCAGTCTCCCCTTTACAGACATGTCCACTTGATAATCACAGTCAGTTTGGATCAAGTCATAGTCAAGTCAACACACTGACAGCTGTTGTTGCCTGTTGGGCTGCAGTTTGCCATGTTATGATTGGAGCAGATTTTTCATGCTAAAGTCAACCTGTGAGGGTTTCTGGACAATATCTGTGATATTAATTGAGCATATGGTATATTATTATATTATTATCCCACAGATGACTATTATGGCTACCAAACTTCGGCATCACAGTCTGAGATGGCTCTGCTCAGTATTTACTAGCCACATTGGATAACACATACGTAATATGTCACATCCTGCATGGGGGCTGAGTGCCAGACAGTTTTGTTGAATGGTTAATGTGAGCATGCTCACAGTAACCTCTTCACACCCAAAGCAAGTGTGGACGCATATCTGATCAGCGCTGCCTAGTCTGACCGGTTGGAGTGATTGACAGCTGGACGGCAGACTCCAGATCAACTCTGATTGGTTGTTTTCCTCCGGTCTTTGAACTGTCAGGATGTAGTGACCATTTTATGAACATGACTTTTTTTTAATCATATTTGCTCCATTTTTACCCATTGCAGCTTTATGTAAATATTTTATTTCATTATTTTATTGCTTATTTGATAATTATTAATAATTTGATAATTTTCCAATGGTTTCAGCCTTTGCTGGTCTATCAGTGTTATAGAAGTCCTTTCTCTCAACACATAGTTAATATTTCACCACGCTGCATTAAATTCTCACTGAGTTCATTACTATTAACAGGCATCCAGCAGTGTTGCTCCACAGAGCTACAGGTCTATGAATCTGATGAGACAGGTCAGCAGTAGAACCATATTCATCTAAAACGTTTTAATCACCTTGGAAATGAAAACAAAGGTAGATAGTTATTACCCCATCTGATAACTGTAAACATTAAATATTGCAGAGCTATCTCCTGGTTAACGTTTGACAACCTGTATTTATTATAATGGTCCAGGCTGCAGATTTGGGTGTGATCGCTTTTTATTTTAATTTCCAGACCTTTGGGCTGAACTTTGTTAAAAATTTCTGTCTGAATGCTTTTCCATAGAGACTGTTTTTAAGCAGTGATGTTAGCCATTAAATGTTAGTACAATGTAAAAAAAAAAAGAAGCTGAACTTTCTTGTTCTTCCTTTACATGTATTTATATTTGTATTTATACAGGATTAGCAATGATCTGGATGTATTTATAAAGCAGTAGGATATTTATATGAGTGGGTTCAGTGGGTTCAAGAAATAAACAATGAAACGCCATCAGTTTTGCCACTTGAGCCATAACATAAACTAATAGATGTAGTTTTTTAACTATTCATGTATTTGCTTGCAGTACATGCTGTGCATATAGCATCAGTCTATGGTTTTTACACCACTGATAGGTAGAGCACCTTCAATTCAAGGGGACTGGGGTTGGCAGTGTTTGGGGAAAAATGTGTTCAACACAGTGGTGCGTTCAGTGTTTTCACAATGCTCTAGAAGGATTCAGCCAGTCACGGTGCAGGGTCCAACGAGTCCTCCAAATTTGAAACGATAACGATAGAATATGTTGTTTGCTCATGTTCTGTAGAACGAGGGTCATGGCCGTGGCCGCGGTTGAAAATAATCAGTGTTGACTGTCGGTAGGAGACGAGGAACAAACAGCGGTCTCATATGTGTTGACCCATCCATCCACCCCGACCTTCTCCCTCCGTGGACTTTGTGACTTTGTAATAAAGTCACACTACTTCGTCTTTTCCCCCCCAACAGACAATAGCCATATTTCCTACCACTGCTAGAGGGTGCTCTCACTTGAATGCAAACATGTTTTTGTGATTTGTGCTCATTTAATGAAATGTTCCAACCTCAGGTGAATTTCACAAACACCTCAACATCAGTTGATGTTCCAAAGTTCTCCAGTCTAAGTATTTTGTCCACTTGGCTTGACCAGATTTCTCCTGATCGTCTCCGTCCTCTGTCTTTAGACCTCAGACGACCCCAGCTGGCCTCCTGCCCCCTTATATCTTTACCTCCTCCTCCACTCTTTATTTCCCTTCACCATGTTAGAATAAAATGTCACATCATTGCTACTAATTGTTCTTACTGTTGCCACAACAAAACCTGCTTCAGAAGCTGTGCCAACTAAACCTTTCATCAGTGTTTCTCGTGTCAGGGAATGAAATACCACAACACAACTGAAACCTTCGAGCCGAATGCAGCACCGGGGTAACGGTGAGGCTATCCTTACCCTAATTATACTACTTCTGGAATAATGGAAGTCAGACGGCGACTGGCGGTACCACAGATTTGCACTCTGTGGCTCACATTACCACAATTTCATAAGAATGTCGGAGAACTATGGCGGCCTTTGGGTAATGTAAAAACACGAAAGGCTCTCACTAGTGTTTGGTTTGTCCGTTACTCTGTACTGTAGAAACGACCAAGGCTGAGTCCTTACCACGACGCCTGGGATTCAATTCTGACCCGTGGCCATTTGCTGCACGTGGTCCCGTCTCTCCCCTCCCTCAAGAATTGAGAGCAATTAATTGGAAACTGAAGTATCGACCAGACACCCGGGAATGTCTTACAGCTGGAGGTTTATTGTGGAGGATCAAGTAACAGCAGAACAAATGAAACAAATCACAAGTGTGCTGCCACCCTCCATTCTGAGGACACAGCTGCTCAGAGGACATTTTTAACCTGCTAGATGCACAAAGGCAGGAAAACCCAAATATGGTCATCCCCTACAAAACAACACACGCCCCATATCGAACGTACATAGAAGTGCGTACCTAATTTATCAGTTGAGTCAAGGCTACTCTAAGGTCACTAGCACATTTAATCAGTGAGGCATTCACAACTAAGAATTAGTGCCTGGCATAAAGGTTTAATTTACGTGTAGTGTGAGAGATCCCCTCCCCCTTACACCAACCTTGGGACGTAGGGGAGACAAGGAAACAGAAAATTATTTCTTAACAAAGACTTTCACTCTCTATCAAATATACAGGCAAAAAGCCCAAAATTAATCTTAAAAACAAACAAAAGGCGAGGCAACATGAAGAGGACCAGCTCCCTAAGTTGATATGAAGGGCTCATTCTAAGCTAGCGATTCTTGGTTTCAGGTAATTATACGGTAATGATAATTATATTCTATTTCTGATAATAGACCACCCAAAATGCTACACACTGGCCCTTTAATGGGTACTCCACCAGTTTAGTATTGCACTTTATTTTACTGTGGGAGACTCAGTATAAAGAATGGTTCAAACTGAAACAGCAGAGGCAGAGATATCCTGGCTTTTAAAGCAGGTTATGCTTGAAAATAACTTGTTTGTATAACTTGTCACCTGATGACATTTGAAGGCAAAAGTGCTGTTCAGGAGGACTACACTCAGATGGGGGGAGGAGACGGTCACTATATCCTGACAGTAGTACATGAGACAGGTAATCTGAAATAATCATGTCCCTCAGTGTCCTCTGGTGTCCTAATGGCATCTATGAGATTTCACAGACTGGAGGAAACAATCAGAGCTGATCTGGAGTCTGATGTCTACTGTAATGAGTATTTCTCTCCTCAAATGTTTTCAGAAACATCTTGTAGTTACTGTTTAGCTGTAAAATGAGAAAGTTTGTGACTTGGCAGCCATGCTGAGAAAACTTTTTGCCTACTTAGGGATTAAAGAGAGGGGCAAAAAGCGATAATTGTTTCAAAATGGGAATGAAAGTGCGCACATTGAGCACATTTAAACAGCCATCAGAGAAGCTACCGGTGCATGGGTGTAGGATGAGGATGACCTCCAGCTGGACTGACTTTTACTGTATCTCCTCACACATGACTCTCTGCCAGAGCTACAACTTCCACTCCTGATGATCACCTGGAACTAAGAATCATTTGGTTTTGTTAGCTTAAAATGAGCCCTTCATGTCTCCATAGGGAGCGGCTCCTCTTCATACAATCTACATGTTGTGTTTCTACTGTAGCCCAGAATAGACAAACTAAATACTGGCTCTCGAGAGGGTGTTTAATGTTTTTATGTAGCCTGAATGCCACCGTACTTCTCAGACAAGTTGCTAGATGTCACTAAATCCTACACACTGGTCCTTTAATGGCCTGCTAGTCTAATCAGCTGTTAAAGGGGACCTATCATGCTTGTTTTCAGGTTCATACTTGAATTTCGGGGTTCTACTTGAACATGTTTACATGTTTTAATGTTCAAGTAACACATTATTTTTCTCATACTGTCTGTCTGAATCTTTTGGGGGTTTAAAGGGGGCAAAGGCAGTTCTCAAGCCATGGCCAGTATACTCTAATGAGCCTGCATGTGACATAAGGGGAGTCAAATCTGAATGGCTTGTTGAATCACAACAACTGGGTTGCCTTAATTAACAGTTTGTGGGTTGGCAGGCACTCCAGATAGCTAAATGTATGTGCACAAGCATGAAAAGTATGTTCTTCATGATATGTCCCCTTTAAAGACCCTGACTGTGTGGATAGTTTGTGTGTGATGTGAACTTAGTTAAATCCTGTCAAACTGCTGGAGCCTCAGGTTATTGCTGACTCTCATCCATCCATCCAACCATCCATCTTCAACCGCTTATCTCGTTAGGGGTCGCGGGGGTGCTGGAGTTGATCCCAGCTGGCATTGGGCGAAGGCGGGGTACATTCTGGACAGGTCTCCAGTCCATCACAGGACGCATAGGGACAAACAACCATTAACACTCACATTCACACCTACAGGCCATTTAGAGTCATCATTTAACCTGCATGTCTTTGGACTGTGGGAGGAAGCCAGAGAACCCGGAGAAAACCCAGTCTAGCACGGGGAGAACATGCAGACTGCACTGCACCATTGCACCACCATGCAGCCCCTAGCTGACTGTCATTATAACACTACAAGAACCTGTAAAAACCAGTAAAACCTGTGAAGCTGCTCCTCCAGTGGGACAACTGAGAAAGCAGCCAGGTGTGTTTTTAAAATGGTGATCAGTAACAGTAAGTTGCATCATCTTTGACTGAACTCAGGCAAGGTCAGCCATATCTGTTTTGAGCCAGAGCAGATGTCACACTGCTGCTTCTTTATGTCACGGTCAGACTTGGCACATATGCAGGAGTAACGTTACACCAAGACTGTACAGTGAGATATACTGTACCTGGTTAGTTTGGGCTGGTTGGTTTGCCCACTGGCAGCTTTGCACATCATTTTGCATGAACTGACCAAAAGGATTGAATGATCCACCTTCAATCAATGAGAGCAAATGGCAATTTCAAGTGAAACCTGTACCTATTTAAGATAAGATAAGAAAAGATATTCCTTTTTATAGGAAAATAAATGTGACTAACCCCTAACCCCATCACTATGAACAAAGATGTGGACTCAGTACTAATGCCAAACTTTAAAGCTTTCAGATGACTTGTTTCATGTACTACTGTCAGGATATTTTCAATCATATTTGCTCCAATCTTGCCTGCCTCCGCTTTAACTAAATACCTGTATATGTGGCTGTGCTGTTGGACCAAAAGGTAAAGTTACTCTGGACACCAAGATACAAACCTGCTCATCATAACATTGCTCAACTGCAGCAGTAGTGGTCCATTACTGCTGCTTACTGCTGCTGCCAAGAAATTGCAGACGTGTGCTAAGAGCGCACACATATGATAATGCTTATTGATAGGTGACGTTAAACAGCAATATACCAGTGCAGAGGGACAATGCAGCCCTCAAAACATGAAAAAATAATGTGAAAATGTTTTATGAAGTAGGAAAATCTGTTCATATCAAAGCTTGGACCAGTCAGTGTGATATTATTCCTCTGCTCAAGGTGTCTGAGTGGGTTAACTCCTTTTCACCCACTGCATTGTATAGACTTCCAAATGCAACATCTGAAAGGTTGCTGCAAAGGCTTTAGAGGACACATTCAGACTGAAAACTGTCCTCAGACTGACAGCGCCCCATGTGGGTGTTTTCAGCTGACACAGCAGACAGCTGGTGTGGACTTTGACCAGTGTGGAGGAGGCGTTCCTCACAGCAGCAGCCTTCAGCTGACTCTGCTAACCCTGAAACACTGTCTGTGTTTGTCAGTTGTCAGATTGGCTGATGGGATAATGATGAAAAAAATGCACCATGCAAGCTCCTGCTGTGTCTGTAGATATTAAAAACAGAGCATAAATATCAAACCATCTCCATTTACGTTCTGTGTCTTCAAATCTGACTAAAAACATCAGAATATGTTTCTTGGGTTTAATAAATAAATGACAGCATATCTACAACTGTTCAGTGTCCAGCCATTATTAGCACATAGAAACTGCTGTCTGAAATCAGTTGACTATGAGCAGTACATTGATGATCAGAATATAGCGTACCCCTCCATTTACAGTAATGCCAGGATTAGTTCAGAGATAGACATCCTGTCACCTTTTATGTTGCAAAATGTCAAATTTGAATCTCTCAGTAAGAGCAGTTATCTGAGAGGTAAAAGAATCCAGAAATGCCTAATTGCACAATGATTTATTTGTCTTTATATATCACATATTGTCTGCTCAGTGTTTTTGCTGCTGACGCTGATGTCTGCCATTGAGTCTGTATACTGTATATGTCAATTCAAATATGCAAAATTTTCACATCTATCAAATGTTACACATTGCAGGGGGCTATGTAGAGCAGACATCCCTCACTGCATGAACTGTAGAGCACTAGTGTTCTTGGTCCTCCAGCACTTCAGGCCCCTGATATGGGGAAAGCACATGCTGGTGAGGACTGACAAGTGCACCACGTTGGCTTACATCAACAGCCAGGGTGGAGTTCAGTCAACTGCCTTGTTGGAAACAGCACAGAACGGGTGGTTGTGGGCCTCAGAGCACCTGGTTTCTGAAGGCTCTCCACATTCCTGGGTTGGGGGAGTATATACTGTAGTACATTATATACTGTATACTGTAGTACAGTATACACTCACTGGCCACATAATTAGGTACACCTTACTTTTGGTACTACTTACTTACTTTGGTTGGACCCCCTTTTGCCTTCAGAACTGCCTTAATTCTTGGTGACATACTTTCAACGAGGTGTTGGAAACATTCCTCAGAGATTTTGGTCCATATTGACATAATAGCATCACACGGTTGCTGCAGATTTGTCAGATGCACATCTATGATGTGAATCTCCCGTTCCACCACATTCCAAAGGTGCTCGACTGGATTGAGATCTGGTGACTGTAGAGGCCATTGGAGTACATTGGAGTATTATCCTGCTGGAAGTAGCCATCAGAAGATGGTACACAGGTCATAAAGGGATGGACATGGTCAGCAACAATACTCAGGTAGGCTGCGGCATTTAAACTATGCTCAGTTGGTACCCAGGGTCCCAAAGTGTACCAAGAAAATATCCCCCACTTTACATTACACCACCACCAGCAGCCTGAACTGTTGATACAAGGCAGGATGGATCCATACTTTCATGTTGTTTACGCCAAATTCAGACCCTGCCATCTGAATGTTGCAGCTGAAATCCAGCCTCTCAAAGCTACTATAATCAAATCAGAGTTAATTTCTACTTCTAGTTGTAGTCATCTAGTATTAATATTTGATGTAAACAATGCAAGATTTTAGGTTCATTTTAAATAATAAAGTATTACCATTACTATTATTGCCTTCATACTACCATTTTTTCTATGTAATTATCATTATTAATGTATTATTTTATTTTTATGGTTTCTATATTTAAAAAAAAAGAAATTGAATTGTAAAATAAGCTTTTTGCTAATAGAAAAAAAATCTTTTAAAAAATTTTGGGCCTCATTTAAAATGAAAGCTGTGTTACATCAAGTTTCAACAGCTTGTGACTGGCTACAGAAAAATAATCTGTCTCCACCTAGTGGTCAGAAATCAGCAGTCAGCCACATGTGAGCCACAGGTGGAAACGATGATGCAGTGATTTTTAAAAACGCAACAACTCCACCTGTTCAGACAAAAGGGAGTGTGGACGACAGACACATCAGAAAACAGTTAAACTGAGAAGAGGAACCTGCAGCTTTTTGCTGGTTTCTTTTCAGTTTTTCTAGGTGAAGAGAACCTCAGACATGTCTGACCACTCTATCAAACTGTATCCTACTGGCATGATATGTAATCTCATCTGTTCTCCTGTTACTCATCAACAACTCAACAACAACAGGTGAGCTCCATACAGCACTGCTTGCTCTACTTGCAGTCTGTATGCTGAGTTCTTGTAAATCACCTTTTAAATTCTTGGAGACATTTAGCAGATCTCAGGTGTTTAAATAATGTTTGATTTGTCAGAACTCAGGTGAGTCTAACTCCATGCTGAGAGGGACGAAGGGCTATCAGCTGACACCAACTGACCTGGAGTTTATGGAGAAGGTGAAAGCAGAGAAACACATTACTGCAAAACTAAGTCAGACTATTCATATAATTGTAGGCAGATTCTGGACCATACGTCACTTTGAGGAACAAAAATGGGTAATTTAGTGTTTCCTTAAATCACACTTTCATACAGTCCTAATAGTGTTAAAAATGCCAACAGTCCCCATTCATTTCTAAACTATTTCTTTATTATGGGAAATGAACTTTTTTGTCTACCTGCGTCTGCAGCTGGTGGATTCCAAGTTTTACCAGCCACTCAATAAACTGCCATTGTTTTTTTGGCTAATGAGTGAAGCAAATCTAGCAGCCATTTGCATATTTTATCAGCATTTGGCTGGTGGCTGGTGCTAATTTCCAACCCAGCAAGTCTCACATGCACATATAATAGCAATAGGTTGAGGACCACAGCACAGAGGGATTAATTTGATCTGCCAAACAGGAAGGGACTGGAGAGAGAGCTTCAAAGCTGCAGCGGGAATCCTTCAGCGTTGGATCTCAGCAGGAGAAAGTTCCTGTAAAGAGAGGGGTGGAGATGTATCTGCATTATTAAATCATGTTTTCTCCTCTATACACACTGAATGAGAGGTATTCTGCAATGTCCCACTAGTTAATGGTGTTGTTGCAGGTTTAGGTTTTGGACCATGTTGCTTTGCAGCAAAATGTGAACACAGAGAGATGAAGAAAATGTTTAGAAAAATATCCAAACTACTTAAATACTAGCTTTGCTCTGCTGTCCACCACAGTATCATTTCTAATATCACCAGTCAGAAATGTTCAAATACTAGACATTACTTCTTTAGATAAAAGAGAGAAGAGTGTCTTTTACTGTAAGAAAATCTGAACTGCCTTTTTCCTTTTCTGTTAGAGATGGACGGCGGTTCCGTTGGTTCCAGTGTGGATGTAGAGAACCTGGTAAGGACTGTATTTACAACTTGTATTTGTAGCTGAAGGATTTATGCACTTATTTAGTAGGGGTGATAGATACAGCATAGCATGGCGACATTTTGCGATACTGTATTGATACACAGACATCAATTAACCTATTAACAATCTGAAGGCTATTCTGTGTCTCAGAGGTTGTAGCAGCTCCGTCTTAAAGCTAGCGTGAAGATACAGGCATGATAAGGAACTAGAAAACCTAAGGAATCAACTGGTATTCATTTCATGTTAGATTTTGGGCTTACTGCTAAATAACGCTTCAAATTGAAGTTTAATTTAGGAGAGGAAATATGGCATGGCCATTGTCAAAACGGTCCCTTGACCTCTGTGAGTGAAAACTGTATGTTATTAGATAAAACAGATGTTGACAATTGCAATATGTCTTATCGCAATACTCAGCATATGGCAAAATGTTTAAAATTGCTATAAGATTGTATCTCAAGTATCACTCAAGTATGGTGATAATATTGTATTGTGACAACACCCCTAAGTACGATAATATCGTACTTAGGGGTGTTGTCCTTTGCTGTCCACATCTCATGGCTTTAGTTTGCACTGATGTGCACTAAGTGTCAAAAATGTTAATTTTATTATTATTCACAGTGAATGCTTTTAATTTACTGTCTTATGTGTGGTTCACTTTATATTATTCTATTTTATATACAAGACATGTGACATCTGTAATCTAGGTGATGGGTTTCCTTTGTTTTTCATGTTTTTGTGAGCACTCCTGTTTGATTGTGAAATCCTAATCCTCCCTCTCGTTTCAGTGCACTTCACTTCCTGCCTGCATGCTCCCCGCCCCTTGGAATGAATGACTGCACTGACCTAGTTTCGTCTCCACTCACCTGCGTCTGATCGTCTCCCCCGCCCCTGATCGTGTTCACCTGTTCATAGTTAATCACTCCCCTCACGGGTATTTAGCTGTGCTCCCCTGCCCTTCTGTGCCAGTTCGTTATGATCACTTGTGACTTACCTACCAGCGTTTTCTCTAGTGTTGTCTGCTTCCGTGTACCGACCATCGCTTGTGTTTTTTGACCCGAGTTTTGCCTGCCGGTTTTGATTCTGTTGCCTCCGCTGATTGCCTTCCTGTGTCCGACCTTTTGTGATAATAAAGACCAGCGTTTTTGCAAACTGCCTGTTGTGGGTTGTGCACTTGAGTTGTCTGCCTGCCACCGTGGCGTTACAGTACGAACTGGCAGAAATGGACTCAGCCAACCCGACAGGTCAGTCGCGATCCGTCACGGAGAGCGCCCCACAGCATGAGGAGCAGCTCACTGCCGTTCGCAGGGCGTAGCAGCTCACGGCTCACCAGGAGGGTTTCCGTAGGTGATGGGTGAGCAAGTAACAGCTGGGAATTAAATGAAAGAATTATTAACTCTGATTGAAAGACTCCCTGCTCCTAGGTGGCCCACCCTCCTCCGCCGGTTTCCTTCCGGCTGAAGCGCGGCTGCGCCGTCCTCTCCAGTGCCTCCTCCCTCGGCGGCGTTTGCCGGTTCACCACACCTCGCCAAACCGGAGCGTTTCAGGAGACTCTGACAACTGTCGTTCCTTTTTGGTTAGTGTGGTTCCATTTTGAGTTGCAGGCTAATCATTTCCCATCCGGCGCTCCAAGATCGCCTTCATTATTACTCATCTTGGAGGGCGGAAGCGGGCAACAGCCGAATGGTCACGGAACTCTCGGTATGTTTTTCTCTCCAATTATTCATTGCACACTTCGAAAGATTTTTGTATACCCTAGGTGGGAGGGAGGCGTTGGTGGTTGCGAGGGGAGGAGGCGTAGCGGACAGCGATCGAGTTTCGAATTGGAGTAGAAGCGGGTGGAATGACGCCGCTTCCTCGACTCTTTCTTCATGGCCTCTCCGACCCATAAAGGACAGCTGGCACCATTGGTCTCCCTTGACAGGGGTCATAGATAGCTATGATGATAGGTTTGGGAGAGGGAGAGAGAAAAAGAAAGGGGAGAAGACGCCGGCAGTACCACCTCCCACCAGATGAGGAGCATGGTTCTCCCCATTCTTCGTGGCTCCTCCTCATCAGTCCCCCGAGGTTCCCATGCCCCTGTGTGTGGAGGAGATGAAGTGGGGAACACAGGTTCTCTGAAGAGCGAAGCGCCGCGTGGAGGGCCGGTGATTTTTGTGGCAGTTGGACATTTTATGGTTAAATGTCGCTAAAAGGAGGCTCGCCATGATAGAGAGGACTTTGGTGAGCCACACCTTTCTTCTACCTCTCTTCTCGTCTCTCATACAGGCGCTTTTCTGTGCAGCCCACACACCTGTTTTGTGGTAGGTGAGAGACTTTTGAAGGGGGTGGAGGTGGGGTGAAGAAAGTTCATGGCTGCACCTTTAAATGTAGTGCGTGGTGGACGTTTTGTGCCGGGTCCCCGTAAGGTAACGTTAATCTTGAAGGTCCCTACTGGTCTGGTTTTTGTGTTTGCTCTCGTGAACCCTTTTTGGGCTCCTGGCCAAACACACCACCCAATGCTGGTCAGGGGAGGGTATGAGTGGGGAGAGGGGTGAAATTAATGCTGTGATTGTTTCTACAGGTGGGGAGGTGGGCTTCCTTTCTCAATGGCGGGGAGGGTTCCTCGCCGGAGGCCGGACTGTGGGGTCCCAGTGTTATAGCTTAAGGAGGTTCAAAAAGAGCCGAGCCGTCTCCTCGTGAGTATGTTGTTTATTGTCTTGCTGGCACCCCCCCAAGGGGAGTTTTCTTTTTAGCCTGAAAGAGAGGCGATGAAGGATTACATGAGGCTTCTTGTGCTGGATCTGGCCTCTCTTGGCTGGAGGGATTTTTCTTCGTTAAAAGAAAGACAAGTCCCCCGCCCGTGTATTGATTCCGGGGTTTGAAAACAACACATAAAGAACAGGTACCCCCTCCTTTATTTTAGCGTTTGAGCTCTAAAAGGTGTAAAGTGTTCTAAGCTAGCTTGCGTAACGTTATATGGTAGGATAAGGGAGGGGGAGAATGGAGACGCTCACAAGGACATTATGAGTATTGGTATGCTTGGATTAACTAACGTGAGTGTAGGTAGTGATGTGTTGGAGTGCTGATGTTTTTGTTTTGTATATCTTGACGATATATTTTTTTGAGTGGCGCTCCCCCCACTGTCGGGTTAGAGGTGTGGTCCTGTGAGGGAAAAATGTGGTTTGTGAGGTTTTTTTGGGTTGTTTTTCCGCTTTGTGGGAAAAGGAGGGGGTAGAGTTGGCAACCCCGAAAGCGAGTGTTAGAGGTTTTGGGGTTGCATTTTCCGTGTTTTGTATTTAGAGATTGCCGCCCTTTCGTTCCTCTCCTAGTGGGTCTGGTCTGGGCGGGAGGCTAGAGGCTTAGCTTTCTTTCCTCGGCCCCTCTCCGTCCCGCCAGGTTGGAGGTGGGCTGTTGGGCTAGGGGCGGTAGCGGGCAAGGACAAAAATTACACTTGGTTTTGTCGTTGGGGAGAGAATAGAGTGGGAAAAGGGAAGTGGGGAAAGAGGGAGGGGCGAATTGGTTGGAGGGGGTGAGCTGCTTTCTGTGTGGTGACAAAGAATTAGAAATATAGAGCAAACGATGCAGAGGCAGTGGGTGTTAAAGATTTAACTTCCCCTGTTGAGGGAAGGGAAGGGTTGTGGTTGTTGTGGTGAGGGGCAGGCCCGTCCTCTCTTGTGTTGTGGGTTGTGGGGTTGTTAATGTTGGAAGGGTGGAATGTGTGCCAGGGTGGTGGTATTGTTTGTGTAAGTGCCCGCAAGGTGTGGGCCCTCCAGTTGCTGCCCCGGCGGGCTGTTTCGGGGTGGTGGGGTGGAGGGGGGTGTGTGCGGAGCGCCCGTTAGCGGGGCTCCCTCCCTCCGCTGGTGGGTGGGTGTTGAGGTTACGGGGTTAGGGTGTTGATACCCGCAGGGGGCGGGGTATGTTTCCGTTGTCTGGTTCTGATGGTGGGGGGGCCGGGGGGGGGCCTGGTGGCCCCCTCGGGTCGGTTAGGGAGGGAGAGGCTCAGGCGGAGGGCGGGTGGGTGGCAGCCCTGGGGGGTTGCCCTCCCGGGGTTGGCGTGTGGCGGTGCCAGAGGGGGCGGGCCGGCTGGGGGGGGGGGGGCGCGGCTTAGAGGTGCCGCCAAATGGGGCGCCGCCCGGCCCGCGGCCGCGGGAGGGTGGCCCGGGCCCTGGGTGGGTGTGGGCGGTGTGGTCCGCCGGGCGGCCGGTCCATTCCCCTCCCGGGGTGGCCGCCAGGACGTCCCGCCGCCCGCCCCCCGGGGGGGGGGCGTCCGGGGGTGGGTAGGCGGGGGCGGCCCGTCCGGGGGGGGGTCGGGCGGGGGGTGGGTCCCCTCAAGGCACTTGGACCCGCCTCCGGGCCCCGGGTGCCTGCCTCGGGTTGGTGCCGTCCCTGAGGGGGGGTCCTGGTTGTTCTGGTGTGGGTTCCGTTGTTTTTGTGGCTTGTGTGGTTTCCCCGTGTGCCTCCCGCGCGCTCCCCGCCCGGAAGAGGGCGTTGTCCCCGCGTGTCGTCCCCCGCGTGTGTCGTATGTTTCTCGGGTTTTGTGTGCTCCTGCGTGGTGGTCCTTGTGTTCCTCCGGCTGTGTGTTGTTGTGTCCGCGGGTTGCCCCGGTTGCGCGGTTTGTTCTGTCTGCCCGTGTTGCCGTGTGTGTGATAATAAAGGGTTTGCAAATGCCTGTCTGTCGGGTTGTGCACTTGAGTCTCGTCCTGCCTGCCCACCGTGGCGTTACAAGACAAGGCTGAAAAATATATACTATATACTTTGATTTGACTTTTTTAATGTAGTATGCTGACATACTATACTATGATTTGACTTTTTTAAAGTAGTATACTATGACATACTATACTATGACTTTTAATAATTTTCTCTGACATTTTTATGACCTGTATTAAGGTTTTATGACATAATATAATAGGACTATTTATGACATGTATTATTAACGTGAAACAGATTTGTCTCCAAAAGAAGAAACTTCCATTTTGTCAATGTCTCCACAGGGATGTATGATGGGGGGAATACTGTTGGAATTTGGATATTGATTATTGAACGACTGTGGAGCAACAGGACTCTAAATATTGAGTTAGTCTCTTGAAGGAGGAGAGGTTTAAACTGTGGTTTGTCAGTCCATAGTACATCCAGTAGTGCTAACTCTAGACTAACCTTCTACTTCTGTTGGGAAGTTTGAAGAAGAGCTTTGCTAAAGTAGCACATCTGTTTATCACAGCTTAATTCAGGCTGCGTTATTGTAGACTCAACACTGAAACAGGAACAGGAATCTTTCCCTTGTCAGTCTGCTTGAACCAATGGGCAGCATTTTGTTCTCCAGGTACAAATCAGAGCCTTCATACTAAATAAGATCTATTTGTAAAGGGGACATCCTTCAACCTAAAAGCATGAAAGACCATTCAAATGTATAAAGTACGTTAGGGAAAAATGTTAGGAAAGGGGTCTTATAATATTATATAATATTTCATTTCAAATATTTCTGAGGGGACTAATTCACCAAGTGGTGTAGTTTGTAGGTTCTTTTAAAAAGCTTTGCAGAATTAGTAATTATATGATTTCCAGAGCTTGAAGTAGAAAAAAAAAAGTGCTAGTACTCTTCTTATTTATTATTATATTATTATTATATTCCCGAATTTCCCTCCGGGGATTAATAAAGTTTCATCTCATCTTATCTTATCTTATCTTATCTTATTTACATATTGGTGTGTTTATCGACTGGCATCAGCATTATCTTGCAACTTATTCCTATTTACTCATTATTTCTTTCAGCATGTTATGCTGTCAGTCATAATCAGCTGTGGTTTTATTGCTATTATCATACTTGAGCTATGCATCTTATCATCTATAGTAGGCCTATAATACTTACTTTATAGGGCTAAGGTGGTGAAAATACTTAAAATGCTTTCCTATGTCACTTGTAGTATCACTCTACAATATATTACAGGATGCCTATAGGCTGGAATGAACACCAGCCAGTCAGACAGTCAGGTATACATGTGAGGTGTGTGAGCTGATCATTCAGTCTCAGTCAGGACGCTCCTACATATTTTACAGACACATTCACAATTTCTACAGTGAATAAAAAGTACTAGGATAAATTGGGTTTGGGGCTCCTTCTCCAAGAAAATATGAAAGTTTTTTACTTAAAACTATACATTTTTATCTCCATCCATCCATCCATCGTCAACCGCTTTCCCGTTAGGGGTCGCGGGGGGCTGGAGCCGATCCCAGCTGGCATAGGGCGAAGGCGGGGTACACCCTGGACAGGTCGCCAGTCCATCGCAGGGCACATAGAGACAGACAACATATAGACAGACAACCATTCACGCTCACATCCACACCTACGGGCAATTTTAGAGTCATCAATTAACCTAAACAGCATGTCTTTGGATGGTGGGAGGAAGCCGGAGTACCCGGAGAAAACCCACGCTTACACGGGGAGAACATGCAAACTCCACACAGAAGAGCCGCAAGCTGGAATCGAACCTGCGACCCTCTTGCTGTGAGGCGACAGCGCTAACCACTACACCACCGTGCAGCCCACATTTTTATCTCATTTTGTACAATTATTTTTATTATTACTAGTTATATTTTTAATCACAGCCTTCATCTGGACATTCAGTTCTTCTGGAAATGTTTGTCCTGTAAAATTGTATTCTATAAATCAGAAGAGCAGATTCAAAAAATCTTTTAAATAATGTTTCTTTAATTATATCCATCCACTCATTATCCGTAGCTGCTCATCCTATTCAGGGCCGTGGGGGTATAATATAAGATAAGATAAGATAAGATATTCCTTTATTAGTCTCACAGTGGAGAAATTCACAATATAGACTCTGCTCCTAAAACCTGAATGACCAGCTCACACACCTCACATGTACACCTGCCTGTCTGACTGGCTGGTGTTCATTCCAGCCTGTAGGCTACAGCCAATCACAGCTGACATTGGGTGAAGGCGGAGTTCACCCTAGACAGGTTGCCTGACTATCACAGGGCTGACACGTGGAGACAGACAACCGTTCACACCTATGGGCAGTTTAGAGTAAACAATGAACCTGCATGTCTTTGGACTGTAGGCAGAAAACACGACCCTCTTGCTGTGAGGCAGCATTGTTATTTATTTGTATTACATTTGTTCCCAAATAATAATAATAAAAAAGTTATGATGAACAGTTCACTAACTGTTTTAAAAAAGGATGTGAACACTATATTGATAAATTAGAACACGCTCGTTCTCACCCACTCCCTGCGCCATGCGTCGGCTCATCCAGATGTTCTCCACATAGTTTTAATGTTCATATATGGGTTATGCAAATACGCTGGTGCTGCACTGTTATGAATCACCGTTATGAATCTCCCTGAGAACCTGATACTGGTCCAGTGTATACCAGTGAGTACCAGCCCACTTTGAGCGCTGGTGAGCACAGTGGCTCTCTAACAGAGTGGAGGGCAGAGTGAAGGTTGAATGTAGATGTTAAACCCGTTCTCATCCCAACTCGTCACATGCTGACGCCTGATAAGGACAAGTACGTTTAAACAACACGTTTATCCGAACTGAACCTTGGTTGAGCAGAAATTCCAAATCCACTGTTTACATGGACGCTAAATAAAATGATCCGATCATGACGTGCGTATACATGCACCAAGCGTGTAATCAAAATAAATCCTTTGGCCATGCGCAGAGTTTCCCGAAATAGTAGTAGAAGAAGAAGCTATATTTGTGCTTGTGTCATAAACAAATGCCGCGTTGTCAATCGTCACGCTGACGTAGCACACATGCTCAGTGGAGATAATTTTACCCCAACCAGGAAGACAAGATCCAAATGTGTGTGTACATAGACGCCGATCGGAACAACTATCGGCATAAAACACCTCTCTCATTCGGAATGAAATTTCTTGCCCATTGAGCCGTATCGGATCAGAATCTTCCGATTGACGTGTTTACATGAAGCATTTTTAATCTGATTGGGCCTTTATTCCGATTATTTGTGTCCATGTAAACTACTGTGAATTCAAACAAACACTTAGATTTAGGCAAACAACAACAAGCACTTACTTTAGGTGTAAGAAAAAAACAACATGGCTAGGGTTAAAAGTACTTTCTTCTTTACGTCTTTATACTACATCACTACACTCGGAGTACCTCCTCTGAATGTTTAATACTGATACCATGTACTTCGAAGAGAGAACAAGAGAAGAGAAGAAACTACACTGCTAGAAAAGCAAGGAGAAGTTTGTGAAAGTGTGTCAGGTAGACAGTCCAACTCTAAACATCACAAATACAAAGATAAGAAACTGTGGTGGGTCTCAGTGCATACTCTGATTACAAAAGTATACTCAAATATTATACTGACAAGTATACAGAAAAGTCTGAGTATATTTGACTTGTATACTTGTGAAAAGTATAATTAAATATTCTTGCCTTATAGCCCTACGAAAGGTATGGTTGACTTATAGGTGTGGTTACTTTTTGATACAGTAGCTTATTAAAGTGTGTAATTTTGTAAAACAAGATAAGATAAGATAAGATGAACCTTTATTAAACCCCGGAGGGAAATTGGGATAAAAGGTTTTTTAGATATGAATTACCTTCAGTTAATCAAGAAAGCTTTTGGATTATCTGTTCATGCAAATAATGACACTACTACTACTAATAAGTCTCAAGTCGAGTCTCAAGTCATCGTTTGTGCACAACTTAGGTGTGACATGATTCTAAGTCACAGACTCGAGTCCCCATCTCTAAAAAGTGGGCTACAAATATAGGCAAGTATACTTGCAGTATGAACGTTTTTAAACTAGTAATTTAATGAGAGTATACTTTAAAGTATACTCTCATAAACTAAAATGCAGGCTACAAATATTAAACTTGTAAACAATCAGTATATTTATAGTGTGGTTGCAGTACAAAATAAAACATCTTACACTTGAATTATATTTATATAAACTAAAAAGTGGGCCAATTTAGTCCCAAGAAGTATTTAAGTAGTACATTTACATGTATACTACTTGTACATTGATGTTAGTATACTTCAAAAAGTATACTTGGGAAATATATAGGTTTGAACTTTACCTCATACATAAATTTGAAATATATCACTTTTAATAAGGGAGTGAATGGGTGAATCAGTCATTGGAGTTCTTGCTCCTATCTGTTGGTTTCCAGATAGAAATGGTTCTTTCCTCACAATGTGCTCTGTTTTCTTTACTGTAAGCCAACAATGAGCTTGTCTTATATTTATATACATTTATATTTATATACATTTACTTTACACGATGAGCATCAGCATGAAAAAGAAGTGCATGGAATGCAAACCAACCAGGGACATGTGACCAGCTGGTCAAACAGTTCAGTCCCTTTGCTGAAAAAACTGATTGATAAGATGAGGCAGCAGAGTTCAGAGTGATTGACAGCTGCTCAGAGACGACAGACTCCAGATCAGCTCTGACTGGTTGTTTTCCTCAGGTCTGTGAAATCCTGCCGATACCACGAGGAGCACTGGAGGATAGTGAGGAACATGTTTTTTTTTTTCAGATTGCCTGTCTCATGTACTACTGTCAGGATAAAGTGACCGTTTTATAAAAATAACTATTTTTAATCAGATTTGCTCCATTTCTACCTGCTGGAGCTCTGAGTACAGAAGTTACGTGGTTCATAAATCAACACTGACTTCTAGACAGACAGCGGTCTCCTGGGTATTTTTTGACCTGCCCATTGACCCCGACCTCCTCCCTACATGCTTGTTGCTCTTTATACTTCTACAATTGCGTGGATTATGTATGAATTGATTTTGTGCACTATATCTACAAATTACACCTGCTACTGCTCAAAGGCCAGGGCTCTTATTCATAGTATAAACCATGTGCTGTAATAGGAGTGAGTGTACCTGTGTGTGGGTGGAGCTCTGCTGCCAGACTCCATCAGCCTGCCTCATCTTGTTTCTGTTCTGTCTCATGTAATGGGCTCCACCTTCCCACTGGTGCATTTCACCTTTAGCGTACAGCTTGTCCTCAGCTCAATGCAGGATCTCTGAAGCGTCATGTTTGTCTCTTTTTCTTCACACTGATTGTGAAATAGATTTTTTTTTTTTAGTGAGGAGAAAGCAACACATTCAAAAATAATCCAAGCTCTTAAAATCAACATTTTAGCGAACAGTGTTCTCCAGGATCAAATCCAACAGTCATCTGACTGACAGATTAATGTCTGCGACAGGTGTTTTAAACCCAGTCACCTGGAGCATACTTGTGTAAACCAGTCCATAGAGAGGTGATTCATCATCAATATGTCAACATGTGTCATGCGTCATCAGGGTGATAACTGAAACTAGACCTGAACTGATCTACACACTCATTCTTCATGTCAGAAGTTGAGTTCCTTGAGGAGGAGGAAGGCCTGTGTGCAGCTACACACTACAACTGCTCCACCTTGTGGTCACACGTCATTGTCCTGTGATTTTATTTTGGCAGGAGGGGTTGCTTGTATTTTCATGGCTTTTCATGGTACGTACTAAAGCAGCTTCACAGGCCATGTAAGGAGGGAGATAACCCCAGCCTGGAAAGGAATGTTTGGATATTTTAGTAATAGGATAATTAATCAATTAATACCAATATCTAAGAGAAAAAATATAGGTATAAAAAATGGTTTTTTTCAGGTTTTTTAGGCAAAATAAGCATTCAACTCTGTGTGTGCAGCATCTGTGTTGTGTATGAATTCTGCAGACTCACGGGACTGTCTCCACCTCTCTGTGGACACCGTCTTCACCTTTCTGTGGACACTGTTTTCAAGTCTCTGTGGACAGCGTCCTTCACACCACTCTGTAGACTCACACTGTCTCCGCCACTCTGTGGACACCATCTTCACCTTTCTGTGGACACTGTTTTCAACTCTCTGTGGACACCATCTCCACCACTCTGTAGAGAATGTCTCCACCACTCTGTAGACACCGTCTTCACCTTTCTGTGGACACTGTTTCCAACTCTCTGTGGACACCGTCTCCACCTCTCCGTAGACAATATCTCACCACTCTGTGGACACCGTCTCCACCTCTCTGTGGACAATGTCAGTGTGTCTATTGTCTCCACCTCACTGTGGACACCGACTCCACCTCTTTGTAGACACCATGTCCAGAGCCTGGTCCTGTTCATGGTTTCTACCTGTTAAAATGCAGTTTTTTGTTCTTGCTCTTGCTGGGTCTCTAAATTATAGCATATGGTCTGGACTGGCTTTATATGAACATGTTGGATTGGTGGTTTTCCACCTGTCTCCCAGCATTGTGGAGCCACAGCGATAATAAAACCTACAGTATGTAATCTGTTTCTTTCACCATTGCTGTGAAATGTTTCTTGCATGTTTGACATACTCTCTTATTACTACATTGTATTGTTTGTTTTCATTACAGCTGAGGTGTTAGTTCCACCAAAGAGAGATTTCCACTCTAAACTTATCATTGGTTTCATTTAAATGAATTAAAATTATCTATTATTTCACAAAAAAAGATTAGAAAAAGTCTTGTCCTTTCCTGCTTTTTAAATCATCTCTCAATCGCTCAAATTTATCTGGTGACCCTTTGGAGGGTCTTGACCCCCAGGTCAGGACTAAACTACCTAACAGTATATAAAGTAGTTAAACTAAGCTCCACCTGGAGCAGCTACAGAAACATGCTGCTCTAACACTGATGCACCAGGACAAACTGCTTAATATTGTCACATAGAATCAGATATACTCTTCTATATAATACTTTGCTCCTAAAGCTGCAGATGGTACGAATGGAGCAAATGTGATTTGAAATATGAATAAAAAGTTATTTTTGGAAAAGGGTCACTATATCCTGACAGCAGTGAATGAGACAGGTTATCTGTGTAAAATCATGTTCCTCTGTATCCGGCGCTCATGACGGCATCTGCAAGATTTCACAGACCTGAGGAAAACAACCAATCAGAGCTGATCTGGAGTCTGCCATCAGGCTGTCAATCACTCATGAACGCTGATCAGTCAAACTAGGCAGCGATGATCAGATATGAATCAATATTCTGTTACTGTAATGACTATTTCTCTCCTCCAGTATTTTCAGAAACATCTTGTAGTTACTGTTTAGCTGGAAAATGAGAAAGTTTGGCAGCCATGTTGAGATCAGTTGAGGAAATACCAAGCACCGCCCACCAGCTGGAGCACAGCCAATAGGATCGCTCTCTCTCTCTGAAACAAAGTCCTCCATCACAGCTACATTTTTTAAAGGCAGGAGTCTAGTTTTCTTTCAAAACACTTGAATTACAATATGCTTAAACGTTATTATGGAATATCTGCCTAATGATGTCAAAAACTTTCTGCCTACCGAAGCTTTAAGTAAGATTTTAAATGCATGAAATGATGGATTCTCAAAGAAATCCATTACATTACTACTTCCTGTTAATCATGTTTTCTACCCTGCTCCAATCCCAAACTGCAGTATACATATACAGTAAATGACAATATATACAAATATTTCTTTGTTTTGAATATTTTATTTCTCATGTCTAAACACACGGTAAATACAAGATAACTCAAAATAAATCTATACCATTATTCACACACCGTGCAGAATTATGGTATAACATACTGTACATGGAATTGCTGATAAGCCCCGCCCCCAAGAACAGTATTTCCAGGAATCCCCCTTTCTGATAGGTCAAGGGATTCCTGGGAAAACTGGACCCCAGGAGAGAGGAGAAAAATAACCGTGGGTCAGTGAGCTCTTCCTTTATTGATGTCATCCATCCATCCATCACCACATCAGCACCATGGATCCCTTCCTCACATGCAGAAGTCAAGCTGTGGTTTCCAGACTTCCCAGATGTTTGTTGCACATGGGAAGATTTGAAACCATCACATCTGTATTCTTTCCTTGTCCTGGTGGTGTTATTGTTTCATACAGTTTATTACATTTGGACAACTTCATTTAGCTGACATTTTTATTGTTGGGTTTGATAGTAATTTCTTGTGTAGAAATGAATGAGAGAGTAGGCATTCTTATATTAAGTCATTTACAAAATTATTTAAAAATACTATAACAAAATATTTTAAACAGTATCAACACAAAGTGTGACATTTTCATTCCTTGTTTTGTGCTGAATTCTACACCTTTAAATACACTGAAGTTACCGTAACGGAAACAACCTCCACATGAATTAACAAACTGAGCTAACTGTGTGGGGTGGTCCAGTGTCATCTATAATCCTGGTAGACAGTAATCCACAAGGTGTCTCTGATTTCATTGTCCCTGTCTGAAGCGAACCAGAACCCTGGAGACCTGCAGCTGGATGCTGTCACCTGGCTGTGGACATGCTCACACTGCTATTTCTGTCCTCCGTCCCGAGCTACAGTGCTTCATCTCAGACTACCAACTGACCAGAGATGCAGCACTGCACCATGGGCCACAGGGATGGACCAGGAAGTCAACTGGAGAAAACAGGGATGTAGCAAACAGTCAGTCGTGTTAGAAAACAGGTTACAGATTGGTTCTTACATTTGGTAACACACATTTCTCTATATAGGTCACATTTTCAAAAACTCTTCATTCAGTTGTCATTGCCAACATGTAATAACACTTCAAATTTACGCTAAATTTTGGTAAGAGAAAAACTGGCTGTAGTCAAAGGGGTCCCTTGACCTCTGACCTCCAGATGTGTGAATGTAAATGGGTTCTATAGGTACCCACCAGTCTCCCCTTTACAGACATGCCCACTTTATGATAATCATAAAGTCAGTCATCACAGTCAGTTTGGATCAAGTCATAGTCAAGTCAGCACACTGTCATGATTAACTATGACAATAATGTGATTAATTGCACTTAAACATTTTAATCAATTGACAGCCCAAATAAAAACACAACTGTGCAACACTGCATTTGGCCACAACTTCTCATTGCATCACTCTTTATGTCTTCTCTTGCACTATACCTGGGAAAGATTTTTTTTTTTTTTGCATTTCTGATCCATCCCTGGCCATCTTCTTCAGATATGTGCAGACAGCGTTCATGTAATCATGCTGGTTATAAACCAGCTGACACATGATGCACACTGTGGGGTTGAATGGAGGGTAAGGTCTATAACTGGAGGAGTATGGCAAAACACAACATTGTCCCATACAATTACAAAATGTTGTGGATTCTGGATTCACTTTTGCTTCACTTGAATGGCAAGTGATCCATAGTTTAGTTAACATTGAGTCATGCTGGCTGAGTGAAGAGGTGTGAAAAAGTGAACTCAGTATTGAGAGATGAGTTTCATCATTAGCTGATATGAGGCAGAGTGATGCAGCGATTGCCTCATGATGATGAGACAGGACGACATCAGAATAATTCTCATTCCTCTAAACATCATGAAGGACATGAGCTTATTCTAAAGACAGAGGAGGAAACGTGAAAATAAGTTCACAAACACTGAATACAGCATGCTCAACAACCAATCAGATGATAGGAAAGACCTGTCATAATACCACATTGTCTGAATTTACTAGACAGTTTTCTTTCCATAAACACATCAGGAATATCAATGAAAACGCTGTGAGACAACAGAGGATGTGAATAAGTGTGTATGTGTGAGAGAAAGAGAGAGAGAGAGAGAGAGAGAGAGGGAGCATTGCACAAACATTTGTTTGGGAGGGGTAAACAGGAAATGGTTTTGACCCCAGTAGACTTAAATATTACCAACTTCCTGTCATGCTGCTGCTCCCTCTGACATTAGACACACACACACACACACACCACACACACACACACATAAAGCTATAAAAATGACGAGAAGTCATGGTAAATGGACTGCACGTCTAGGCTATAACTTTTCTACCTTAACAGGCAAAGCACACCCACACTGATGATGGTAGAGATTCTGTGCAAAGTGCCAGCGCATGGAGGGATGTGTTTACTGATTGCTTTAAATACAAACTATGGCCACAGCCACAACCAAATACTACCAAAACTTGAAAAGTCCAATTCCATTTCTAATTGCAGACTTAAAGACAAAGCACATATAAAACTGCAGTTGGTCGCCTATCTTTGAGCAACTGTGATGAAAAACATATCAACATATGTCAACATATCCTGACAGTTGTGCATGAAGATGCATTGCAAGTTCCAGTTGAACTGCTCCTCGCCTGAGAAGTAGACAAGATCAGGCAGCAGCAGCACTGGGAAAAAAAATCTGCCATCAAGTTGGACAGTTTCCAGCTGTTTCACAGCGATAGCTACATCCTGTTAGATCCGCTCTGTAGGCTACTTGTAGTTTACAGACCAGGTTTGGATTAATTTATAGTCATTTGTAAATATATGTGGAAATGTGCGTGTATCTGGCTTTGGACTCTATCCTTTATTATTTTATGTCCACCTGGTAAAGCACATTGTAATGAGCACTCATTTTAATAAGTGCTTATAAATAACCTTCACTATTATTATTAATATTATTATTATTATTATTATTGGCTATTATTAATAGCTAATAATAAATGTAAATATTCCAATTGCACAGAAAGTTTTCAAATAAGTGGTGTTTGCTGTCAAAACTAAGAGCCAATCAGCTCTTTGACTGGGCGAGAGTCAGGCGTTTCCCATAATGCCCTGGGTCTTGCAGTCAGTGGAGCGCAACTGCAGCGCCTGGCTCTAAAGTCTCTCTGCTCACATGTGCGTGACATCAGAACAAGTCAGGATCAGGTTGGACCGAAATCTAACCAGCATGGACTGCGCGGTGATCGCTGGTGGCCTGACTCATCTCCAGTGATTTTTTTCACATATTACTTATCTCATGCACCACCGTCAGGATATACATATATCCCATACAGTTTCACACTGAATGGTTTGAGTATAAAAATAATATATTAGACACCACAAAAGCCTCCAGAGAGGCCGTTCTGGAGGCTTGTGGTGGGTCTGCCTCTTACCAACACACTTGATGATGCAGCCTCTGTATTGTTTTATCTGTAACTATATTACCCAGAATTATGGTAAGACCCTGGAAAACTTCGTAAGAAGACGGAGTGGTGGAAATAGCTTCCTGTGACCTCAGTAGATGAGATCTTGAAAGAAAAGTAGCCTCTGTGGGAACCTTTCTGGATTCATAGCAAATATACACATACACTTGTTAAAGCCTCACAGATATTACTTTTTCTGAAACCAACTGCAGCTTTAATGCCAAACAAATACTCTGTACAGTCTTAGAGTTGTTCTCTCTTACCCCAAGTGCAGAGTGTTGGATCTCCATCTTTCATCTCCATTATCTCAACAGCAACATCTGATAGAAGACAAACGTATACACATGTTTCAGTTAACTGTATAATTATAATGTTCTCATTGGCTTTGAATGTATCCTGACAGTTATCATCCATACAGCTGAATACACCATGGAGAGACGGAAAGAGAGAGAGAAGGGGAGATAAAGACAGAGGGAGAGGGAGAGAGAGAGAGAGAGAGAGAGAGAGGGAGGGAGAGGGAGGGAGAGGAAAGAGAGAGAGGGAGAGAGACATGAAGACAGGGAGAGAGAGAGAGAGGGAGAGAGAAAGGGAGAGAGAAAGAGAGAGAAAGAGAGAGAGAGAGGGAGAGAGACATGAAGACAGAGGGGGAGAAAAAGAGAGGGAGAAATAGGGAGAGAGGGAGAGAGAGAGAGGGAGAGAGGGAGAAGAAAGAGGGAGAGAGAGGGATAAAGACAGAGATAGAAGGAGAGAGGGAGAGACATAAAGACATAAAGACAGAGAGAGAGAGAGAGAGAGATAAAGACAGAGAGGGAGAGAGAGAGTGAGAGAGAGAGAGGAGAGAGAGAGAGAGAGAGAGAGAGAGCAGCCGGGTGTTTTCCCAGAATGCTCTGACTCGGCTCCCCTGGAAACTCCCAGTCTGCCCATATAAGGCCTGAGCCAGCCTTTTATTTTGGGGATCATGGAAAATGGGATTGCTGCTATGGATAAACATTCCCTCTTCCAGTCTGTGATCGCTCCCACTGATAGTCCCCCCCCCCCCTTCCAGCTGGCTACATTCATTCCCTTTTCTAGTCACAGTGGGGAGAGACTCACTTAAAAGGCAGCAGAGGGAGAGGAGGCCTTGGGCTCTAGGCCCAACAAGTCCATATTAAGAAGAAAGACCTGCACTCTCTCTTTCTCTCTCTCACACTTAACACACTCTCTCTCTCTCTCTCTCTCTCTCTCTCTCTCACACACACACACACACACACACACACACACACACACACACACACTGATACAGAGAGAAGGCCACAGTCCCACAGTAGGTCATGTCTCGAGGTCTGTCCTCAGGAAGTGTTGCCCTCACTGCACCAATCCAACAAACATATCTGCCCTCTCCCAGCCTGACTGAGTGTGTCACAATGTGCCATCAAGACTGAATAAAAAGTGGGTTCAGACAAAGGCAGAATGAAGATTTAACCAGCCAGTCTGCAATCTTAAAGGAATACGTCAACACTTTGGGGACTGCACTTAGTCTCTTTCTCAGAGTGAGATAAGAAGACTGATATCAATCTCATGTCTGTGTGTTGTATTTATGGAGCCACTAACTGGTGTTGTATCTTGTAGAGTTACGTACTGGATGGACAATTGTTCAAGCTGTTCAGCGCTTTTGCGCAGCATTTCTGGCTATAGCATATGCTGCCAGATAGATCCCGTCATCTCACTCAAGCAAGCAAAACAACGTACCTCTCGAAATGTTGAAATATTCTTTTAAATCATTATTTTATGCTATTTGCTCCCATTTACTTAATGTGACATGTTTGAGTAACAAGTCATGGGATATTCTTACTTGAAGTAGAGGGCAGACTCAAAGTATGAGGTAAGGTGAGCTATGTAACAATAATGAACTGCTGTGTGAGCTGAACAAAAGCGAAGGCAGACCTGGGCTTCTACAGAGATATTCAGAGAAATCAGTCCATGCACTCTCCACTTGAGCCATAAGAGCTACTTGCTCCTGTGCTTGTGACATCGAACAATCATTTGCCAATCTGTTCAGATTTCTCAGTGGGGGAAACATTCACATAAAATCACTTTCTGCTGGTAACCAGAGAAAAAGCGAGTTCATTCAGGTGCTCCAGAGCAGAGAGGGCTAGAGTCCGAGAACCCTGTTCCAGGGATGTATCGTGTCAGAGCAGCTGGTGAGCTGCTGTAAGGGGTCTGACGTATCCAGCATACTTAAAGGGTGATAACTGAACTGAATGCTGCTGATCCTTCATGTTGTTAAATAGTAAAGACTTTTCCTCCAGTCCACTTCTGGCTCAGCCTCAGTCGTCCTTAAGTCTACTGTAATAGAAAAGATGATTTAACTACAAAAGATGTTTACAGATAGCACAGGAGGGACATAATGCATCAGGACAGCCATAGTACAAATACTGCCTGATTGTCACTCTATGATATCGCATAAAACCACTGTATAATAGCTCCCATTTAAAGAAAATACATAAACTAAAACCTAAACGTTTCAACACTACTACCAATAAAGATGGGAGGACACAGTGCAGTCACAGTCAAACTACAAGTTACCAGCCCTGAGTGTGTGTGTGTGTGTGTGTGTGTGTGTGTATGTGTGTGTGTGTTTAGACAGGCTGTGATAACAGTCAAAGCCAATCTCTCCTGTTGAGCCAAACATTGCCTAATATGGTCTTCTTTCTCTTTCCCCTTGGCTCTGTAAATCACACACAGGAAGCCCTCTCTCCATTTACTGTCTGTCTGTCTGTCTGTCTCACACACACACACACACACACACACACACACACACACACACACACACACATATGCACACAGCTGAGTGATGCCTGTGTAATGTGAAATCTATTTTTTAAATGACAAGCTTCACAGTGTCGGCTTAGCGTTACTCCTCTGACTGAAGAGCTAAACACTGTCAGAGTACATCTCAACAGAGACAGACCAAGCACCACACATAAAAGTGGGTCTTAAAAGCAATTACCAAAAATGGCAATGCTGAACTCTCAAACACTGGACCCTGATCAGACCAACCACGTCTCCTAAAAATTACATTCCTGCACAACTTATCAGCATTCTCAGTTACATTTAGAAGAAAATGTATTTTCTCCCAGATTACAGTCGCAGTTTTAAACGGTTTTAGACACATGGTTTACATTGTGAGTTGAAACAAAATGCAAAAAAAAAAAACTACTTGATTATGTTTAATCAAAACATCATGGTTTAAAATAAGTATGTTTGTTATGTATTTTATGCAGATTTGACATTAAATGTAATATTAAAATAGCCTGACTTGCCTAGCTTATTTTTATAGAACTTCAATTATAAGGAAAAATAACTAGAAAATGACTATGTTGAGGAGGATTTCAGCTGCACACTGCAAGAGCAAACACTATGAACAGGTTTAAATGTCTTATAATGTTCCAAAATCTTGCATCTTGCACTAGAACGGTAACAGCTGAAGTATAAACAGTGAAAGGAGCTGAGGGGCCAGTTAAAGAGTTATTGCTAAAAGCATTTAAAATGTAGATAAGTTACGTAAGCTAAGTAAGATAAGTATGCAGTCGTCATTTTGTATGTATTGAATTGAAAACAATTTAATGAACAGGAGAAGATTAAGAGCTGAAAGCAGGTGAAACGTCAGTTGAACTGTAAATGATGAAGCAGTTGGAAGTTGAGATGAAGCTGAATTATTGGAGATAGTTAGTGTGCACTGTAGATCCAACATGTCATTTCCGCCTATAGTGAAACAGAAAGCTCGTAGTGACACTGGGGGTCTTGACCAGTCATTACAGATTTAAGTTCAAGATATTCAAACAACATGAGATGTCTGTGATTTGAATGAAGAAGCTTGGATGGTGAAGAAGCCCAACGTTCCTCACCATCCATATGCCTCTCCTCCTACTCTTCTGCCCTCCCCTCCTTCTCCCATGTGAAACTGACCCTGGGAATCATGGTCTCTTGGTCCCAGAGGGGGACTGCTGTGTGTGATTAAGGGTTATGTGAAAGTCCTGCTAACCCAGTGCCCCCAAGACTTTTGACTGCTCTGTAAATAAATACAGCATTTCCTTCTTTCCTCCCTCCACACACTTTCTCATGTCCATCCTAGTCCCCGGCAGGACATGGGGCTTTACTACACATACTTTATTAGCTGGGTGTGGGAACAGGGATCTTAGTATGACACTTTGTCACATTACCATGACCTCTCCTCAGTCCTGTCAGACTCTCCATCGAGCAGAACTAACTTTAATGAATCCTAGTAGGAGGAATTTAGATTTACCAATCGACAGCCACATTGTACCATGACCTGTATTAACAGAGACACAGCTGATATTTAAAGTGTGTTACAGTGTTTTAGAGCCACGACTTATAGGACACCCCTTAAAAAATAACTTTATTCAAGCGTACTATCAGCATACCTCTGATTTATAAGGGACTAGAGTCAGGAAAAACTACAAGGATGTCTGTGTGTGTTGTGCCTGTGTGTGTACGTACGTGTGTGTGTGTTTGTATGTGTGTTGTGTTGTATTTGTGTGTGTGTGTTTGTTGTGTTGTATTGTGTGTGTGTGTGTGTGTGTGTGTGCGCGTGTGTGGGTATGTGTGTGTTGTGTGTTTTGTGTATGTGTGCATGTGTGTGCGTGTTGTGTGTGTTGCGTGTGTTGTGTATGTGTGTGTGTGTGTGTGTGTGCATGTGTCTGTATGTATGTGTGTGTGTGTGTGTGTGTGTTTGTATACGTTTGTTGTGTGTGTTTGTGTACGTGTGTTGTGTGTGTTTGTGTACGTGTGTTGTGTGTGTGTGTTATGTGTGTTGGTAGGTGCTCCTCCCCCTTCTGATCATGCTGATCCTGATGCCTCGTTCCTGTTCCATGTTTTTCCCTCCAGGTGTGGCTGCTCAGGTGATTAAGAAGCAATAAAGAGGGGGAGGGGATGTGCGCTCACTCTCTTGACACTCTGACCTGGCAGCAGCAGCAGAAGCATCAGTGGTCTTGTGACCACTTGTAGTTTGTTGTGTTATGGTTCTTTATCTTTTCTGGTGGGTCTGGTGGTCTAGTTTTTGCGGTTTGTTTCTGTTTGTTAGGGTTTAGTTGCGGACTGTGTTGTGTAGGGGTAGAGGGAAGCACCCAGTTCCGACGGCCCTGTAAGGGCTGGACTGAGAGGGCGTCCTTTTTTTTGTTCTTTTTTCCAGCTCACCAGGTTGGTTAATATTGGGATAATTCTTGAGTGATAGTTGGTTTTATTTGATTAGTTTTTGTGATAACTTTGGTCACATTTCACTTGGTTTTGTTAAAAATAAAAAATTGTCTTTTCTGCAAACTCAAGTCTTATGTTCGACCTCATCATTGAGCGTTTCCCGGGGTCATAGCATGTATTTTGTGTGTGTGTGTGTTGTGGTGCCCCTACCTTCTATGTACGCCCTGATGTCCTTCATCTAAAGCCACACAGCAGTGTCCTGAGGGAACAGACATGAATTATGAGTACACATATAACATGCATGTATGTGCATATAACTAGCAGTGGTTTCCTCTACTGCTTATTGTACATGTTGTCACACTTATTGATGCTGGTTTACCGTGTGACATGACACACTGTATGAGACTGTTGTCAGCCATACTGTAGTATGTTTTACCCATTTAAGGACAGCGCTGCACCCCTCGCTGCCCTCCCCTAGATGCAAGCGTAGATTTTTTTTTTTTAACATGATCCCCCTCCCTCCAAGTGAGCTGGCCAACCTTTGTGACCTGTGACACCTTAAAATAAAGCTATGTCTACTGTCTACTACTGGGACCTCTTGTTGCACATGTCTACTGTGATCAGTTCACCCAGAGAGGGATTTTTCCTTCTCAGGACACAATTTTGTGTATTCACACCAAAAATGCTTATAACAAATTATGACATTTTGAGAGGCAAAAATATTTTTTTTTCTCCTTCTCCATCCTGTTAACCACCTCATGACCCCTTAGATCTATCTTACAACCCTTTTGTTAAGTCCCAACCCCCAGACTGGGAGTCACAACTCCCTCTCACTATGAATGATGTGTGTATGTGGGTCTATGTGTGTTAGCTCTGTAGTAAGTAATGTAAATGCATTCCAGGCTGGTTCAGTTACAGTCCTGTTACATTCTCAGTAAGCACTGTAACAGCTTCAACCAGACAGGAGGAGCAGAGCAGTGAGTGGGCCTCTGCAAACCAGACATTACTCTGTCACATGTACGTTGCATGCCACACTAAGCTTTTATAAAAGTATACTATAGTGTTTTTGATTTTTAAATATATTTTACAAACTCTCCACATTACTTTTGTTTAGCACTCAATCCACTAAGGTCTAAAAAACAATTTCCCCTCAAGGCCCCTACGCACCGTGTGATAACAGCAAGCTTCCATGTTTGCTGCACTACATGAGATGGGTTTAAAAAAAACCTGGGTGCAGTCTTTGTCGGACTGTGAGATGTCAGTTTTGAGGCATGTCAGATGTCTACTGACACCTGCTACTACGAAAAACTGAGACGGGTCATTAACTCACTTCATGCACTTGGGAATACAGAAAAAAACAAGCTTTTAATTTTTTAAAAAGTGATGTGCAGCAGATATCTACATACAGATGAGGTATTAACTTGTCTATGGGTTCTTACAGTGTTGGCATTGGCCACCACATCTTGGCATAATTTCATGCTGTATTGCAATTGGCTGACTTGTAGCAGAGGTTTGTTGTAAGAATTTGTCCTAATTTTCTGAGACAGTCCAAATCTCCAGTCTAGCCATCAGTGGATGTGTCTAACAGTGAGCACTGGGACAGACACCAAAATATTTCACTGTTTCGCTCATGACTGACTGTGCCTGCAGTAGAAATCAAGTCCACTTTCGTTGTTGTGAAACGTATGATCTTGGCGTTGTAACGCTGTGCTGGCCTTTCTAATACATTTGAAAAGACCTTACTTTGACACCATGCCAGCATGATGACATTATGTTCACTGTGATGGATGTCACACATTTAAAATAAAATACAACAGAGCATTTTTTGAAAAATGACTGGCAATGATGTCATGCACCTGATTTATAGCAGAGCACTAAAACACTGGTGAAAGTGGTCTCTGTGATCATACCTTATTGTGAGTATGGCTGGGAGCTGTCATCTGCAGCAGCTGGCAGGCTGTTGGACTCATGAGGTTTCTTGAGGCTTGTCATCTCCACTGGCAGTTTCAAATTAAAAGGTTGTTCTTTGACTGATCTGTCTGCTATAAGTCTGTGATGAGCTGAGGAGCAGGTCTGCCCACTGGCATCTCTCTAAAGCTTCAGTAGTTTCACAATAAGCCGAAGTTCAAACCAGACTGAAATAGGTTTGCTCATCAGTGTGGGACACCCTCTGCTCTCTGTGTGTGTCTCTCTTATGAAGCAGATGGACTGCCAAGCCATGCATTCCATTGTTACCTTGTATGGTCACTGGGGGGCGGGCCTTACACCAGGGAATGCCCCCCTAAACATGACTGATTGGCTGATGTCAGAGGAACCAAGAAGCCTCAACTAGTGACCTGTAGAGTCTGTCTGGGAAAGATGGACCGGGACCGGAGAGACAGAGGGCTAAACAGAGAGGAGAGGGGATGGAGAAAGGGAGTGAAAGCGGGAAAGAAGGGGGACTCGTGGATGGAGGAGGAGAAGTAAAAGGAGACAGATGCTGAGAATCTAAGGGGGTGTGAATCGGGAAGGGGAGGGTGCAGAGAATGAGAGGA
Source organism: Pterois miles (assembly GCA_947000775.1). Taxonomy (NCBI): domain Eukaryota; kingdom Metazoa; phylum Chordata; class Actinopteri; order Perciformes; family Scorpaenidae; genus Pterois; species Pterois miles. The sequence continues at coordinate 17,810,300 of CAMQGK010000308.1, forward strand.
GGGAAGAAATGGAAGGGACGAGAAAAAAGAGAAGAAGGGACGAAAGAGTGAAGAGAGAAATGGAAAAAAGAGGAGTGTGTATGGTGGTGTGTGTGTGTGTGTGTGTGTGTGTGTGTGTGGGGGGGGGGGTTATATTTCCCTCAGTGAATGAAAAAAAGCATTTGACAATTTTCATATTTCTTCTAAATTTGGGCCTTTTCTGCATCAGGCAGCTGACTGGACTGGACAGCAAAATGAAATACCATGTGGAACTTATTACTCTGCTGAAAGAGACAGAAAGACAGAGGGAGAGAGAGGGTCCTATAGTGAATCAAGACTTTAGAAAATTGAACAAATAACCAATCAAAACCGTACATACTGAGATTTGTACAAGCAGAATACACAGGAACACCCCCAACAATGGATGCCGAGCTGAACTTGGCTGATTTCCCCTTTTAATTAGGATTCAAAAAAGAGCAATCAAACTGTACAACCACCTTAAAGCAAGTGAGCTCAACTCCTACACTTACAAAGCCCTCCACTGTAGAGAGGAGAATATAGAGAGGAGTCCCTCCTGAGGCTCACCTCCTCGAACAGTACAAGTCCTCAGGACAGTCCTCACATAATCTGGCCCAGCCAGCTATATACCTAAAACCACCAATGGGTAAAATTTGCCCGTTATTAGAATGCATTACAGCATCAGTAGGTAGAACCTCAATAACGTTAAGCTGAGGCAGTCAGAGATCATAAAAGATAGCATAGTTAGGATGCTGGACTGTGTTAGAAAGATGGGTTGGCATCGAATAATTTTTCTCTGGTCCCTTGCCTGTGAGGGGGAATGATGAGATGTACAGTAGGCTTACTGCAATGGAGCAGGGATTAGGTTTTGTGGATAACTGGCCTTCCTTCTGCTGAGAGCGGACGGCCTGCATCCTACAGGAGCAGGAGCTGCTATTTTGTCTGGGATATAGGTGCTTACAGCGAGTTTAACACTAGTGATTCAGCGCTCGGCAGGTAACAGGTGATTAGAGAACCTGCTAGATCTAGAGCTAGTGCTATTTTGGAGTCCACAAGCGTAACTAATTTATCAAGAAAGGGAAACTTCCATGGTATAGACTATCAGACTGATGGCATAGTTTGTAGCATTGAGACTGTCCTCCCCCGGCCTTTTACTCACTAATACTCTGTCCTCAAAAATTATGTGAATCACATAAAGCTAATTAACATCATTACTAGTGAGGGCTGTGAACTGTCCCATGAAGTATATATATATATATATATATATATATATATATATATATATATATATATATATATATATATATATATATATATATATATATATATATATATACATGCATGCACAGTGTGTAAAATCTGGTGGTAACTCTTTATAATTTTGTAGGACTGTCAAAGTTAACACAATAATAACATGTTAACGCAATTTGCTGGCAACTAGCCATGAACTTTGAATCTGGGGAGGTGGGTGGGGGGAGATAGCCCTCTCTAACATTTTGAATCTGGCTTGCAGAACCCATTTTAAATGCCGGCCATCAGTGTTGTTCTGTTAATGGTCACACATGCACAAATGCAGGCAAGTAACCATTGCCTGCCGAGGTGATATCCTGCTGAAAGTCCAGCAAAGTTGATTTGCTTCTGCCGCTGGAAGCAAATGTTTTTTTTACCCCTTCACTTGTATAGAATGGAGGTGAACTGGTTAACCCCATATGACCTACAGTAGTAAATTAGACTTAAGGTTTTCTAATTCAAACTCACTTTGAGGACTTTTATTCACGTGTTATTGTAATCAGCTTGCTGACAAATTGAAACATGACGCAGTACCATATAGGCTGCCCTACATGCTAAAAAACGCTGTTATGCCCCTTTTATTTCTTTGCCCCTGCCCCTCCGACAGCGTGAGTCCATGGCTTTCTACCTCTTTATTTATGTAATGGTCATTCTATACCCCATTAACCTATATTTTCTCTCTGTTCCTACAGTAAGGTGCATACAGTGTTTCTGATATAAAACATCAGGTACCTATCTAGTGTGTCCTTGTTCACTTTGAAAAACATTGTCTCTGATCCAGGGGAGAGCTGATCCTGCTGTCACTTATCTATCACCATGGTATTTGGTTGGAATAATGCTATATTCCATATGCATTGCTATCTATTTTTGATTTCATGTATTAATCATGTTTCCATTATCATCTATTTTGTAAGTCTAAATTATCGTATTCATATTTGATGTAATTTATTGTGTGTATCTATAGATAGCAGCAGCACATAAATGTCACTTTAATATTAGTTTCTCAGGACACTCGTATTAGTGACCAGTCAAACAAAACATTGCTTAAAAGCAACATTTCTGTTAATTTTATTAAAACAATGTTAAAGCAGATGTATAACTAAAGTGTGTGTGTGTGTGTGTGTGTGTGTGTGTGTGTGTGTGTGTCTGTCTCCATGTGTGGTTGCCATTGCTAATAACCCAGTCTAGTCGGCTGCTGTAAACAGTGAACCATCTCCAAACATTACCTTATTAAGACACAAGAGACAGAAGAGACAGAGGAGAGTTCATATCTGCTGCCTCCCCCCTTCTCTCTCTCTCTCCATCTCTCTCTCTCACACATTACTAAATGTGTAATGAGTTCACGTAAGAAGTAAATCTTATATCAATCTCCCAGAGAGTGTTTGCAGTCTTTTCCTCTTATGGAGAGCAGTCCTGCCCACTAAACATCTACTGATCTGCAATATAAAACACCAATACTTCTGAAACGTATGAGGGGAAACAACATGTGTGGCATCATTTTTAGCAGAAAATAACAGACTGTACTGCTTCCAGCAACCTCCAGCAGTGACGCACACTGGTTATAGATGGGTAAATCTAGAATTTGGGACCATGATTGATTCTCAGATCTGCAGTCCTTGCAAAGATGGTAAAATGTGGACGCAAACTGAGAGGAAAAACTGGACAAAAACATCCCTTGAGTTGGTCTGCTTGCTTTTTAAATTATCTCACTCTTTTATAGCACAAGGCTCTGCCCCAGCTCACTCTGATTTAAAACAGCCAATATCTCAACCACCACGGCAGCACAGACACAGAAAATATTAAGACACCCGCTTCAGGATCCACATCTGCATCAAAATGCAAATAGTGATGGACGTGAGCTCATCACTTGTTACTTTACCTTATTTATTGTTATATACTTTACATAATGTTTTATAAACTATCATACCTCTTTGTGTATAACACAACATTCCTGTGTACATGTATTACTTCTCATCATGTATATACACACTACTACTTCTGTTTACATTCACTTTTCATCTGAAATAATGTCTTCAACAAAATTACAAATTTACATTTTTACATTACTAGTTCATATTTACTTATGTTTAAGCCCTATGTTTTAACTGCACTATTTTATGCCTTAGAGTATCATTTTGCTTTTACTTTTACTTGTGTACCTTTTACATTTTATTAGGACTTTTGAAGGAATCCGAGACCAAAGATTATATTACCAATGAACACTTTGCTGGAATTGACATATGACAAATAAATAACCCTGAACCTTGAACATTTAAAGCAAGGGCTGGTAATGTTCTTCAATAATATTTTTTAAATATTTGTGTTGAAATTCTCTTTAAATCCTGACAACAATCAATAAATCAAACTGTGCCTACCTGTCTACCTGTCCACTCTGCACTCTGTGTGTCACCAGAGTCTTCTAAAGCTGTTCCATTGAAAAAGATATGGCACCACCCAGCTGGATTTTTTGGTTGGATACATTAAAATCGAGTGTACTCTTACTAATTTGTCAACATTACCAACCCTAGCTTAAAAAGGCCAGTGAGTTATGCTCATCACATTTTGCAGGACCACTCCGATCACTTAAAGTCATTTGAAATTCAGTTGTAATTACACAATGTGACAGGCCAAGTCTCAACCTTACTAGCGTCTGCCCCCAAATCAACTTAGATGCCTGTGACGTTATAGTTGTTGTTTATGTGCAATTGACCACATGATATTCAATTTTAATGGAAGAGGTGTTTCTTATAAAAGTTGGTAAATTACAGATTTACTATCTCAAATGATAGAGCGAACAAAAAAGATATGATTGTACAGTATGTCATGATTTATTGCAAATTTAAGGTGTTCAGACATAAAGTACAAAAATTGAAAATATAATTTTGGACCATAATGTAGCTGTGGGCAAGAACAATTTCAGCCAAAGAGACAAGGCAGAAATATGAGATGGAAGTGCAACATGCTGTATGGTGCTGTAATTACCTCTGACCTCCAACTGTACCTTTTCCTTCCTTCAATACTTAAATGACACTGGCTCTTATATAAATTATTCTATAACTAATACTAATACATCCCTAAACATCAGACGAGAGCCTGCGCTGTGTAGAAACAGTGTGAGGAGCTGCTCAGTGTCACAGGAAGTCCACTGGAACAGCAGGAGGCTGTGGGCAGTTTCACTCTGTTTACATTGACTGACAGCAGTGTGTGTGTGTGAGTGTGTGTGTGAGTGTTTCTTGCTCTACTCCACTTCAGCTTGTCAAAGCAGGAAGAGCAGAGATTAGAGGAGCCAGAATTAGAAAACTGTGTACAGGTAGATTTACGCTGCCTGTATCTGCTTTCTGTCATCTCCATTCTCTGGAACTTCAGCATGAACAGACATCAGGCTCGAGGCAAGTTCATGGTTCAGCAGTCTCAAACACTTGATGACATTTCAGTCAGAAAAAACATCACAAGTCCACAAGGATGCAGATGTTTTATTTACTGTATTTCTCGCACTATAAGGCGCACTATCAATGACTATCAATATCAATGTCTATTTTCATATATAAGGCACACCGGATTATAAGGCGCACTATCAATGAACATGTCTATTTTCATTCATAAGGCGCTCTCGTCTCGTGATAGTGGAGTAACACGCCCGGCGTTGCCTCCCTGTCTTGGTGAATGTGTGTTCGCCTTCTGTCATCCAGTGCTCCCACGCAGCTCGCAATTTAACTTTGAACGACCTGTTGACACCAATATCTAGCGGTTGGAGTTCTTTAGTTAATTCACCCGGAATGACGGCAAACTCCGAATTCGTTTTCTTCACTTGGGTTTTGACAGTGTCGGTGAGATGAACGCATGGAGTCGCAGATCAATAGGGATGTAGATTTGTGGAAAAAGACATTTGCTCTCTTAACATAAATCTCCAACAATCCATCCAGCGGTGCGGCTTTGTAGCTTACCAAAGTTGTAAGAAAACATTTTGACAGATTTTGGAGTGCCCTGTACCACATAATATTGGTTTGAGGTCAGTAAGCACAACTAGAATTGATGCATAAGGCCAGCCGGATTATAAGGCGCACTGTCGATTTTTGAGAAAATTAAAGGATTTTAAGTGCACCTTATAGTATGAAAAATATAGTAATATAAATGCTGGTGCTGAGCCCATCAGTTATATTGATTTAAAGCTTCGATAAGCAATACGTTTTTGGCCTCATTGGGCAAAAACTCCATGATAACCTTTCAGCATGTTGTAAAGTGCTCCAAGTGAAAACTAGACGTCTGCTCCTCCTCATGGCTCTGTTTTCAGGATTTAAAACATGTAGCCTGTGATGGAAGACTTTGACCAATCACAGGTCATTTCAGAGAAAATGTTCCTATTGGCTGTGCTCTGGCACAGTATTTCCTCATCTGATATCAACATGGCTGCCAGGTCACAAACTTTACAGCTGAACAGTATCTACAAGATGTTTCCAAAGACACTTGAGGAGAGAAATAGACATACCAGTAACAGAGTATTGATTCATATTTTATCAGCACTGCCTAGTTTGACCGTTTGGTCGGAGTTCAGAGTGACTGACTTGTGGCTCTCATAGAAGGAAGCTGGACTCCAGATCAGCTCTGACAGGTTGTTTTCCTCTGGTCTGTGAAATCTTATAGATACCATTAGGAGCATGGATGTATTATGAGGCGGGGCCTCGTTCATTGCCATGAAAGTTGCTTGGTAATGCATGAAGCCAAAATGGCTCAACTGCCGACTGGAAAAGTATCCAGATCTTCTGCCGATCTTCAGCATCCTCTGGGCCCATAGAGCAGGGGCAGCAGTGGCTCATTCACATGAACAGAGGAGGGGAAATAACTCTGGATTCAGCTACTGTATTAATGAATGATAAGGACTATTAGAGCGTTCATACTGGGAAGTAGCTCAGTCTGTAAGGAGTTGGGTTAGGAGGGGGGGGAGGCCGGTTCAAATCCCCAGGACCAAGTTCAACTGGTTGCTGGAGAGATGCCAGTTTACCTCTTGGGCCGCCGGGTGCCCCTGAGCAAGGCACCGAACCCCCAACGGCTTGGGGGGCTTGTCAGGAGCAGCCCCATCTCTGCTCATGTGCATGTTATGTACTGTGTGAACAACAGAGTGTAAAACTGAATTTCCCCACTGTGGGACTAATAAAGGAATATCTTCTTCTTCTTCTTCTTCACCTCAACTCAAAAAAAAAATATCTGCTGAGTTACAGAAGTCTCTTTTCCAATGTAAGTCTATGGGAAAAAATCTTTTGGGACCCAATGGTATCACATGACGGACACAGGACCACCGTTGGCCACTATGAAAATTGGCCTCAACATCTGATGCTCTTCCTGGGGACCCAGCTCATTGACTGCAGTTGTACTAACATTATAGCCAATGTTACATGGATGCTGGATAACACGTTACAACTAGACACTTCCTGACTTCCCTAAAATCAACACAAGTGGATAACCAACTGGAAGCAGAATCAAACCACAGTGTATGTCACTGGTGTGACTGTGAGTAGTCTAAGCTGCAACTGGGTGTGTTTCCCCTCTTGAGTAAGAGTGTATTTGTCCAGTGTCAGACTTTATACTAACTTTTAACACTAATGACATTACTGCCAGCAAAATACCTCTGCTCTTTAAATCCATGTTCTAATGTATAACCGCAGTGGTGATGACAAAGCTAGCAACCAATGTGTTTGTTTGTAAATTACCTCCGCCAAGTATGTTTCACCAGTGCTTCTGACCATTAGTCTCTTCTTTCTTGAAACGCTTTTGGGGATGTGATGGACAATGGTGGATTGTTATCAGTGTGCTGGCACTGAGCACAGCTAATAAGCCATTAGAAGACAGTTGCTGGTGCTCTCTTTTAATCCAAATGGTACTTTTGATCTACTCTTGTCAGAGAACAACCCAGCGGGTATTTGAGATGAATCAAGCCTTTCTGGGGCTTTAAAATAGATGTCATCAAATTGTCACAACAAAAGTTATTTTCTGTCATTTTATTTTTCAATATGTGAAATAGTCTTGTTCTTTCATTATAAACATATAAACATCATGGAAGCATATTGTCATCCATGACATCTGTACAGTTGTCAATACACAAACGGAAGGCTGGACTCGCATCATGTTCAGTCCACTCAACCTGCAAAATGAATTTTCAGCTCCTTTGAGAGTGAACATTCACTATTGGTTCATAATGACCCTGAACCTAGACAGTCAGTTCTGTCCACTGTTTTTCAGTCCTACAAGGCAGAGCTGCCACATACAGTACACGACCAATACAGTCTTTTATAAGCCAGCCAATCAGATTCACTCAAGAAGGCAGAGGGAAAAACAACCTTTTGGGTGGAAATCCTTAGCAATGAAAATCAATTCTGAAAATGAAAAAAAAAAAAGATGAGTGTTTAAGGGCAGGACCAACATGACAATGCTAACCCATCCTTTTTTTACAATCCCCCTTGGGAGATGGGAATAAAAAAAATGAGAAGAAATTCATAACTGAGAACAAAGTCAGAAATCTGAGGAAATTTGCTATAAATATCAACAAAGTCAGATTTCTGCATTTATTCTCAGAATTCAAACTCTTTCCTCCCAAAAGTCAGACCTGTTTCAGAGCTCAAATGTGATTTCCTCACATGGTCCTCACCTTTTTTCTTTAAACTTTCCAAACAGAACACAAGTGTCAAGAACAAAATAGAGCCACATTATCTGCTTGACCCACAAACCAGGAAGATATGTTCAGTGGCATCATCATACACACACACTGTACTTTTTCTATGAAACATCCCACCGGTGAGGGGGCACTGCTGCAATTCAACACAGCACTAACAAAACTGTGGTTTCCTGTGGTCACCCTGTTTATGTAAGCATGCACATTCAGTACAACTGTTTGTGCAAATGAACTCACAATTGTATATTTCTCTTTAACAGATATGGACCTGACAATTTATGATGATGTGACAATGGAGAGCAGCTAAACAAAAGTTCAATGTGTTCATTCTTAGATTTTACCCTGCAATCAAAAGCTTTTTGTTTGGTTATGGGAGAAGGTCAGAACTGATCAACTGCTACAAAGGCGAAGTACAGTCTTGCAGAGTTTTTCTAACAACATCTCAACATGACAAAGCCATGTGGGACACACTGTCTTTGCATGGAAGTGTTGTGATTTGTGTCCAGGTCAGGCTGGTTGAGTTAGAATGTGAGCCGCACAATGTAGTTCATCTGATCCAGCAGTTTCCCTGGCAGTGGGGCTCTCAGTGTGCATCCAATAGGGCTAACATGCAGAGAGGACTGATACTTTGTATGAAGTTAATCAACTGTTCCATCTTTTTCACCCTCCATCTCTTTATCTCTTTTCCATTCAGTACTTTCCGAGGTAAAATGAAAGGCGTTGACACATACCGTCTACCATCCAGAACCATAAACTCTTCTGCATGTTGAAGGAAAAAAACAAACAGACAAAACAAAACTGAATTAAAAAGCATATTTCCTTTGAAATTTCATTGGCCATATGTGGTACAGAGGTAGGCTGACTGTGGCAGTGGACAGGTGACAGGTCAGACCAACAGCATAACCCTTCTCTGCATCACAGATGAGACAAGCAGCTGTGCAGGCAACTGGGTTATGCTGACAATGGCCTTTATTTGGGACAGGACTATATTAGAGACAGCTCTTTGTTCCTAACTACCTCATATTGAAAGCAAATGTCTTCATTCACTAAATGAAAATGTACTTAGTGCTGAATTTACCATTTGATCTGTAATTTTCACCATCTCGATGATTTTGTTTCTTTTACTTTGCTTTAAATTGAGCCGTAATGGTTCTAGGGCACTCATACGAGATATTGCTGAGTTAACAAGCAAATCAGAGTCAGATATTTGTCGCGAACATCATCCAAACAGACAGAGCTTCTCTCTGTCTCTTGTCCAAATAAAAGCTCAGGCCGTGCTGCGGGCCTGTCATCCATTGCAATGCCTCTTGATGTGATGGTTTTGTGGTGTCTAAATGTAGTCATCGTCCACAGGTTCTCCCGGTGTATCACAGTGATGGAGGAAAAGGACCACCACTCTCTGAAACACTCCTCTTTTGCTCTGTCGGCGCTCTGAGATCTCTTCTCCGATGGTCTCCATGCAGATGTCAGCTGACAGCTGGCCTTTACGCCTGGGCGCGTAGATGGTGGCTTACAAACGACACAACAGAGGAAAACATTTCAAGTGCTTATATGATCAGGTTCTGTCTTTGTCTGTTACAGGGACAATTGTAATGACTGGTAATAGCAAGGCTTTTGTACATTTAGGGAGTGTCTACTGATAGGACACATGGATGTACTGACTGAACTCACTGCTTTCATCATCCTCAAAGTCGTAGCGGGCGTAGCTGTTTGGATCAGCTGCTCTTAGAGTCCTCAGCCAGGGGAAGTCTGTTATCATGCTGTAGGGAGCACCATCCACCACTCCTGAACAGTAACATCACAGAACACCTTTAACTTTAAAGTAGGTTTAACGACTCCAACAACACGTGTCTCCAAACTGTCAGTTTTGTCATCCCATTCAACTTATTTTGTTTGGCCTGAAACCATGAATTTTTCTTCATCCTCTTTTTCTTTCATATGATGCATCTAAAATATTTTTAGGTGCACACTGTTTCTATACACCACTGATGTGTGATGTGTGTGATGATGCACAGTAGACTCTCCAAGGCACTCACAATGGAGTACATCTTCCACAAGGTGTACTGCTTGGTCTAACTGAGGCTATGCTGTAGCACAGAAAAATGTCAGATTTCTTTTACAACTTAAAAATGTTATCAATACCTCTGATCCTGCTATACAGTATGTTCTGTAAATAAAACAACAGTGACACAGTCTGAACTCCAGCATAGTGTGGTCATATTGGGTGAACACAGTTTATAGTGCAGCAGGATAAAGATCCTAAACATACAGGAAGTGACGCTGATTGCATTACAGGCCTGGTGAGGCTTCAGCAAGTCAGTCACTGCAAAGGACTTGTAACCACATAATAAATATATTCACGTCCTTCAAGCTCATTCTAACAGGCACAATACAAAACCAGTACCAATTTCAATCAGAGTGATTGTTTCAGTGGAAATATGACACCACTGTTCCTCCTTGAAGAGTGCACCGTACACAGGGTCTGAAACAAACTGTTATCCAGTAAAAGGTTTTTTTTTTTTTTTTATCTGCCACTTCTGGCAGAAGTCTCTGATCTGATGTTATTCAATGTTTGATATATTTTACATAAAAAAAAAACATTACGGACATGGTAAATTACAGTGTTTCTTGGGAAAGGTTTCTTGCAAAATCTTAACTTTATGAGATTGGATGCATCATGATAATGTTGTAATTCACTTTCACCCAACAGTCATTTTACTGAGCAGAGCTGGAACACCTCATAATTGTACTCAGTGGCATCTCTGTTAACATTAGTAGCTCCACTATTTAACCAATAGGGACTGTGCTGCCTGCTGTCTTCTAACAGATAATGTTACTAAAACTCCTGACAAATTCAACACAGATCTGTTGTTCAGAGTGTCGCATTATCAGGGAATAATGATACAGCTTTATTGTGCATACATCACTGTTAGAAAGCATCAATAAGAGGAATCAATAGTAATGGAGTCATGGAATGCCAGGGAATCAGACATCTAGGAACCAATGAGAACCAATGAGAACTCTGTTCCCATCCCCAGCCTTTACCCTGTCTGCCAAGTGTCAGATGGCCTGACCTGTTTTATCTGCCACCAATGTTTGCTTGATGTGTATGTGCATGTCTACCTTCAGTGACAAACTAGAAATCTGTTAGTGCAGGTGTGACTGTTACCCTCCAGTGTATAAATGTCTCGGCCCCATGGGTATCTGGGATACATCTTCACATCCTCTTCTGTCCTGGTGGCCTCTGGGAAGAACTCATACTTGATCAACTCTCTGAGAGACAAAAACATAGAGACATCAGTTTATCATGTTTATCATGATCATGTTCAAACTAAGACTTGGCCTCCTACCTGCTCATTGACAATGTGAAATGTTTCACTTTGCATGTCATTAGATCCATAGTTATAGATTTCAGATTGAACTGGTCAATTTGTGGACTCAAATCAGTACAACAAACTTTTGCCACCGCTGTCATTAATAATGTGCTGATCAAAGTTTAATCAAACAGGCTTTCTCTGGAGCTTTCTTTCCGTTTTCCAACATCTCATGTCTCCATAGAGCACTCAGTAATTCAACAACTCCATCACTGAATATGACCTTAATGCTAAAACATATAATTTAATCAAATTAAATGAGCCTATTGCAGCGTATCACTATGAAATGGTGCTTCTTTCATGTCCAGGGTACACTGCAGTCATGTTTCTTTGTTTAGGCCATGGTTTGTACAGTATGTTATCCTGACAAATATGTGCTAAATTGAGTATATTTCCAGAAGAGAAATCTGAACACTGGATAAAGCCAGGTTCAAAATTCTTGTTTCATTCAAAAATCTCTCTCACATTATTTCTTTTGGCAAATTAAAGTTTAAGGACAAAATGTCACCCAAATTGCCCATTCATTTACTTTAGACCAAAGTATTAAGATTTTGAATAACCTTGTTTGTTATATAGTCATCTGACATGGATCAACTTTGAGGGTCCCTGTCTCCTGAGTAGTTGGTCATTGTGTTTAATCAGACCATGGTCTCATATAGGTGAACATGCAGGGAAAAATGTGTTCAAATGGAGAGGGGTGAGGTCAGAAAGTGACCGATTGCTGTCATCAGAGATATTACTCACTGGCTGATGTTAGCTATGGTGTCCATCCAGCTGCGAATGCGAACCTTGTTGCGTATATTTGGAGGGTTGCTGAACTCGTGCACTATAGCGATGTGATAGGGATAGGGTCCCTGGAAGAGCTGACGCTCCAATGCTACTGAGTCAATCTGAAGAGAGGAGAGACGAACAATGTCAACATTAGTGTTTTCCTTGCTGCATAAAACTGATAGACCATTATTATTAATAATTATTCAAAATAAAAGCCTTACTAAAGTATCTTTGCTGGAAGACTTTTTCAGATTTAGTGTGAATATTACAATGTGAAGCCTGTATTAGGATACATATATTATAGTGTACAGTCTCATGCCTAGCAAACAGTAGATACTGACATGTTTGTAAATTAGTATCATAGATGTATTATAGGAACTGGATGGCACCCAGTCACTTGAATGAAAATTGCTCACCCAGTACAGAAGCCATAGCCTCCAGGTAGAGGCTAGCTCTGCCTGTTCCTGCTCTGCTCAGACTTTGCATCGGGAGGACCTCACAAATTTTTCCCTCCGGGGATTAATAAAGGTTCATCTTATCTTATTTTAAAACTACTTTACAGAACCTTCATGGTTTATGAATTCATAATACAAAGAGTAATAACTGTGCTTGTTTGTAGTTTGAGGTGTCCTGTCGACAGTTTTACTGATGTCTCATTGCATTATGAAGGTCTATGAAGAAAATGCTTTTTGAGCTGCAAGGGATTTCTCAAGTGGCCCCGAGACAAACTGTCAGCAAGATGGACGCCCCTTTCACACTGAGGACTTGACCGGGGTTGAATCAGTGTTAACCCGCGCTGACCGACTCGCCTTTGCGAGCCAAGTCTAGGGGTGGGTCAGACAAACTTATTTGGTTGCAAATGAGGGTGCACAGTCGTGACGCAACTGTGTGTGTGTGTGTGTGTGTGTGTGTGTGTGTGTGTGTGTGTGTGTGTGTCCATGGTTAGGATTCCATTTCTGAGGAAACAAAGATGACATTACAGATTACCAACCTGGTGCATAGGGCGCATGTATATGATGCGGTTCCTCTCAGGAGGCATTCTCAGTATCTGATCCAGGACCTGTTCCATGTCCAGCTTCTTACACTGAGCGTAATCAAACCTGTTCACTATGGGTGCACTTTCTACTCGCAGCTGCTTCAACACTCGACATCTGGTGGCTACAGAGAGAGGGAGGACAAAAAAAAGAGAAGAGCACTTTGTGACTTTCTGACTCAGCATAACTACTACGACTCAACATAATGTTGGATAAGGGGTTTTAACCTGGATTTATTTAGAGGACTACACCCCTTTCACACAAAACCCTGTATTGAAGGAGAGTAATGAACACATACTGTATATCTGAGTAATTTACATCAACACAGGTCACTGGACCATAAATATAAATAAAAAAAATGTCTGCTAAGCTTAAGTGTCAATACTGACTATTAAAAATAGACAGCTGCTAGGTTTATACTTGATATTCTGCATGGCAGATGATGTGGGGGATGTGATGTCTTTTCTATTGTGTGACTGAAGCCATATTTGGAACTTCATTATGTCTCCTTATGAAAGGTTAATTCAAATAACTTATATAACTATTAACTAATACTATACAATACCTCTAAATAAGAGGTTGTACTAAAATGACAACAGCACTCAGTCAGTCTGCCTTCAGTCAGCGTATACATTACATTAAAACTGTTGTGAATACCTATGGTCCCCGTATGAATGTTTTTTCTAACCCCTGATGGTTCACCAGACCAATATCATCATGGACATACATACGGTAATACATTCGGTAATATCTTGAGATTCTAACAGGGTTTTCCCAAAAATTACACTGTATTGTAACCAGCATTTTAGCATTTAGAGCATTTTACAAAAATGAGTTTCCCATATATTAACCAATAGTAAAAAAAAACAGGGGGGAGTGGGAGTGGGTGTGGTCTATACTATTAAAGTGACAACAGACACATTTTTTGCTTTAAATTATCATTATGAAGTAAATTTTGATTGCTCGGTGTAATGGCTACAGGATTATGGTACCATTAGCAGCACTAGCTGCAAAAATCATTAAAGTTGTCTGATGACATCATCCATGCGCATATTGGTGACATCATTGTGCATTAATTTCCATAAAGCTTAGCGGTCGTGACGGATGTAGTGAGGGAGAGGCTGCCAAGAGGAGCACGAAAGACCCTGTGCTGTCGGCAGAAGAGCTGTGGACGGCGATTACTCTGAGCAGCATTTGTAAAGAATTACAATAGAGTATACAGGATTTCAGTACATGTCTTGCCTTTTCCCTGATGGTATGAATAAGTTGCTAAATTTTTTTCACTGGTAGTAGACATTGAAAAAAAACAGAAAGCAATCTGGATGTCTTTGCAACAGCAGCGCCAACAATAAAACCACTTGAAAACTCAAGGTTGAAAAGTTGTCTATTGCCACATTAAAAGCAGCTCCATATATGGACTGTGTGGATATAATGCATCAGTGAGTGTGTGACATACAGTTAGTGTTCTGTTTTTATGATTTTATTGTATTGTCCCTTTAAGCTCACCGTGGGTCATTTTAGTGGTTGGCTCGACTTACCTTGCACATTCCACATTTGTGCTTGAGAAAGTTTGGGCCACTCTTAAAAAAAATTCAAAAATTGTGAACAAATATAATAATCAAGTAAAAATTGTACCAAGACTCCATTTCCTCCAAGAGGTTTTTGTTGAAGATTATTAGTACACCTTTAGTCAAAGTAATGCAAAAACAATAATGTCCTTGTCTGTCTGTTACCATGAATGAACATCATCTTGGGGCAGTCTTTGAGGACCAGGTCAGTGATTCCACAGTTGGTCAAAGTGATGCCCACCAGGTTCTTGCTCTTCAGAGACAAAATCTGCATGAGCAAAAGCATGTCAGTATGTCAATTATACTAACAAAGGATATACAGTATACGGCTGTTAACTTCCTCTCACATCTGCATCCTGGCTCAGTGGAGCTCATATCATATTGGTTTTGTCCACTGAAAGCATTTATAATAGGAAAGCAACAGAGCACCCATTATATTCCATCCTTTAGACAAAAAAACACAAGGAAAAAAGGTCCCTGAGACCTCAAATCTCTCCCTTTGAGCCCTACCTCTAAGACTCTGGCTCCCCCCAGGGGAGGAAAACATTAAGAATATTTCACTGTGAAAATCACTTGAAACAAGTTAACTATGAGAATTTTATTATATACTATGTACAGTACATATACAGTACATGCAAGTATTCACGCCCCGTTGAATGGCAACAGTGATAAACATAAAAATATAATGTCACAGTGAAAAGAAAAAGCCTATATATTGAATACAATTGTGTGTGTGTGTGTGTGTGTGTGTGTGTGTGTGTGTGTGTGTGTGTGTGTGTACCTGTATGTGGTCATCCTCAGTGACCGGGTCTGAGGTGCTGGTTGATTTGTCAGCCATTCGTTTCTTCCTCACTGCTACACGAGGTCTGGCTCTGGAAAGATCTTAACAATATAAACCGCAAAAATATCACCTTAAACGAAAGTAAGCAACAGTCAGAGTATGTTCATATTCAACAGTATTTTACCGCCAACAAAGTGTACTACTTCTTTGTAAAAACCTGGCGTTTACATTACCCACAATGCAACTCAACTGCAGACAGTTCAGTCGGACATTCAGGAGTGCTATGCTAGTAGCGGCTAATGTAATGTTATGGGCAAGCTGTTTGTGCCCCCTCCGGCACTCAGTTAATAGAAGGTCTTTAAGATGGTGCACTTGAAAAACTTCTTGTTCAAGCAAGGAGCAAGGAACCGGGAAATGTCAAATAAGAAAACTTGAGGTGCACCCTGTGTCTTTGGCTTCCCTCCACAAATGTATGCTAGATATCTGGAATTGATGGAATTGGTTGATGTGCACTGGACGGCCTCTCAGCTCACGTCTTTGTACAGTTCACACATAGCTTTGAGCATCATGCCAACGCCAATTTGTCTCTAATCTGGGGCTTTTGTCGGGGACCTCCAAAAACTTCCAGTGAGTGGAAAATCGGGGAAAAAGTTGTGTAGCGTGAACTAGGCATAAACAAAAACACAAGTGTAGTTTCACTGGCATGAAGTGCTGGTTAGTGGACACATTAAATGTGTTCTGTGTTCTCTCTTACCTGTCTCAGATATCAGGGATACAGAAGACATACGAGTGCAAGATCGGGTCAAAGGTCGTCTTGGAACAAAGTCCTCATCTCTGGCCTGACCCTGGTGAGAACCTGTACCGTTAGCAGAGGCAGATCCGGCAGGGGTAGGTTGTTTCTCTCCCTGTTCAGATAGCAGTGCTGGTCTCCTGGAAGCATGATTAACAGCAGCACCCCTGGGCTCCAGACTGTCCACACAGACAGGACCAGAGCTCTGCCTCACCCCAGTCTCCCTTGTGCAACCGTCCCCAGTCTGTGATCCAGAGGGGCCCTCTGTGCTGTCATTAGTCTTGCCAGTCCCTGTTGCTCTGTCAGTAGTTGTGGTTGCTCTGTGGGTGGTCCCTACCACCACCCTTCCACATCCACCCGCGTACCTGGATGTGGCCGCTCCAGGCCCAACCCTGCCCACAGATCCAGGCAATGGTCTCACTCCGGTCCTTGCTGTTGCCCCAGCACTCCCAGTGCCCCGTATTGTCCCACTGTCAGCCCCAGGTCTTGCAGTAGTCTCCACAGCCTCAGTAGCAATTCCTTTAGCGCTAGTCCTCCTGTTGTTCTCAGCAGCAGCTTTCATGTCTGCCTTAATCTGTTCACTGGTCACCTGACAGCTCTTCTCACAACTGCTCTCTAACACCTGAGCTTTTGTCTGATCTACCGAGACCGCCACCGATACAGCCACATTGTTGCTCCGCCTCAGAGGAGTCTTTCCTTTACCTGGAAAAAACACACACGCACACACAGTGTTTCGCACAGGGCTTTGAGAGACTGTCATACGGGGAAAGGAAATTTTGAACATTTTAACGTTAAATACATAAATCTGGAGCATTTTGAAAGCAGAAACAAACAGAAAGCTAGATCTATGAAGAACTCTGTGCTCCAGTAAATAATTTAATCATGAAGGTTTAATGGTGATGAGCGCTTCTGGAGAAAAAGTCACACAGCATAAAGCATGGTAAACGAGACGGGGTGCCAACAACACCGCAGACCCCTCACTGAGGACAGTCTATCCAGGTTTACATTCGCCTGGGGAATCCTGTCGCTCTGTGGAGCATGAATGCGATGGCTCTGGACAGTGGCGAGGTTCCGGCGAGGGGTGCTGTAAAACTCACAGCTGAACCTTTCCAAGTAAACCTCGGTCATGACGCACCTGACAATGCACCCGGCAACAGCCAGCCCACCAGTTGAGAAGTGTGAAAATATTTTGAGTTCATTATGAAACTGCAGCGTTCCGAACGGCACTTTGATTTAATTTGAATTACTCTACACAATGGCTGATTACAATTGGATGAAGATCCACAGCACACTCTGTTCTGCCAATTGAGATTGGAGGATAAATATATTATCAAGTGCTTTTTTTATTGGCCATCAATGTCATAGTTACACACATATTACAGAAAAAAATTGATTTAAGGTGTAAATAAGCGGTTTGGTTCAGGTTGCGGTTACCCCTGTGAGACTCAGCTGAAAACTCAGAGAGATGGAGCCATGCAGACAGCTGCTGTAGATTGAAGATGAGGGTGTAACTGTAGAGTATGCCGAATGAGTTACCCCTGTGAGCACTCAGCCTGAAAACTCAGCAGAGATGGAGCGCATGTCAGACAGCTGCTGCATCACTCTGACTCTCTCCATTTGATGCATGTATATGGGTCCTGTTTGTGATGTGTGTGTCTCGGGTGTGATGTACGTGTATAAGAAAAACAGACTGAGGGTGTAAAAACTGAATTTCCCATTGTGGGACAAATAAAGGAATATCTTCTTCTTCTTCTTATAAACACCTCTCACAGCCTCCAGTTTAGTCACACACGGGATGGATGGGAATGATTGACAAACCTTCTTTTTACCATGTTGCAGTACAGGGTAATTTGCAGGAATACAGTTATTCACGACCTTAAAAACAAAGTGGGACAGTGGCTTAAAGTGGGGGGCCGATGGCCCCTTGGCCTCGCTACTTCTGTGCGCCCATACCACATACTGTAGTTGCTGTGTCACTGACCCCAGTCTACACCCACAACCCAATGTAACATGTTATCGAGCAAACACATTGTTGGGAGTGACTTCTAGGTGTGTTCTGCGTTGTGCTGATACCTTCTGTACAGGAAGCTTGCTGCTGCAAACAGGAAGCTGGCATTAGCCTTGACACAAGGCCTTCCTCTTCCTCACTGTCAGAGTCTGAGATGACTAGTGGAGGCTTCGGAACAGTGACACCAGCTGGTCTGCACTGCTGGACTAAACCACTGGGACCTGTGGGAAGGACATAAAAATCTGATTTCTGAAATGGGGAGTAAGAGTATAGGAGCACAAGAAGAGTTTTTTTTGTCTAGAACACTGTTGTCTTAACCTCTAGTAATTATCAAAAAGAGCAGCTCCAAACCTGCTTGCTCCTCATCAGGAGGTTGTGCTGCTCCAGCTGGACGACTGGGCCCTGGAGCAATGTCAGCTTCTTCAACTCTCACTGGCCCTTCTGCTCCTTTCAGCTCTATTTGAGGCTCAGCCTCCATGTTCTCCTCCTCCAACATCACCTCCTCCTCCTCCTCTTCCTCTTCATCCTCCATCCCATTTACCTCCACTGGTGCTGTGGACACAAACTAAACGCCTTACTGACCTTCATAACCAAGGAGGTTATGTTTCTGGTCCCTTTTGTTTATTTGTCTGGATCTCAAAAACTGGAGCCGATCCCAGCTGACACTGGGCGAAGGCAGAGTTCACCCAGGACAGGGTGCCAGACTATCACAGGGCTGACACACAGAAACAGACAACCATTCACACTAGAGGGCGGCCGATTAATCGGGCCAATTATTTGACATTTTTTCCAAGTCGGAGGAAGTCGGAGAACCCAGAGAAAACCCATGTTAACAAGGGAAATACATGCAAACAACAACACAGGACATTAATGGCTGTGCAGTAACATTCTCACACCGGCGCACAACCATGTGCTAATCACCACGACGCCTGATTTAGTGTGAGCCTAAGAATACAGGTGAGACTTGCCATTGTGCTGCTGCCGTCTTTGGTTGTTGTTGTTGATGTTGTTGTTGTTGTTGACAGGTGGAGGAGCAGGAGGCAGGTTGGCCTCATTATTGTGGTGGTGGTGGTGGTGGTTATTGTTGTTGTCATTGTCATTGTTGGAGTTCTGGTTGCTGACCAGTGCTGAGGACACACCAATACCAGTTCCTGCACTCAAGCCCACCCTGGCACAGCCCTGTCACACATAAAGCAAAATATACATCAGCAGATATACTAACTTTATGAAGCAGATCAGGTAACAGCCACACATCAACGATTCACATTAAAAAGGATATCTTCCTCTATTGCTGCGGATTATAAAATTTAGTGTTTTTGCTAACAATTACATTCACTCAGTCATGGTGGGCTGATGACTCAGCCCTATTGTAGTACTTGTTCAGTAGTATTGTAGTACTGTGGATACTAAGTGGGCACTACAACTGCTGATAACATCTCATCAATGAGTCGCAAAGAATGCATTTTAATGTAAAGGGGTTGACCTTTGACACAACACATCCCAGGACCTACTAATTTGGCCTCCCCGAGGCTTTTTCAATTTGTTTCCTTTCACTGTCCCCTAAGAAGAGACAAGGTTTTAACTATAGCTATAATCAGCTGTTGGTAGAGCCAGGACACTATGGCTTTTTTAAGTGTAAAGGTTATTATCCGCAATGCTCGAGTACAGTAATCATATAATATAATCTGTATATTTAACGGACGGGGGTGGAGGGCAGAGATGGGTATATATTCCAGAAAATGCTGTAAAGAGAGAAATGTATGTTAAAGGTACATATGTTGTGATTGGCTGTATACCTTGGGTGGCTCTCTAAACATCTGGTCCAGACAGATAAACTCCAGACTGGGCAGTAACTCTATGAACTGGGAGAAGGATTCCAGTTTGATAGCGTGACATCGAACTAGAGTGAGATCAACAAGGCGACTCCATCTGGACTGATCTGAGAACAGAATCAGGAAGAACATAACAACTACAGCACTTCACTGCTTAGAGAGAGGGAGATGAAACAAAATGAAGGTTCTACTTGGTATCCAGTACCCTCTTTATAATACAGAGAAACTGACATTGATATGATTTAATATTCAGGCCATGTGTGACACGCGGTAGGCAGGTAGTGGTGAGTGTGTTTTACCTGTGATCCAGTGGTGAGGGTTATGCAGGTGAGGACAGTTGTAGATGAGCAGGTATTTAATATTAGTGAACACCTCGTTCACCACCTTTATGCCAATATCAGTGATGATGCCGGGGTTCTCAATGACATCAGCAAGACCATACTTCACCAGCTCTGAATGACTCATCTTACCTGCACACACACACGTTGCATTTTTTAAAAACCTGTAAACTAAACTTAATTCAATTCAGCTTATTAAATTCAAGTTATAACAAACTGGACTCATTGCTTTTTTAATATAAATGTTAAAATCATTAACTTAATATTATTTTTTTCCTCCAATATCTGATCTGGTCATTTTGGCCAGTAACGGACCAATACAGATAGAGATAATCGAGTGGATGGTGGCACAAGTGCATTTAGGGCTGTCCATCTCCAATTTTGCTAGTTACACACCAAATAATCTGGGCGCAAAGTAAGGCACCAGGGGCAATGTTGTATTTAGTCTTAATTAATCATAGGTGTGTTTTGGGGATAAAATGAATGAAACCAATCACTGTTATCTCCCATTCTTGTTAAAAGAATGGGAGATAATAGCACATTGCTATTTAAATGAGGGATTCATCAAATTGTAGAAGCGAGCAGTTTTTTGATAATGGAAACAGATCTACTTGTGCGTGAAGTAAAAGCGTAAAGCACGTGGTCCTTAACCGATTCTCTGAGCCTGGGGATGATATTTGAGTGTAGGAACTAACATTGTAGCAGGAACTCATCCACGTATCCCAGATGAAGCGTCTCAAACTGAGGAAACTCTAGTTCGGCCATCTTGAGAGCTGAGAAGACTCCATCTTTAGTCAGTGAGGGCTGGATACGCAGCTCATGAAGCCTGATAGAACACATAGACATCACATAAGTATCTATGTTGATCCCTATTAAGCAGTTAATATTCTGCAACTGACAACCTCTTCTGCAGTCAAGTCAATATAAAAACACCTGGGTAAATGTTGAGTTTTCTATCACTTGAGCAAGCAAGAAGGTAATGGTGTGATGATTATTCTGACATAATGTGTATAGAATATACTGCCCACATATGTTTCTGACACAATACAGCTAAGCTATGAGGAACTTCCCTGTAAAATTGGCTATTGGCCTTGACAATCTCACATACTGCAAGTATCACTGAACTTCTGACTGAACGTCTCTAACATTTGCCCACAAGATGAAACCCTTTGCATTTTCCTTAAAACATGGCCACATGCCCACCTGCGAGCAGCAGTGATGATGAGGTAGCCCAAGTCCACTTCCAGAGCATTCTTACAGGCTCCAAAAACAATGGTGTGAAGGTTCCGAAATCCTCCTGGAGATAAAACATATCACAGAGAACAAACAAAAAGTCTTAACACTTAATCAACACTTAACGTGAGCTTTTTAGTTCTTACATTACATTATTCAGTGTTGACAAGGGGATGACCCATTATTTTTAAAAATGTCCCACTGGACAAAAAAATAAAGTCCATTTGTCCGACAGGTCGTTACCCTGAAAACAAACAGCCATTATTCCAAGGCCACAAAAATACATACTCTGTGTAACAAACACAAGCATGTTATGCAGAATGACGGCGATCAAAGGACTCCTTTGTTCAAATATACATTTCCGCAGGCAGAAATACCCTGAAAATTGCAATCAGTGTAGCTCTAGTGCCGTGGCTTGTTGTTTCATTCAGTCATGCTAAGACACATTAACTACCAAGTCTATATGCACCGAGACCAGATCTTCTTCGTACTGGAATCCAGTCAGCCAGACAACGTGCTAAGGTGACCTGGCTTATATTGAGCTTGGCTCTCAGTGAGGTGCGGACAGCATTTAACATAGAAATATAGACGATCACTATCCATTCAGGCAGGTCACATTGAGTGTGTCAACTGTGGATACACATATGCAGACACAGTCCTGATCTGGCGCATTCTCATCACAAAAGCTGCATTGAAAAGACAAATGTAATCAGCCTGAGAAGAATCTGTCATATCTGTCATGACCAAATACAAATGAATAAGCAAGCAAATGAAAACATGGGAATAAAAAGGGGGCACACAATATGTCTACACAGCCCTAGGGTATAAAATCCTAACCCACATACATCAGTCACGATTACCTAAGTAGGACCTGAACTATTTTAATACTGTGCCACAAAGACAGAAAAGATGAAATCAATGTAAGAGATGACATTAATATACACACATTAATATACACACCCACTGTCAGCAGTAATCCAATTCCATGGAAACAGGACAAGTAACTGATTAAGATTAAACTAATGGAACGCTGCTATAAAATACACATTACTCTGGTAAAACCAGCACTTATCACTGCTTATGAACACGTGCTCCCCTCACCTGACCTCCAGCTGTCCTCCACCACATGTTGAATCAGCCCTCCCAGGAAGGGAACTCTCACCAGCTCCAGCTGCTCCAGGTTCCGGGCTGATGCTAAACCAGTAACTAGGGGAACATATTTGAGGGAGTTGGTTGGCCCTGCACAGTTCCGCATGACAAATGTTCTCAGGCTCACACACAGGAAGTCCTTAAACGGCTGTGGTTTGGTGAGACGGACCCACTTCAGGTAAAGATGGCGCAGCATGGACACACAGGGGATCTCTGGGACATTCACACCTGCAACAAACACTATATGAAGTACAGTACATCAATGCAGCTATGGTATTTTTCAAACTATAAATGCACAGCATGGCCCCAAACAGGATCACTCTTCAGGCCTGTTTATTCATCGCTGACCAATTCACAAACAGGATGAAGCTGATTTATGTCCAGTATTTGGGATTAGTTTACTCCATGGTATTTCAGCTGTAATGTAGAAGTAGTAGTCGGGAATGTCATAGGGATGTTAATTTTGAAAACATTTCTTAACCGATAATCGGCCCTAAACGGTTATTAACTGATAACTGGCAAGATTAGTGCCTCGCATGCAGCTGTGCTCCAGCTACAGTATGTGAGCACAACAGACAACTGAGTCAACAATTCACTGTCAGGAGATTTACTGTAGCAGCTATGGTGCTGCGTTCACTGTCTCCAGTTCACTGTCAGGTGATTTACTGTAGCAGCCACGGTGCTGCGTTCACTGTCTCCAGTTCACTGTCAGGAGATTTACTGTAGCAGCGATGGTGCTGTGTAGTGTCGTGGACATGCAGCCACTTTCCCAGTAAAGTCTCCAACACATTTAGTTTAGTTTAGTCTAGTTTAGTTTAGTAGGTTGTTGGCTGTGTGTCTGCCTGGATTAACGATAGTGATTGTCTGACAAACAATGTGTGTGTTTGTGCTATGTTAGCAGCTGCTAGCTGCTAGCAACTTCAGCTAGTTTCCCCACAGACCATGTGTGTGGCGGTGAGGGTGGGTTTGTTTGTGCTGTTATAGCTGTGAACGTAGCTGTAGCAAACTATGTGTACAGTGTCGGTGAATAAATACTATGAGGCTACAACTCTCTCGAGACCGTGGACTCTTAAGGTGGACCAGCTTTTCTCCTTAAAGCGACGAACCGCTCCTCTGCGTTTTTCTCAGGTTTTTCATAAATTATTAAGATTTATTTTAACCCTTTAACCGATAGCATAAATCCAAAGGTGTCAAACTCGGTTTCATCCCGGGCCACATCAGCATTATGGTTGCTCTCAAAGGGTCCGCTGTAACTGTAAGACTATATAAATAGATCCACTCTTGATCATATTACAAAATTGCCTCTGCCTTTTATTATTATTAGTTTTAGCAATAATTTGTTTAATAACTAGCTCTAAAGACAAAAGTGAGTAAAAAAAACACCCTAAATATGTTCATAACTACGAATGAACTTTCTTCTCTCGATTCTCTTTTTTTTTTTTTTTTTTTTTTTAAATGTCACAATTTCAACCCTGCTCTTTTATCCGGGCTTGGCACCAACAATAGTCACCCAAAAGAGACACTGTGCATGCGATTCATTAGCCTGGATGCACAGAGTGAACATTTGCTGCTCTGACTGCAGCTAGGAGGGACCGCAGGCCTCGAGTTTGACACATGCTTTAAATCGGTTAAAATGCTCAGTGTCTGTTATCGATCATCACATCCCTAGACTGTTTGTTATGATCTTTCTTACCCACTAGATGTAAGGTCTGGATCTTTGCAGTTATAGGAATGGTCAGTTTGTTCTCAGCAGGAATGGGAAAAGCGCCGTTACGGTTGCGAAACTTTCCCAGTATATGAACCTGGGGCATGTAGTTCCATATGGCTTCCACCAGCTCCAGATGGGACGTCTCCACACCCTGAAATTAAGTCAAATAAGTTTGTTTGACCAAAAAAACAAAAACACAAACATAAATCAAGGTCCACATACTAGCTTCTTTCAGTCAACCCTTTCTTGCAGTTTTCCTAAGTGGATGTGCTTAGCTGTAGTGTTCCTGTACTTGATTTTCAAGTAGAAGTGTTCGCAAAAAAGTCTGAGTGCACACATACACTGGGTGTGGCACATTGTCTGTGTTGACTCTTGTATGGAGAAACATTTGTCTCTAGAGAGCAAAAGAGAAAAGGTTGCAATTGAAAAAAAAAATGTTCTGAGAGCATATTTCCTCAACTTCAACCAAAACTAATGTTTGTAAGTAAAAACCTATGATCATTTGCTTATAAATCAGTCCTCTTTGCTTGCGAGTTCAAAACTTTTGCTTGCAAATTCAGCTGCACTTAATGGGCGGGGCCTACGCTGATGGCTGAGAGAAGAGTTTCCATTGGTGCGTTGGACCTGGCTCCAGCTCGAGCGTTACACACACTTCTCCCTTGAGTTACGCTACCAGGGGGAAGCTGATAGTTGACTGCTCTTTGAAATTGAAATGTTTCCCATAAGTAATGAATTATGTTATAATAATATATATATAATAATATATAATATATAATAATAAAGTAGGCTACAGCCTGCCGTCCATTCACAACAACACCAGGAAGAAGAAATAATGAATTATAATATTATGTTTTTTTCTTGCTGATGTTCTGCTACAGCTGTGCAGCACCACATCTGTTGTGATCTGGCTCACCTGATCGGTACTCACATCTTAAATATCTAACTCTTTCTGTACAAAATACAGATATTATGACCCCTCAATAATCATGCTTTACCTTATCTTCATGACAGAATGGATAACCAACCTGAAAGATTACAAGTTCAGGTAGGATATATTATGCATGTAAATATGGGTATACACTCACCGGCCACATAATTAGTTACACCTGTTCAATTGCTTGTTAACACAAATAGCTAATCAGCCAATCACATGGCCGCAACTCAATGCATTTAGGCATGTAGACGTGGTCAAGACAACTTGCTGAAGTTCAAACCGAGCATCAGAATGGGGAAGAAAGCAATATAACTACAACTCAGAGAAGTGTGTCAGAACGCATACAAGCGATTACGAAAAGAACTTCTAAGTACTTCTAAGTACTTCATACTTCACTGTAACAGGATATCATTCTCACACAACATACTGACCAGCAGATTGGGGCAGGCTTGTAGTGCCTCCAAGACTCCAGGTATACTGAAAGCCTCGTAGCCTCGGACTCGTCTCCTCTCCAGGTATCGAGGGTGGAGGCCATATAGCTGCTCCAGATCTGGCATCTTCTTCAAAAGGAGAAGAAAGCTGCTGTCTGTGAAGCCTAAACCAGAAAACACAATAAACTCAATCACACGCTGTACTCAATGTGTGTAAAAACAGCATCATCAACTGCAGAACCAGCTGAAGGTATGCTCATGCATAAACATGTCTTATTATTGTATTTATGGTGATAAGGTGTCTGACATGACCCTATTGTGTTGAGAGGCAACTCCAGACAATGTCCAAACCTGATTTTCTAGATATTTTCCAGATTATGAGAAAACTGTTAAAGTTTTCCCCAAGCCACTTTGCTTTTCTGTTACTACATTGGCTCCCTGCTGCGGCTCAAATTCAGATCTAGACTGATTTACCTCGAAGCCATTGTCTAAACTAGAGGTCGACCGATTAATTGCGCTGATTGACTTGACTGACATTTTTTTCATGATTGGCATCAGCCAGTGTCTGAGCATTTTAAGGCGATTTTCAAGCAGGCGCATCAGCGGGCAGCTCAGTGTTGCTGTAGAACAGGTGTGACTCTGCCCCCCTTGTGTCAATCAAACTGCCGTTCTACGAGCATCTTTGTCACTATATTTAGCAAGTTTTCAGACCGCTTTAGCAACCGTTTTTCAAAAAAATGACTAGTGACAAAACTAGCGAATTTTCTGGTGTTGTTGGAGACTTTTGGAGACTAACGTGAAAGCACATATTGTTCTTACTCTTCTCAACGAGCAGCGGGCGCTGCCGTGGACCTCTCCCCTACTCCAAAGCACTCACGGTCCGCAGCCATGCGCTCGTCAAGCGGCCTGGTTGTGCAGCAGTCCCTCTTAGCTGCAGTCAATGCAGGATATGTTCATCCAGACTGCAAATGAATTGTGTTTGCACAAAACCGTTGCTGGCTGGATGTAAACGTAAAATTTTCTTTGTCTTAAATATGTTATTGCAATAAAATCTGCCCTGCATTTCACTCACACAGCCTGAGCCCTGGACCAGACCGGCCGCTTGACGAGCAGTTTGACCCTCATAATGACCGTTTTATGTCATTATAAATGTCATTTATATTTATTTTAGACAGAGAAAGGTCAAGAAATGTGTGCTCATTTGTAAATAATAGTAATAATGCACAATTAAAATTCCGATCAATATTCATTCATGGAGCCCAGCAAGTTAACACTGCTCTGCACATATTTCAGAATAAAAGCCTTGTATTAACAAATGGAGTTTTTGAAACTGTAGTTATGTTGCTTGTATGATGTCAATATACAGTCAAATGATCACTTTTACTTTACTTTTACTGCAGCTTATGTCAAAAATTGGCGAGACCTCGAATCTCTAGAAGAGACGCAGCTGTGTGTGCGCGGGTGGTGTGGAAGCTCTAACACGTTAACATGGACGCCAATATAAAAAACGACAGGTAACGCAGCCGCCACAGTCTCATTCTTAGTTGCTTGTTTGTTAGGGATGTAGTGGTTATGCTGTGAGCTCTTACCTGAAGGCATATACTCCCACCAGCGACCAGCACATAGATCCACCACCTTGACCACTCGCAGGTACAGTGTTACAGCTTCCCGAAGCTTTCTGGACAGACACTCCATACACATGATGTCCTTCATGGGAAGGTACCTACAAAACAAAACAATGTTCAAACTCTCTGCCCCTTTTGCACCTTAGACTAAGATCAAGGTGTAGCTCTTATTCCTGTTAAGTCAGCTATGGGAGGGTTGAATAATACAAAACATAAGCCATGAGATGATACACATTTGTCAACTGTCAGAGATTTGAAAATACTGTTTATGCTTTAGTAGGTGTCCCTGTAATATCTCTAGGTGTATTAGACCACTGTGAAAAAGTTGCCAAACACTAGGCAGGACTATTTTAAAGCAGTATTGGCTTTTTATACCAATGTGACAACTGTGATATCACCTGTACCTTACTTGTACACAGTCTCATCCATGTTGCTGACATACTACTCATGGTAACAGCCATGCAAGATACAGGACACTATATATTGTCAAGTACAACGTGTATGTGGAGGGCAGCATACCTGAATATGTGACAGAGGACTTCATGGGACAGCTCATTGATGTAGTCTTTGGGCTCACTAGGTCTCAGGACCAATTCCCCTCCAACGCTGCCCACTATAGGCTGGAGTTTAGAGGCCTTCCTCCTAGGACCCATCACTTGTGCGTCACTGTCCAGGCTGATACACACACACTTCCTCCCTCCTGCAGGAGGCTCTATTATCCAAGCATGAACCTAGTTCTGGACACAACATCACAGTAGAAGATGAGACAATGGGAGTGAGGGAAGAGTATACAGAAACATGGGGTGCTTCTCATTTGCCTTATTTCATGTCTCATCAATCCATGGGTGACTTGGAAATAGATCTGGTCTGCAGTCATGAAAGACACTCGTATTTCTGCCAGGAGGAGGCAAGAATGTGGATAAACACTATCATCATTTATGGAAACCTTTCATTAGACCAACACACAGAAATGTAGAGTTAGGTCAAGCTGTACAAGGACTGATTCAACAACACCCGTAACAATGGAGTGAACTCTGCCCCAGAGAGAGTGACACCATGTCCTAACAGCAAGCGTTACATTACGTCATACGTATGTATCAGCTGTGAGCTCCAGATCAGACTGGAGACGTAACCACTTACAAGATGGGTGAGTAGAACTTGCTATCTGCTGACATTTTTACACAGAAAACACGTTTAATATTGTGATATTCACTGGAAATGACTTGTGTAGGTATCATATAGATAACTCCTCATTTCAACTTGTGATGAGACTGATGGCAGTACACATACACTAATACACAACAACACTTATTAATTAAACTAGTATCAGATCAGTACTGACCGACACCCAAAGCCTAGGAATCACTATTGGGATGGGGACTGAAAAAGTCAGATTGGTGCATCGTTTCACAAATGGGTGTTGCCTCAATTCCTCTATCCTCCATTTCCTCGCACCTCTTCTCATATTTTAGGTGGGAGAGAATAAGACGTGAGGAAAAGATGCAAGTGAAGGAAATAAGGAGACATTTAAGATAAATGCTAAGGACTGACATTAGTTTACATGATACTACTATCCTCGTCACAAAGCTGATTCTGTCTGTAAACGTATTCAGGATAGGATGTTCACGCAATATAATTCATCTCCCTTTAACAAGTTTAGACTTATATTATTCAGGTTTCTGATCACTGTCAGTTACCTGCGCATGTGTGTCATCAACTGCTTGACAATTCATCAGTCTCTGTCATCTCATCAGTCTCCTCACACTATTTACTTCATATTTAGACATATTTCTTGTGCAACTGTTGATATTAAGATATCATTAAACACGGAGGGATCTCACAGCAAGAGGGTCGCAGGTTTGAATCCAGCTTGGGGATCATCCATGGCAAGTTTGCATGTTCTCCCCGTGTAAGCGTGGGTTTTCTCCGGGTACTCCGGCTTCCTTCCACAGTCCAAAGACATGCAATTCAGGTTAATTGATGACTCTAAATTGCTCGTAGGTGTGGATGTGAGCGTGAATGGTTTTCTGTCTCTATGTGCCCTGCGATAGTCTGGCAACCTGTCCAGGGTGTACCCCGCCTTCGCCCAATGCCAGCTGGGTCGGCTCCAGCCCCCCAGTGACCCCTAACGTGATAAGCGGTTGAAGATGGATGGATGGTTGGATCTTACGGATGGCATTTGTTTCTTTTTTAAATGTACTCATACTAAGCAAAGCAAGACTTCAAGAGGTACTATCAGAGCTGAGAGTCCATCTTACCGCCCTAGTGCTACCTCGTCACTTAGCAGAGGTAAACCACAGGTACGTTGGGCTGTTCATAACTGCATTTAACGCTAGCAGGCGCCCAGCAGTTACACGTTGCACGAACCAGCTCCTTAGTGTAACTTCTGTCTTGTCAGTCACGTTACTTTCCTGATATGCTTCGTTTCAAGGCTAATGTGTGTGGGGGGGAAATAAAAACGAAAAGAACTCACTGATCACAAGGCATGTAGTACATTCATGTCACTTCCGCTGGGATGCTCTGAGCAAAACCACCAAAACAAACAGTATTATTTCTGTTTGTTTGCTGACTGACTAACGACGGTACGTCGGTTTACAACCACATGGCCGTTAAACGTTCACTTCACATTAAAACTGAAGACGTCACATTACTCCACACTTGTCACAGTCGTTTAACGCGATCATGCTACAAAGTTCAACCTGGTCTTTGTCAAAGCTAGCTTACTAGTTAGCATAGCTGCAGCTAGCACTGTACACAAAGACAAAACCACAGAAGTGGACATCACAGCGAGCTCACGGACTACAACTACATCTCCTCCAGCGCTGGTGCTAACCTACCGGCATTTTTCGATCAAAGCCGCTGTGATGTTGCTCTTCATCCATCCCGAGTACAGCAGATTTGCTAAAGAGTTTCGCTCTAGTTCTTCTTCTTCGTCTTTTACTGTATCGGGCTGTTCTTCTTCTTCTGTAGGATTTCTGGCAGCTGGCATCCTTTAAGTTGCTTTACTGCCTCCTACTGGATTTAATCCTCCACTGTCATTCTGGGCCATTGTACTGTATTCTTGTAAATATTAAAAATAAAATATAATAATAATGACTAGAAAAATTCATTTATAGCTAATGAATGCTGCCTGTTAAAATGAAAATGAAATTAATTGCAAACCGTTGCTGAAAATGCAGAAATGACTGCCTAACATGTTAAAGCTCAAATGCATTGCACAGCACTGCTGAAAAAAACCTAGAAGTTGAAATGTACAACTGGCAGGGTTGGAAGTTCAGCTGTATCATCTGAAGAAGCTGAGAGCAGAAATATATTGTTAGAGAAGCTGGAAACTAAATTGCAATACTGTCAAAAGTGGTGAATTTGAATTATCCTAAAAAGGTGGAAAGTAGAAATGCTTTATATGAATATCAGACAGATAACTGCATTGTTAAATGCAGAGAGAGATGGAGAGAGAGAGAAAGAGAGACAGACAGACAGACAGACAGAGTAGTATTTGGGTGAAATAAACCTTTAAAACTCAGTCTTCAGACATCAAGTACCTAGCAAACTTGACATTCTATACTATGACTTTTATTTGACTTTTTTCAACATGCTATACTATGACTTTTTTGACATACAATACAATGACGATTTTTGATATACATACTATGACTTTTTTTGACACAGTATATGACATTTATTTGACGTTTTTCGACATACTACACTATGACATTTATTTGACTTTTATTGACATGCTATACTATGTCTTTTATTTAACGTTTCTTGACATTCTATACTATGACTTTTTTTGACACAGTATGACATTTATTTGATGTTTTTCGACATACTACACTTTGACATTTATTTAACTTTTATTGACATGCTATACTATCTTATTTGACGTTTCATGATATTTTATGCTATGACTTTTATTTGACTTTTTCCAACATACTAAACGATGACTTTAATATGACATTTTTTGCCATACTATACTATGACTTTTATTTTACTTTTTTTTATGACTTTTTTGACATTCTATACTATGACTTTTTACACAGTACTGCTGATAAGGAGGCTGACTGGAGGAGGGAGTGTACTGGTGAAACCTGTTTAACTCACAGAACTAGGAACAGCTGTGGAGCTGGAATCCTTTTCTCCAGAAACTTTATTCCTCAGTTTGTAGAAACTGAGGAAGTTATTAAAGGTCGTCTGTTGCAGCAGGACATTGTGGATTTACCAGGTTTTTATTGTGGACTGTTTAAGGTGTGGAGCCTGTTGAAGAAGGAGAGCCTGGGACACCACAGCTCAGTGTACTGGCTGCTCCAGGAACCAGTTATTCATGGGACCTGTCTCAGTGCAGTCTGTCAGGTGAGGTCTGTCTAATGTGGTGACTCTGGGACATGTGGTTCAGTTTGCAGATGCAAACTTGGACAATGCAGATCCTCTGGCCTGTCGGTTAGAGGTGAAATCCACTCGGGCTATCTCTCTGTTAGTGAGCTGACCCTGTTACAGCAGTATTGTGATGGTTCTGTTAAAGCTGATGGTGGTGATGTTTTTCCTTCACTGGGTGTTTCCACAGATTTTAAAGACTGTTCAGGATTGTTTTTAAAAAGTGGGAGGTTTCCTGAGATTTCTCTTCAAGGCGCATATGGAAAAGTAATGTATAAAATGTTTGTTAAAGTTTTACAAAGGGACAGATTGAATAGTAAAACTGACACCCCTTGGAGGGCTCACTTAGGTCTAAGTGCTAATGTTGGACCTGAATGGAGAACTCTGTATAAACCACCGTTGGTTAAAAGAACTGTTGACCTGCAGTGGAGGGTCTTATATGGTATTGTGGCTGTAAATGCTTTTGTTTCCGTCATTAACTCCGACGTCAGTCATGATTGTCCATTTTGCTCTCAGTGTGACTGTTTTTCATTGTTTCATGAATGTTGTCGACTGCTGCCACTGTTTTCAATGTTGGAATGAGTTTTTGGACTATTTGGTAATTTTTTTTCCAAGTGTATGTTCATTCTGGGCTACAGGTACTCCCAGAAAAATAAAGACTAAAAAGATGTCAACTCTTTAATTTCATTCTGGGGAGAACAAAGATGGCCGTGTATCTGAACAGGGTGGAACAGAAAAGAGAAAGCTGTGGATGACGATGTTGTTTTTGTGTTTGTGAAAATGATGAAAGATAAAAGTCAATTTTAATTATTACAGAATGATGAAGGACCTGGAAAGATTTTCCAGTGTGTGGTGCTACAAGATGTTCACAGCTGTAGGGTTTCTCTCCAGTGTGGACACGCTGGTGGACTCTGAGTTTGCTCCCCGAAGTGAACGTTTTCCCACATTGGTCACAGTTGTGTAGATCAGTGATGAAAGTTGGATCTGTAGATCCAAGTCCAAGTACTTCTCATCTGGTTTTTCACTTTAAAGTAAAAGAAAGTCGCCACCTGGAGGTCAGGAGGGAAACAACAGGTCCTTAACTCTTCTCCTCGTCTCCTTGCTCCTTGATCCTCCCGTGATCTGGAAATCGATTTCAGTGCTCCATCTTGGAGGACATCCCAATTCTCAAAATGAATGTTGATCAGCGAGGACAGAAGATCATGGAACAAGGAGCGAGGAGCAAAGATCGAGGAGCGAGAAGCGACGAGTGTGGAGGTAGGATCAAGGTACAAGATACAAGGTACAAGAACTCTCGCGAGATTCGCTGCCTCACAGCCTATCCGGACGTTAACGGTCTCGCGAGATTTTCTCCCTCCCAGCCGCCGCCCTCTGGCCCGGTTCCACTCAGAAGAAGAGGAAGAGGAAGGGAAAGAGGAGGAAGAAGATAAGAAAGAGGAGGAAAAGTGAACCCACACACACTCAGGTAAACACTTTAATAATGTTTCTTTGAGCCGGAAATCTAAGCGAATATAGCGTTAGCACGCCGGGTTAGCTCCGATGCTAATCAGCTAATTAGCCGTTGTTAGCTTAGGTTTGCTGCTGTGTGGCTAACTGCTAGCGTTAGCCTTAACTTTCTTTAATGTGTGCTTGTGTTCGATTGTTGAACTTCCAGTTCCTTTGTGTTTCAGTTAAGCTAATTTAAAATGAGCCGAATGAAACGGAGCTTAGCAGATGCTAACAGGGTCATAACACTTTAATAATGTTTCTTTGAGCTGGAAATCAAAGCGCATATAGCGTTAGCACGCTGGGCTAAGCCGTAATGTTTTTAGGCTAACATGGACCATATTATAGTAAAACCAGAGGAGACAACAGAACCTGAATATCTTTGTGTGCTTTGGTTTTTAGTGAGTCCAGGACAACAGCGTCCAGCTGTCAGAGTGGAGCTCTGCTGGATCTCAGAGACCAGGACTAGGAGCCCGTTTCAGAAAGCAGCTTTCACAAACTCTGAGATGGAAAAGTTTTCGGTTCCAGAGCAGCTGATCAGAGTTTGTTCACTCAAACGTGAGGATGAAAACAGCTATCATCAGTGGAGCTGTGAGACTCCGGTTCATCATGGCGACAGGTAAATAAGGGGCAGAAAAGAGGCAGGTAAATAAATTGAACTGAGTGTTGTCCGTGAATTCATCTTTTAGCCAACTGACATTTCCTTGATGGATGATAAAGTGGTGATTGTGACTGCGTATTAGGCTGTAGCCTCCATTACATTTTAAAAGACTCATTTAGCTTTAATGTGGCTGTGTATTAGATTGTAGCCTACATTACATTTAAATAGATTTATTCAGCTTTAATGTGATGGGACAAAACACAGGAGCAGCAGCTGAAGATGAAGATGAAAACTCTCAGATCTGTCCATTGGAGAGATTGAGACATGACTGTACGCTCTCAGTCTGATCCAGTAATAATGTTTGGTGGTTTAAAGGTTCGGTAGAGTCCATTTGAAATAGTTGACATCAAAGAAATGCCTGACAGCACATAACAGAGTAACTTTAGACAGTCCTGATTACCAAACTAATATCCGACACACAGTAAACCTTCGATACAGACTGAATGAATGAGGAAATAAAACACTAATCACACTCTCTGAAACAGAGACCAGGACCAGGACCTGAAGCACTTCAAGAGTGAAATGGAGGAGGACCAGCAGAACCTGGGCCAGTGGAACAACCAGGTCCCCAGAGGACCAGCAGCAGATTCATCCTCTGAGACCACCGATGTTCAGGCTAGTGTTCATGACTTCATGGCTTTGAAACAGCTCAGTGTTTCATAAATATTAGTGCAGGGTGCACTAAAATGGGTTGAAGATGATCATAAAATAATCCTCCATGAGGACAATTTGTCTTTTTGTAAAGTAACGTCTCATTTTCACCACAGAGGAACCTTGACTCTGAGCTACTCATCATCCCATCAGCGACTCCCATCTGGTCATTTTATAAAATAATACAGATATCACTATAACATTACATATAGTGTTTTTCTTTTTCTTCCAACTGATAGATACTAGAGCTGGGAGAACAATCCATCGACAGGGTTCCTGCAAGGTCTTAAAAAATGTCAAAAAGTTTAAAATACAGTAACCCAAATTTAAGGCCCCAAAATATCTTAAGATTTCATGAAATGTCTTAAATCCGATCTTGGCAGGTCTTGAAATTTCATTAACGTTATCTTTGTTTTAAAAGAAATGCATTATCCTGCTTTTAAATGTTTTGATATTTGAACATGCCGTAATTAAACTATAAAGAGGAACCAAAAGGGAATAGCTGTTCTCTCCAGATAGAGTTTATCGGAGCACACCCATGTCACGTTCAGTCAAGGGGAGTGGTGTAATTATTAGTGGAGAAACCTTGTGGAAAGTGAAAAGCCGCCCGTAACATCGCTGACGTCGTTTAAGTCAAACTTCAGGTCAGAGTGTTAAAACCAGGTAAAAAATGGGTAAATGCTAGTTCAGTTAGCACAGGTTAGAGAACAGTGAAGTTAGTGTGTGGTTGGAAACACATTTGAAGCCTGCTGCAGCCTCTGCAAGAAAACTTTGAAACTTGGAACATTGGGCATCACTCTGTTACTCACTCCATCACTCACTCATCACTCTCACTCACTTTTCATGCTCTCTCTCTCACTCTCTTACTCACTCACTCACAATCTCACTCTCTGCTGTCTGATGTCTTCAAGTGATTACATTATACTTTTTCTATTTAATTATACAGGCGAAACTTGAAACTAGAATATTGTGCAAAAGTTCATTTATTTCAGTAATTCAACTCAAAAGGTGAAACTAAGATATTATGTAGACCCATTACATGCAAAGCAAAATATTTCAAGCCTTTATTTGTTAAAACTTTGATGATTATGGCTTACAGACTGTGGAAACCCCAAATTCAAAATCTCAGAAAATTTGAATGTTGTGAAAAGTTTCAATATTGTAGGCTCAAAGTGTCACATTCTAATCAGCCAACCAATATAACTCACAATCATGGGGAAGACTGCTGACCTGACAGTTGTAAAGAAAACCATCATTGACACCCTCCACAAAGAGAGGTTTGTGTTGTATCAAAGCACATTAATAGAAAGTTAAGTGTAAGGGAAAGAGTGAAGAAGAAGAAAAAGGTGCTTAGATTATTATATAATATTATATTATAAGAAATATTTTGCTTTGCATGTGATGTGTCTATATATTAGTTTCACCTTTTAAGTTTAATTGCTGAAATAAATGAACTTTTGCATGATAATCTAATTTTTTTTAATCTGTAGTTTGTAACTTTTTATTATTTATTTGGTGATAAAACTGTGAAAACTGTTGAAAGTGTTTCATTGAATAAATTAATTGACTTTACAAGTAATTCTGGGATACTAATTTTCTTTCACATCCTTAGTACTTTCTTGCCAGTATGAACATGAAGTAGGTCTTAAATTCATCCATCATGGTCTTAAAAAGGTCCTTAAAACTCTGAAATGTGACGTGTTGAAACCTGCAGATACCCTGCATTCACTTATGTATTGCAATTTAATTTTTTGTACAATTTTGAAATTGATGTTTTAATGCCAGAGTCTATATATTTCCTTCATCTGAGTTTCTGTGGAGCTAGAGGGAAGTTAGCGCTTTTATTATGGTAGTCTGAGACTGTCTGATCCGTTTCGTATCCAACTTATTGTCCCATGTTTGATCGTTTCATCACTTAGCTGGGTGTACAAGTCAAATGTTTGAAGCTAGCTACCGGTTGCTACTGTTTTCCAAGTTCATGTCCACCTTAAATTTATTTAAAACATACGTAAATTATTTGTACATATTTGTGTGCATGAGAAATACATTTGTGAACTTTTTTAACACCTGGTGGAGGTAACTGAGGTTCTACAGTCGCAAGGCCCCAGGGATTGACGAGATCCGACCAGAAATGCTGAAGGATCTGGTTGTGGAGGGGCTGTCGAACCTCTGATTGAAGAGGAACAATGTAGATTTCGTCCTGGCTGTGGAACAACGGACCACCTCTTCACTCTCGCAAGGATCCTGGAGGGGGCCTGGGAATACGCCCATCCAGTCTACATGTGTTTTGTGGACTTGGAGAAGGCTTATGAATGGGTCCCCTGGGAGATTCTGTGGGAGGTGCTGTGGGAGTATGGGGTGAAGGGGTCACTTCTCAGGGCAATCCAATCTCTGTACTCCCAAAGCGAGAGCTGTGATCAGGTTCTCAGCAGTAAGTCAGACTGGTTTCCAGTGGGGTTGACCTCCGCCAGCGTTGCACTTTGTCACCAATCCTGTTTGTGATATTCATGGACAGGATATCGAAGAGTAGTTGGGGGGGAGGACAGTTTACAGATTGGTGTGTTGAAGATCTCGAGGCTGCTTTTTGCAGATGATGTGTTCCTGCTGGCATCATCGATCTGCGACCTCCAGCACTTACTGGATCGGTTCGCAGCAGAGTGTGAAGCAGCTGGGATGAGGATCAGCACCCCTAAATCTGAGGCCATGGTTCTCAGCAGTAAACCAATGCATTGTCTACTCAGGGTAGGGAATGAGTCTTACCCCAAGTGAAGGAGTTCAAGTATCTCGGGGTCTTCTTCACGTAACTAACATAATCGTAATATGTGTATATGTGCTTTAATATGAAAGAGCTGAACAGATTTGTGTCTGAATCACAGATGATATGAATGTGCATTTTTTTTCTCATCTAAACAAGGAAAGGAAACAAGGTTTGAACCTCAATATGTTTCTGAGTTCAAATAAACTGGATGAATGAGTGACTTAGTCCATGGGTTCATCTTAAACTGTACTGGGTGTTACATTTCCCATAATGCTATTTTATAATGGGGATGTTGACTGATAATTACTAAATGTCAAGGGGACGTCTATGATGACCAATCAAATGTCTCTAGAGGGACACGGCCCTGCGGTTGGTTGTCTCAGGTGGTTGTGCATTAGTCTGACTGGACCATTGTTCCACTGACATGTTCTAAATGTTCTTTATAGTTCTAGATAGGTCGCTCCACCAAGGCTTTTCTCTTACTCTCTCTCTCCGTATGTCTGTTGCTATAGAAATGGAGAGGAAGAAGAATGGGACTGATTGATCAGAGAGGTCGCACTAGAGAGAAACTACACAGCTGTGACCAATGTGGGAAAACGTTCACTTCGGGGAGCAAACTCAGAGTCCACCAGCGTGTCCACACTGGAGAGAAACCTTACAGCTGTGATGAATGTGGGGCGGCGTTCACTACATCAGGTAACCTGAAAACACATCAGCGTATTCACACTGGAGAGAAACCTTACAGTTGTGGCTTTTGCGGGACAGCATTCCAAGACCAGAGTCACCTGAAAAGACATCAGCGCATTCACACCGGTGAGAAACCCTACAGCTGTGATGAATGTGGGACAACTTTCAATTCATCAGGGGACCTGAAAAAGCATCAACGCATTCACACTGGAGAGAAACCGTACTGCTGTGACCAGTGTGGGAAAACTTTTTCTAATGGTAGTCATCTTAAAATCCACCAACGTGTTCACACTGGAGAGAAACCGTACTGGTGTGATCAGTGTGGGAAAACCTTTTCTAACAGTAGTCATCTTAAAATCCACCAACGCATTCACACTGGAGAGAAACCGTATTGGTGTGACCAGTGTGGGAAAACTTTTTCTAATGGTAGTTCCCTTCAAACCCACCAACGCATTCACACTGGAGAGAAACCATACTGGTGTGACCAATGTGGGAAAACTTTTTCTCAGAGTAGTTCACTTAAATACCACCAACGTATTCACACAACATAATTTTGAATATTTTACAGAGACCATCTTGCTGTTTCCTCCTGCCTCCTCCTCATGCTCTGATAGCTGTGTTGTTATATTTTGAGCTTCTTTCCACATTGAAGGCTGACCAACAGTAAATTCATGTATGTTTTCATGGCTATGACTACATACGTGGACCACCAAAAACTTCCCAGTGGGACTCTGTTATGGAGCTGAACTGTCGGAAGACAGAGGAGTCTTCCAGTCACAAAGAGGAAAACCAACCACAAAGCTTTAAACATCTTAAAGGAAATTCTGGTTTATTTCAACCTGATGTATTTCCCATAAATATACCCGTTGCGACCCTGTGGATCATGCCTACACAGATTGACCCTTTTTTCTGTTACACGTGTTTTTTTGTGATGTAAGTTGAATTCTATCTGTCATGTTGGTAATTTGTATCTCCCTGAGACTCTCACAGACTTGTCTGCTTTATGGGAGCGACTCCTTCCCTTTGGCCTCTTGCTCTCATCTAGACAGATCTGTGCCACCTGTTGAGATCAATCATATCCTTTCAGTTATTGTGTAATTAGTGCACACATACACTCACCGGCCACATAATTAGGTACACCTTGCTAGTAAAAGGTTGGACCTCTTTTGCCTTCAAAACTACCTTAATTCTTCGTGGCATACTTTCAACAAGATGTTGGAAACATTCTTCAGAGATTTTAGTCCATATTGACATAATAGCATCAGGAAGTTGCTGCAGATTTGTCAGCTGCACATCTGTGATGTGAATCTTCCGTTCCACCACATCCCAAAGGTGTTCTACTGGATTGAGATGTGGTGACTCTGAAGGCCACTGGAGTACAGTGAACTCATTGTCATGTTCATGAAACAGTTTGAGATGATATGAGCTTTGTGACATGGTGCATTATCCTGCTGGAAGTAGCCATCAGAAGATGGGAACACTGTGGTCATAAAGGGATGGACATGGCTAGCAACAATCCTCAGGTAGGCTGCAGTTTCCTGTTCTTAGTTGACAGGAGTGGCACCCGGTGTGGTCTTCTGCTGCTGTAGCCCATCTTCTTCAAGGTTCCACGTGTTGTGCGTTCAGAGATGGTGTTCCTTGGTTGTAACGAACGGTTGTTTGAGTTACCGTTGCCTTTCCATCATCTCCAACCAGTCTGCCCATTCTCCTCTGACCTCTCACATCAACAAGGCATTTTCGTCCACATAACTGCCGCTCACTGGATATTTTCTCTTTTTCAGACCATTGTCTGTAAACCCTAGAGATGGTTGTGGGTGAAAATCCCAGTAGATCAGCAGTTTTTGAAGTACTCAGACCAGCCCGTCTGGCACCAACTACCATGCCACGTTCAAAGTCTCTTAAATCCCCTTTCTTCCCCATTCTGATGCTCGGTTTGAACTTCAGCAAGTTGTCTTGACCACGTCTATATGCCTAAATGTATTGAGTTGCGGACATGTGATTGGCTGATTAGCAATTGAACAGGTGTATCTAATTATGTGGCTGGTGAGTTTATATCAACATATGTAGGCCTGTCTATCTAGTGTTTGTGTACCTACATGTTACTATAACAAGGTTTATCAGTGTTGATCAGGTTTTATTCAGTCGTTTATATCATAGAAATGTTTGATACTGTTTTGCAGCAGATGAAGCTCAGATGACAAATAGGGAAGAATTAATTATGAGAAACAAATTAATTAGTATCAGTCCTGCAGAAGAAGTTTAACTGCAAGATTAAATATAAATAAAGATGGGAGGAGTGCTGTTTCCCACCAACTGAGCGCTGCATCACTTCCTCAGATGATAAGAAGTCAACAGAGTCTGTGTCTTCTGATCTACTCCTTCCTCTCCTCTGGTGTTGCTCTGCTGTACATGGACTTTGATGCCTCCCCTCTGATGGGGTTTGGGGGGGCGGAAGGACCGTTCACCCGTCTTGATGTCCAGATGTCCACTGTGGGTCCAACACCTCACCAACTATGACTAAAGGACTCTGAATCCTCCAAACCAGATCATCTCTCTCACTGCTCAGCTTCTCTGCCCCGATTGCTGACCGTCAGCTGCTGAGACCCGAAGTTCACATCAAACAGAAATGAGTCAAGGCCAGTTCACCCCATGAGATCCACCAGATCCAGAATGCTGAGGTTCAGACAGAACCTGGTACCACTCCTGGTAACCAGAACAACCTCCCATCTGTACATCAGAAAACTTCATCTGATATAAATACATTCTCAGATGTGAAAGAGTTTGATGATTAGGCTCCTAAACAGCTTTAGAGTCAATTAATAAATAAGGTTTCTCTAATAAATTAATAGTTAATATCAGATACAGTTGTGCTCAAAAGTTTTCATGCCCTGGCAGAATTTATGATTTCTTGGGAGGATATGAATGATAACACAAAAAACATTTTTCCACTCATGGTTAGTGGTTGGGTTAGTGGCTGTGTTTACTCTTTTTAAATCATAATGACAACAGAACCCTCCCAAATAACCCCGATCAAAAGTTTACATACCCTGGTGATTTTGGCCTGAAAACATGCACACAAGCTGACACAAAAAGGTTTGAATGGCAGCTAAAGGTAACCATGCTCACCTGTGGCCTGTTTGCTTGTAATCAGTGTGTGCACAAAAGGTCTTTGAGTTTCTGTGCTTCCGACAGATCCTTGCATTTTTGATCCAGTGCTGCACTGACGTTTCTGGATTCTGAGTCATGGGGAAAGCAAAAGAGCTGTCAAAGGATCTACGGAAAAAGGTAATTGAACTGTATAAAACAGGAAAGGGATATGAAAAGATATCCAAGGAACTGAGAATGCCAATCAGCAGTGTTCAAACTCTGATTAAGAAGTGGAAACTGAGGGATTCTGTTGAAACCAAACCGCGGTAAGGTAGACCAGCAAACATTTCTGCCACAACTGCCAGGAAAATTGTTAGGGATGCAAAGAAAAACCCACAAATAACTTCAGCTGAAATACAGGACTCTGAAAAAAATGTGGTGTGGCTGTTTCAAGATGTACAATACGGGGGCACTTTTTGAAGAAAAATGGGCTGCATGGTCGAGTCGCCAGAAGAAAGCCATTACTATGCAAATGCCACAAACTAGCCCACTTATAATATGCCAAACAGCACAGAGACAAACCTCAAAACTTCTGGAGCAAAGTAATTTGGACCGATGAGACCAAAATTGAACTTTTTGGCCACAACAATAAACGCTACATTTGGAGAGGAATCAATAAGGCCTATGATCAACGGAACACCGTTCCCACTGTGAAACACGGAGGGGGATCGCTGATGTTTTGGGGATGTAAGCTACAAAGGCGCAGGAAACGGTCAAAACTGATGGCAAGACGCAGCATGTTATCAGATACTGGAGGAAAATTTGCACTCATCAGCCTGGAAACTGCGCTTGGGACGTACTTGGACGTTTCAACATGACGACGATCCAAAACACAAGGCCAAGTCCACGTGTCATTGGTTACACCAGAATAAAGTGAAGGTTCTGGAGTGGCCGTCTCAGTCTCCTCACCTCAGTATCATTGAGACACTCTGAGGAGATCTCAAATGTGCAGTTCATGCAAGACAGCCCAAGAATTTACAGGAACTGGAGGCTTTTTGCCAAGAAGAATGGGTCGCTTTACCATCAGAGAAAATAAAGAACCTCATCCACAACTACCACAAGCTTTAAGCTGTCATTGATGTTTAAGGAGCAATACAAGGTATTAAGAACTGGGGTATGTAAACTTTTGATCAGGGTCATCTGGGAAGTTTCTGTTGTCAATATAATTTAAAAAGACTAAACACAGTTGTTTGACAATAAATGACTTCACCCAACCACTAACCATGAGTGGAAAAAAAGTTTTGTGTTATCATTCATATTCTCTGAAAAATGGCCATGAAATCATAAATTCTGCCGGGGTATGTAAACTTTTGAGCACAACTGTATTAGAATAATGGAGAAATTCATCAATAAGCCTTAACCCTAAATTAGGCTTATCCCTAAATTTAGAAGATGAAACTGCTTCACAATCTTCAATGGTGCTTCTTAAACTCTCAGCTGCTGAACGGTGCATTAATACCTAAAACTAAATTTAACTGATGAGCCTAAATGTTAAGTTTAATGAAGAGATATCAGTCACTGAATTGACCTTGTCACATCTGGTTAGTTTCTATTC
The DNA here is from genome assembly GCA_947000775.1 of Pterois miles. NCBI lineage: Eukaryota > Metazoa > Chordata > Actinopteri > Perciformes > Scorpaenidae > Pterois > Pterois miles. The sequence continues at coordinate 17,853,142 of CAMQGK010000308.1, forward strand.
ATAAATGTTCATCGTTGTATTCAATGTATTCCTTCATTCATCCTTTATTATTCTGTTCCTTTTTCCCTTTGTTTTATCATTTATTGTCTTATTTCCTGTTAGTAGTGCAGCATCCCTAGGATTATCATTCAACTAATTAATATCAAAGTTTGAGCTTTTTTCCTAACTTAAATAATTTAATTGAATATCAGTTTTCTTTCTGATATTAAAACTAATTATATATGTAGCTGAGTGTCATCACTCCTTCACCTTTTGCAACAATTCAGGGGTTTATGATTAATTGTTTAGATGTATTAATTCTACATACATATTTTGCTTTTATTGAATAATTAATTATTAATCTGCTCCATGCAGTATTATCATCAGGACCCACAAAAGAGTCTCTGTTAGCCTTGTGTTAAGAATGATTTATCACAGATGTGTTTATTATTGTTGTTTGTATCTACTTCAGTTGATTTGTTTTGTGAAGCAAATTCAACAGAGATCAAGTTCAGTTACTACGGCAACTGATGCTGGGAGACTAACCTGGTCCGGGGCAGGCTAACTGTCAGGCTAAGAGTTCCTGTTACACCAGCCTGATGGGAAAACAACCATTTAACCTCTGATGACGGATTACTTGACTTCTTTAAAGCTGCAGTAGGTAGAGTAGTTTTTGTTGCATAATTGGGCAGAAATCCCATAACCTTTCAGCGTATTCAATTCAAGTGCTCTGAGAGAAAACTAGACTTCTGCTCTTCCCCGTGGGAACACTTTGGGATCCCCCAGTCAGAGCTGGTTAATGTGGCTCGGGAAAGGGAAGTTTGGGGTCCCCTGCTGGAGTTGTTGCCCCGACCCTGGATAAGAGGTTGATGAGGAGTGATTGAGAGTAAAAATGCAAGAACAGTATGAATAAATATTAATCCAAATGTAGAAATATAAACAGCGTTAATGCCAGAGTATACCAGATTATTACACAGCTGAATTATTTCACTCAATTACTGCACATGTGAAGATATAATAAATTGTGGGGTTATAACTGTAGATAGGGGTAAAAATAATATTGTATTTATTGTATATATATGTATATACGTATAAATATACAACACTTTACAGTCAGCGTGAGCATGTCGACAGTTGTCTAGACTAGATGTTTGATCCTAAATATAATCTATTAACTTCAAGTTGATAATGTCTGTATGACGATAAAGTAAATCAATGTCTTAGTTTGAGCAGTTTACAGTAAATGTTGGTAACATGGAACTCCATGCCAATGCAGTGTTAGCGGGTGGGTGGGGTTGGGGGTTGGAATTGGGCCTCAAATATCCATCCATCCATGATCTGTAACCTCTTATCCCATTCAGGGTCTTGGGAGGTCTGGAGCTGATCCCAGCAGATATTAGGTGAAGGTGGGTTCACCCTGGACAGGTCTCCAGACCATCACAGGACTGACACATAGAGACAGACAACCATTCATGCTCACATTCACACCTATAAGTTTACAAGACTAAAATATGTTTTATGCTGGAGATCAGCTCTGACTGGTTGTTTTCCTCCAGTCTATGAAATATTACAGATGCCAGTAGGACACCAGAGGACACAGAGGATCATGATTTTATTCAGATTACCTGTCTCATGAACTACTGTCACTATATAGTGACCGTTTTATCAAAATAACTTTTTAATCACATTTGCTCCATTTCTACCCACTGCAACTTTAACCACTATCAGTTTATACCAAGGGTGTCAAACGTACGGCCTGCATAAAATTGTTCAATGAAAGAAACTGCTGTTCTAAATGTGTCTTGATGTCGCAATACTGATTCTGTTAAGCAAGCAAACTGTTGCTGAAGCTGCCTTGTCATTCTGCCTATTATGTCTTCTACTTTGAGCAGAGCAGAGTGCATAACTTGAATAACTTGAACAAAATGCTGCAAGGACACAACAAAGTTGTCACGCAGTATTATGACAGTGTAACAGACTGTTCTGTATTTGGAAAAATGTTCTCTGCCTGTCTCTGTAAGTTGCCATAGGCCAGGAAGTTTTGGTTGGCGGACTTCTGCTGTGTTGTTGATGTTAGGAGAGAGAATAACAAATCACGGCAGCAGTTGCTGCTCGCCGTCGGATACCATGTTGTCTGTGACTCCTTTTATATATTTCCTACAGTTCAGCAAACCTGAGACGCTCGGTTACTACAGCATATGTGTGTTCAAGCTGAAGCTGTCATTGTGGGAGACACAACTTGCAGGTGGTGATGCCGAAAGATGTGTGCGCAACCCAACATGCCGCCGACCATGAAGCAGGTCAAAGATAAAACAACAGTTTGAGCAATGCTTTCAGATTTTTGGTGAATTGGAGAAAGACTTCAAAAATTTTTTGCTCGCCATTCACCATGAATGCCGCTGATCTGCTCTGAAATTGTTAATGCATTGCACAGCCTTTATTTTTATGTCAATAAATAGTGTATCTTACAAGGCAGGGAGTAACTCAACCCTTTTGAATAGTTTCTGCCTCAGTTTGTATGGTGTGGTGAGTTAGCTCAGGATTAAGATGTGGAAATGACAAATGAAGTATTTGATGCCAAGAAGAGTTGGTTGTATTTTGTTCAATCCTAGATAGGCTGTGACTGAAAGTTGTTGCCTTCGTAGATACACTGACACCAGGTCTAAGTTCCAGTCACTGAGGCAGAGAGACAGAGAGCAACAGAGAGAGAGAGAGCAGCAGAAAGAAAGAAATGGAGAGCAGAAAGAGAGAGAGAGCAGCAGAGAGAAAGAGAGAAGCTGCGCTTCCTCACATGAACTCTGTGAGGAAATTTGAAGAATCTGCTACTTTAGACGAGAAACTGCAACAAAAGTATCAATCTCATCATGCTAGTATCGATCCGATACCAATGCATACCGTGGTATCGATACTATCAATATTTAGATCGATACGCCAAGCCGTAGTGTTTTCAGGCTAACATAGACCGTGTTAGCACAGTAAAACCAGAGGAGACAGCAGGACCTGAATATCTCCGTGTGCTTTGGTTTTTAGTGAGTCCAAGACAACAGCGTCCAGCTGTCACAGTGGAGACCAGGACCAGGAGCCTGTTTCAGAAAGCAGCTTTAACAGACTGAGATGGAAAAGTTTTCGGTTCCAGAGCAGCTGATCAGAGTTTATTCAATCAAACGTGAGAATGAAAACAGCTATCATCAGTGGAGCTGTGAGACTACAGTTCACCATGGCGACAGGTAAACAAGAGACAGAACCTCCATCTGAATCCAGTCCACATAGAGATATTAATGCATGGAGATGCTGACTGTGCACATTTTCTTAACTAAAGAACATTAACAATAAATGAACATTGCGGAATTGTAAATTCTAAATTCTGAACTGAACATTCTGGAATTGGAATGTAACCCATTCTAAAATCTGAACAAAATATTACTTAATGGTAATGTTATGTGTTCTAAAATCCAAACTGAACATTGTGTAATAGTAATGTAAGCCATTCTAAAATCTGAACTGAACATGCCGGATTTGTAATGTTATATGTTCTAAAATAGAAGCTGAACATTCTGGAATTGTAACGTTATGTGTTCTAAAATCCAAACTGAAGATTCCAGAATTGTAATGTAACCCATTCAAAAATAGAAGCTGAACATTACGGAATTTTAACGTTATGTGTTCTAAAATAGAAGCTGAACATTCCGGAATTTTAACGTTACATGTTCCAAAGAACAAAATTGAACATTCCGCAATTGTAATGGTATATGTTCTGAAATAGAAGCTGAACATTCTGGAATTTTAATGTTATGTGTTCTTAAATCCAAACTGAACATTCCGGAATTTTAATGTTATGTGTTCTTAAATCCAAACTGAACATTCCGGAATTGTAAAGTAACCCATTCTAAAATCTGAACTGAACATTCTGGAATTGTAATGTTATGTGTTCTAAAATCGAAGCTGAACATTCCGGAATTTTGACGTTATGTGTGCTAAAGAACAAAACTGAACATTCCGGAATTGTAATGTTATATGTTCTGAAATAGAAGGTGAACATTCTGGAATTGTAACGTTATGTGTTCTAAAATCCAAACTGAAGATTCCGGAATTGTAATGTGACCTATTCTAAAATCTGAACTGAACATCCCGGAATTGTAACGTTATGTATTCTAAAATAGAAGCTGAACATTCTGAAATTGTAACATTATGTGTTCTAAATTAGAATCTGAACATTCCGGAATTGTAACATTATGTGTTTTGAAATAGAATCTGAACATTCTGGAATTTTAATGTCGTGTTCTAAAATAGAAGCTGAACATTCTGGAATTTTAACGTTATGCGTTCTAAACTGAACATTCTGGAATTGTTACGTCATATATTCTGAAATAGAATCTGAACATTCCAGAATTGTAACGTTATGTGTTCTAAAGTTCTAAATAGAAGCTGAACATTCCGGAGTTTAATGTCACGTGTTCATTCTGTAATTTTAATGGTGTCTTCTAAAATAGAATCTTAGCATTCCGGAATTGTAACACGATGTGTTCTAAAATAGAAGCTGAACATTCTGTAATTTTAATGGATTTGTTCTAAAATAGAAGCTGAACATTCCGGAATTTTAACGTCATGTTCTAAAATAGAAGCTGAACATTCCGGAATTTTAACATCATGTGTTCTAAAATAGAAGCTGAACATTCTGGAATTGTTACGTTATATGTTCTAAAATAGAAGCTGAACATTCCGGAATTTTAATTTCATGTTTCTAAAATAGAAGCTGAACATTCTGGAATTGTTACGTTATATGTTCTAAAATAGAAGCTGAACATTCCGGAATTTTAATTTCATGTGTTCTAAAATAGAAGCTGAACATTCCAGAATTTTAAAGTTGTGTTGTAAAATAGAATCTGAACATTCTGGAATTGTGACATTATGTGTTCTAAAATAGAATCTGAACATTCCGGAATTTAACGTCATTTGTTCTAAAATAGAAGCTGAACATTCCGGAATTTTAATATCATGTGTTCTAAAATAGAAGCTGAACATTCTGGAATTGTTACGTTATATGTTCTAAAATAGAAGCTGAACATTCTGGAATTTTAATGTCATGTGTTCTAAAATAGAAGCTGAACATTCTGGAATTTTAATGGTGTGTTCTAAAATAGAATCTTAACATTCCAGAATTGTAACATTATGTGTTATAAAATAGAAGCTGAACATTCTGGAATTTTAATGTCGTGTTCTAAAATAGAAGCTGAACATTCTGGAATTGTCACGATATATGTTCTAAAATAGAAGCTCAACATTCTGGAATTTTGATGTTGTGTTCTAAAATAGAATCTGAACATTCCAGAATTGTAACATTATGTGTTCTATTCAGATTCTATTTTAGAACACAGAACATCAGAATTCCAGAATGTTGAGCTTCTATTTTAGAACATATATCGTGACAATTCCAGAATGTTCAGCTTCTGACACAGGTACAGTACTGTCGGCCAGGATGTTCCGCTTCGACACACTCAATGTTGGAATGTTAAGACTATTTTAGAACACCCCATTAAAATTCCAGAATGTTCAGCTTCTATTTTAGAACACATGACATTAAAATTCCAAGAATGCTCGGCTTCTATTTTAGAACATACTGTGAATTCCAGAATGTTCAGCATTTTAGAACACATGATGTTCTAACTCTATTCTAGAACAAATGACAAATTTTGGAATGTTCAGATTGTTTTCGGCATAATGTCACAATTCCAGAATGTTCAGATTCTATTTTGCAACACAACTTTCTAGATGTTCAGCTTCAATTTAGAACATGAAATTAAGATTCCGGAATGTTCGAAAAACTTCTATTTTAGAACATATAACATGGCTGGTGCAATTTTAGAACATGATGTTAAAGTTCAGGAATGTTCAGCTTCTATTTTAGAACATGACGTTAAAATTCCGGAATGTTGGAATTCTATTTTAGAACAAATCCATTTGCGCTACAGAATGTTCAGCTTCTATTTTAGAACACATCGTGTTACAATTCCGGAATGTACTAAGATTCTATTTTAGGAGACACCATTAAAATTACAGAATGTTCCGCTTTCTACTTTAGAACACGTGACTTTTTTTTTTTTTTTTTTTTTTTTTTTTTTTTGGCTTCTAGAGGCATACGTGCAAATTCTGGAATGTTCAGATTCTATTTCAGGAAGTATGGGGTAAAACATTGCTGAAGGGGGAGGTTGGCAAACATATGGGGACAATGGGAGAATTGTGGGCTTCGATTTTTTTTTTGCCAGTATCATTTGGGAATGTTATTATATTTTAAAACTTGCATTGTTACAGTTACTAAGTGTTCGGATTCTAATTTAGAGCACATATCATTATGGCTAAAAAAAGTCATTAGCTTCATTTTTAAGGTATAACGTTACAATTCAGGATGTTCAGTTCGATTTTAGGTAGATAGTATTTTTTTTTTTTTTGTGGGTTTTGGCAGAACACATAGCGTTACAATTTTGGAATGTCCAAGTTCTAGGCCAGGGCATATAACATTACAATTCCAGAATGTTCAGTTTTGTTGTTCCGCTTTACCTAGGCTCAAAGTCCCAGTGAATGTTCAGCTTCCATTTTAGAACACATAAGATTACAATTCCA